>ML677424.1:454090-559583 GCA_007922305.1 Dermatemys mawii | reverse complement strand
GTCAGGGTGTGGGAGGGGCTCCCATCTCTGAGGGTTGGCCCTGGGATGGGGCAGCCTCCTTCCCCCGCCCCAGGTTGGTGCCAGGGTGGGGCACTGCAGAAGTTTCTCTTTGCAGCTGGTTTCCTGTTGGCTGCTGATGTGGCCCTTGCAGACAGGATCTGGCCTTTTGTCTGGAGGTTTAGTATTAATATCACAGTCATAGCTGGCTGGGCTCTGGTGGCCTGGGAGCTGCACAAAGACAGGGAGGAGGTGGGTTCCCAGCCCTGCCCCCAAGAGCTGCTGCTGTAAGGATTTGTTTTCTGTAATGTGAAGAGATCAGCTGCCACGGAAATGAGCGACACTTAGCGTTGCTTGTTGTACCCAGCTCACCCTGGCATTTCTGTGGGAAGGGGGCACCGTAACCCAGCAGGCATTCTCTTTGCTTCTCTGTGGTGGTGAAGCCTACCCCAGCTCTCTCGACCTCAATAAGACACTGTGGCCATAAAATGCGTCAAGAAAAGAGCAAGGCTGAATCACCCAATGCTTTGGCAGCTGTTCTCATTCCTAATCTGGTTCCTGTGTGATGGGGCAGCAACACAGAAACCAGGAATATTGCTAAAGTTTTACTGTAAATTATTAAAGAGAGGATTTATTTTTAGAGATGTACTTAGCCTATAGATAATGCTCTTTGGGGGGCTGTGTAAACATAAGAGCCTTGCATTTCCACCATGAGGTAGGTAGGTGGCAGAGTTCCCATTTTATAAATGGGAAATCTCAGGCACAAAGAAGTGGAATCATTTCCCCGTAGTGAGTTATCAGCATAGTTGGAATTAGAACTTTGGAGTTCTTGGCTCCTAGCTCTCATCTGAGACCACAACCACTGTGTGGGTAGAAACAATTCTGCCTTATTTAATCTTTATATTCCCCATTAATAATGTTGCTGGAGATAATTTCATGAAAATAGATTCTTTGTTTATTAATTCATTTGCTTTCTGCCCCACCTGGAAACCCAAACATTAGTGGTTGTGTTTATTAATTTGTAAAGCTCCTTCCACTTATATCAATGCTTTCCAGACAGCACTTTGATACAATTCACACACATACAGCCGTGGCTCTGTTAGAAGGAGGTGGAAAGGTGTTTTCTTTTACAGTTTAGGAAAAGAAGTGCTAGTACAGATGTCAATAAATGAATTATTTCCACAATCTGTTACTGTGGAAATAATTGTTACCAAGCAGGTGACCTATTTGTGGAAACAACAGTTCTGTTTTTGTGCAGTTGTTCCCATCAGCAAACTTGAAAACAAATGAGAGTATAAACAAAAGTTGCAAAACAAAAGAGCATATGCAGAAAGGCCAAAATACCCCCAGGGCCTCTTACAGAAGCAGGATTGTTCTTAAACATGATGACACCTGCATCGAACTTCTTAAAAAATACAAGTTTTTTCAGTTTAACTCAAATGCTGCTTGTTGCTACAGTTTTTTAAAATTATACTGTAATTCACCTTTTTCCTTGGTGGGATGCTTGCAACCTTCAACCCATCAAAGGCATTGAAGCGGGTTTCATTTTGCTGACTGTAGTTACATATTCTTTCAGACATCTCGCATTTGGTGATTATAAACTCTGCAGAGTGTAATAAAATCAAAAAAAAGCAAAATCATTATAGATTGCCCATAAAACCCCAAATCTGACGATAGCATCTCTTGGAATAAAAGTAGACCAATTCATTTCACACTTATAACTCTTATAACATCTTCAGAATGCTTTAAACAACAAACAGATTAAAGTTTAAAACGCATCTGTGAAACATGTATAATATACTTTTCCTGAGACAGATGTTGATTTAGAAAGCTTTATGTTTTAGTGGTTTTGGGGCACTCTGTTATGATTACGATGTTCTAGACCTACAGATTTGCCTGCGTTCTGGTAAGAAACTCTTCTAAGGGACAAAACACAAGATAATCCAAAGCACAAATCCTTGACCCCACATCTTTGCTAGAATAAGCGAACTTTTATGTGTAGTCTAGGAATTAAAGCTTTAAAAGTATGTTTTTTTAATGGGGTAAGCCTTCCTGGAGAGCATATGTTGTGGGGGCAGAAGTTGAGATGCTGATCATTTGCTGTGGGGAACACAGTTTCAAATTTTGAGGGCAATAGCAAATCTGAGCCCCCGGATAATATCCCATGTTGAAGCTCTTCATGCAAATCCCTGTTTTCTTATTGGTTACTGGAGTAGTCCTTGGGAAATACTTCTACAGGTATGGGTCAGTGACTGGACAGCAGCTTACTCCTCTGTGTGGCTGAGAATTCCGCCAGTCAGATGTCTTCTAAGGCACAGGTTGAAGCTCTAGTTAGCCAGTGGCATTGATTCTTCAATCTGATGAAGTGGGTCCTAGCCTATGAAAGCTTATGCCAAAATAAATTGGTTAGTCTCTAAGGTGCCACAAGTACCCCTCGTTCTTTTTGCGGATAGACTAATATGGCTACTAATCTGAAATCAATCCTGTGTATTTTTCTAAATAGATCCGCTCTGTGCCAGACACTAACGTTTCTTGGGCACAAGAACAAAATACAACACAATATACAATACAAAACAACAAGGTTGACTGTGGAATTTGTTGCCAGGGGATGCTGTGAAGGTCAAAACTATAATGGGGTTCAGAAGAGAATTAGATAAGTTCATGGAGGATAAGTCCATCGATAGCTGTTAACTAATGTGGTCAGGGATTCAACCCTCTGCTCTGAGTGTCCCTTGGCTCAGATTGCCAGAAGCTGGGAGTGGACGATGCAGGATGGATCACGCACTAACTGCCCTGTTCTGTTAATTTCCTCTGGGGCACCTGGCATTGGCCACTGTCAGAAGACAGAATACTGGACTAGATGGCTCATTGGTCTGACGCAGTGTGGCTGTTCTTAGGTAGGTGTCTGCAAGCCAGGTCTTTGATTAGCTCTGTAATTTAGTATTAGTGTTGATATCTGGGCATTGGTAAATACAGCAGTGCTTGTTGAGTCAGTCATCCCAGTGCTGCTGCGATGTTACTGTCCTGTTTGTTTACTTCTGGGCTCAATGTAAGCTGTCATCTTTAAAAGACTTGATAAACATGAACCTCCACATGAGGTATTTGACTAGAAGCTGGTATTTGGTAACTCCTTTCATACATAACGAGGTAGACGTTGCTGGTGCAGTCGTGCTGTGAGCAGTGTTTTTGTACTCAGTGGTACCTCACGCCAGTACTGAGTGTGAGAATGTGCCCTTAGCCTCTGGCTTCCACGTGAACAGCCACTGGCACTGAGGAGAGGGGACCCTGGTGTAATGCTGGTCTGACGATAACACCTCTAACAGAGCAGCAGTTGGGGTTGGCCCTTTGTTCCGGTGACACCAGTGGGAACTTCTATCAGAGATGAGGGTTGGAGGCAGTAAGACAGCAGGCTTTCTGTGCTACTACCGCAGGGAAGGACGGAATCTCTCTTCCCTCCCACCATGCTCCGATAGAGAGAGAGCGCCCTTCCATGAGAGTCATAAACAAGCAGCCCTGAAGAGTGAGGCTTGTTAAATGCACCAGTTCTTCAGCAGGAACTAGGAGTGGTCTAAGCTACCAGGATCTGCAATAGCATATCTTTGGGGAAGGCTGGTAGTGGCAGGCTCTCTTCTTTCCTATGTGTCTGGGCAGTGCCTGTCTCAATGGGGCCCTGATTCTGACCGGGCCTTTGAGGTGCCACTACCATACAGATATGACGTAACGTGAAGAGGGAAGGAGTCTCTGACTGCTACCAAATCCATGGTGGCCTGTTTTCTCTCCTCCACCCTCCAGATCTCTCTTGTTTGCAGTCTGCCTTGATAGCGCTTGCTTCCATGGATTCCTTTCCTCAAAGCACACAGCTGAGAGGCCTGACTGCCTCTTACGCCCTTCTTACTTCCTACCCTTCTGAGATGCCTATGCTCACCCTCTTCATTCTCCAGTACTCTCCAGAGAGTCAGCCTCTGTAACCAGTTCTTCCCAAAGACCTTTAATGGATGAATCAGAGAGCAGAGAGCTCCCCTCAGCTTGCTTCACTGTCAGATGGATTGTTTTATTGTGGCAAGCAAACGACCCTCATTTCTCAATGGAAAACTCGGCCTGATGGTGCTTGTGTCTTGACATCAAAGAGAAATGACTAATAGTCACTGTCCCTGGTTAACTTGCGTACTGCAGTCGTGTTGCGTAAATGCCTTTACCGACCTTAAATCTCATTATTACAAATTACACCTTTCCTCCAGATGGCTTTAATGGCAAGAAACAATTTCAATAGGACTCAATCCAGACTGAATCAGGCCATTTCATAATTACAGTAAGCCACACAAGGATGTGTCGGCCTAGATAGTGCCCTTGATTGAATGGCTGTATTCTAGAATACTGCACTGACTACTAACAGCAACTCTCAGGAGTGTGCTCTTTCTTCTCTTTGGTGAGCTGAAATTCGCCACTACTTCCAATTCATTCAGGTGCGGCAGAGTAGATTCACTGAGTGTATTGGGTGGAGTCCTGTAATACCACATGGAGGGACAGTCTCAAACTAGGACATGGGCGATCTGGATTCCATTTGGCTCTGCCAAGTGACCTCGGGCAAGCGGTTTGTTATAAGAACATAAGAATGGCCGTACTGGGTCAGGCCAAAGGTCCATCAAGCTCAGTATCCTGCCCTCTGACAGTGGCCAATGGCAGGTGCCCCAAAGGGAATGAGCAGACAGGTTATCATTCAGTGATCCATACCCCATTACCCAATCTCAGCTTCTGGCAAACAGAGGCTAGGGCCACCATTCCTGCCCATCCTGGCTAATAGGTCCATCAGTGGCTATCCTCCATGAATTTACCTAGTTCCCTTTTGAACCCTGTTATAGTATTGGTCTTCACAACATCCTCTGGCAAGGAGTTCCAGAGGTTGACGGTGTGTTGTGTGGAAAAAAATACTTTCTTGTGTTTGTTGCTGTTACTCTCTTTACCTCAGTTCCTCCGACTTCAGACAGGGTCAACAATATTGACGCACTTCACACATGTTCATTGCTAAATGAAATACAAAGAAGTGGGTCTTAGAGCACGAAAGCTCATGATCCCTAAGATCTGTTAGTCTATAAGGTGCTACAAGACTCTCTGTCGCTTTTGCAGATCCAGACTAACACGGCTACTCCTCTGATACAAAGCACGATAAGATTCTTTGCTGGAAAGGTCTAGCAGCGCCAAGTATAACTGGTTATTAGGAGGGAGGTCTCGGGAACTGTTGGTTTGGGCCTCCATTTGTGAGACCCAAATCTCCATTGGGACCTTTGAGTGCTGTATTACAGGGGTTTCTGCATTTACCCTCCCAGGGCTTGGGAGTCCTAGGTTAAACCCATTTTAAAGAATAAAATATGACAAAATGAGTCAGAATAGAAATAATTTAGAAAATACATGAGGAGGATGATATACTCAGGTATAAAATTAACTTCTACCCACATCTTCCTTTTAGTATCCCAGTGAATGATGTTCTCCATCTGTTTGGATTGTTAAATGATTTGCATGTATGCATTAATGCTACAATGTGGGTGATTTCTTATAGAGTTATATTGCTTCTCTTCCTAGGTACCTTTATAAATGAGCCTTAATTTCAGTTTTTCAGTATTATGAAGATAAAGAATAATGTCGCATGTCAGAAAACCAGCAATGCACTGAATGAGATGAGTTGAATTAAAAAATGTGTATTAATCATTCAGAGGCAGAGGACAATAATAGGGGTGCAGCTAATAGATAAAAGGCAATTATGTTTTGTCAGCAATATTCTTTAAATCCAAATAAGGAAGGAACAATGAAAAACAGTTGTGGTTGCTTTAAATCTTTGAGTTATAAAAGCAGCGTAGGCATATTTTTAAAAGGGCTTACCCTTGATACAGTTAGAAACAATGGTTCAATGATATGTCCAGTGTCTAGATGGTTAAAGACCGGGGCTATTGATGACTATGGAAAGGTGTTCGTCTGTGAAATAAAGGGCGAGTTGTTTTGATGGAGATGATCTTGAGCTGAAATTGACTAACCTCCTGTTACCAGACAGATGTAGCTTGGATGCAGCATCCTGGGTTCCTCAGGGTGTTGCTATGGTTACCTTCTTCAGTCAGGTGCTTCTGATATATTGATTGCAATCTTGATCGCTTCAGTTTTAGCTAAACAGAAAAACTTTGAATGAGTGGCAAAAGGAATATAAAACAAAAATAATGACCTCATTGTCCTTCAGTGCAGGCAGCCTGGCTTTGTTGCAACTGCTGCTCTGGCTATTGCTGAAGTTGGGTAATGGTGCAGTTTTTCAGCACGCAGACTCGCAGCTCTCGCCGTCTGCAGGGTCCTAGTGCCAAGTGGATCAATTCTCAGTTTAAGATGAAGTTGGAGTTTCCTGCAGTGAACAAAGTACCTGGCCTGATTGTCAGAATTTTAGCTAATAGCTGGGACCTCATCTCTTGTGTTCTGGCTGTTTGCAGGTCAGAGTTAGCAGCGATTGTAACAAACTTCTTTTCCTGTTTGCTGGTCTGAAAGGACAGGCAGGGCCACAGGAACTTGGCTTCTGGTGTTTTGATGACAGTGGCCTCTCAGTCTATTGAACTTTCTGCAGCTTCTTTTACCTAGGGTTAGGGTAACCCTAAGCTTCCTTTACCTAGGACTCACTGTTTGGGGCACTAGCCATGACCCACCCCACTCCCATCCCTACAGAGAGGAAGGGGGCCTGCCCTGACACCATTTCCCCGCCTCATCCCCATGGATGCAACATCATCTTTGCATCTTTGCATCTTTCCTGCAAATTGAGCAGACTGATCTGGAATTATACTGACACAGCAAAGATGGAAACTCACAGTGCTGTTTTGAGAATCACTTTTCACACTAACATCTTGCTGCAAGACTCCAAGCTGCTGAAAGGTCAGCAAGAGGTTTGACAAGTGCTGAAGCTGTTTCGCGGGACCCCAAGAGCAGGTTCAGTGTAACATAGCCAGACAGAATTTTGCTGTTTGTTAATATATTACAGTGACGCTTGTTGAGGTTCTTACACTTTTTGCTCAGTTACTGAATTATCAGGTTGCTGTTATAATACGCTAGCTGCTCTCTCAGGCGGACTTCCCATGTCCTGTGACATTTTAAGGTTTGGTTTTTTGCTTAATACACTTTGGCTTTATTATTGCTATTTAGGGCACTCTTCACTAGCATATGAGCACCTCACATGGATCATTATTGTTGTTGCTGTGAGGTGGTTCTGTGACTGCAGATGTCGGGAAGTACCTGCGAGGCGTTTGCTCCAAATCTCTCCGTAAAACTCATCTCTGCCACGATGCCTGCAAAACCTAAGACCATTAGTGTGTTGCTGACTGCTGCCTATTACTCTTATCGTCTCACTGTTACCTGGTGAGGCTTCCCAGCCTGATCCACCTTCAGTCTCTGATTTTATACTTGGATTGCATGTTCTTTGGTGCAGGGACTGCCTGTGTGTGTGTGAGGCCTCCAGTTGTATTACAAATAGGAACTATCGCAATGCTTGCGGCAGGGTTCTCCAAAGTTTTCATAGTGTAACCCACATCTTAATACAGAAATGATCTTGTGGACACTTCCTCTCCCAGAATGGAAGCAGGTGCAATATACAGCAGTCTGCTCATTAAACAGTGCACTTTGCTGGAGCACATGGTGTCAGGCTGCTCAGGGGATTCCTGGGAATTCTGTTGGTTGTGACCTATAGACTATAGAGCCCCTGAAGCAGGGGAGGGCAAACTACGGCCCAAGCCATTTTCATCCGGCCTGCGAGCGCAAGCTGGGGGCGCAGGGCTGGTGCCCCCACGCTCCTGGTCCAGGGGCCGGGCGAGCCCTGCCGGCCACAAGGCCCCACCCTCCCAGCCTGGGGGCCGGGTCGAGCACGGCGTGCTGCGGGGCCCCGCCCTCCCTGGCCGGGCCGCGGGTCCCGCGTTCCCGGGCGGGGAGCCGCAGGGTCCCGCGTTCCCGGGCGGGGAGCCGCAGGGTCCCGCGCTCCCAGGTAGCGGGCCACGGGGTCCTGTGCTCCCGGGCTGGCGGCCGGGCTGGGAGCCGCGGGCTCCTGCGCTCCCAGGCTGGGAGCCGGATGAGGAGCCGCGGGGTCCCGGGCCAGCGGCTGGGCCGGGCCGAGCCGAGCCTGCGGAGCTGTGGGGCCCCGAGCGCTCCCGGGCCGGCAGCCGGACCCAGTGCAGCGAGCGGTGGGGCCCCATGCTCGGGCTGGAGCGCCGGCTGAGTATGGTAAGAAAGGGGTCGGTGTGTTAGGTGGTGTGGAGTTCCGGGGGTGGTGGTTGGGGGTGGCTCTTGGGAGGGGGTATTGAGGGAACAAAGGTATTCCTTCCTTCCTTTTCTTTCCACCACTCCCTTTCTCCTACCTACTCCTGCCAATGCCTCACACCTGGCTCCATAATAAATTAAATACAGGTAAGTTAATATATTTTAAAAAGTGCTGGGGCTAACATACCATGTGCCAAAGATCACCCTGTTCACTTTGCGGGCTTCTACTTCCATTTGTCTCCATTGTGTTTAGTTCGACTGCACGTTTTTTGGAGCAGGGGCTGTGTTTTCCGAAGTGTTTGCCAGGTGCCTAGCAAACCCTGATCAGGCTGCTGTGCAGGGTAGCTATATAAACACGTTTCTTGGCCACCACAGCTGCAGTTATGAACAATGGGGCTGACTCTGATACGCCCCTTAGTGGTCCCAGCCAAGTTGTTCCAGTTCCTTGCAGACTGCTCAGTAGCAGTGGACTGTCTCAGTCGTCTGTGGAGGGCTCAGGTCTCGGTTAGGAGATTGTTCATCTCACTAGTGGTGGTCTCTGTTTGCTGATTGCAGGGGTAGTAGACTTGCACTGACCAGCCTGGGTTGAAGGGAGTGAGGATCCCTCATGTATGTGTTACAAGCATTTCCCTGCAGCCTTCCCCCTGCCAGAGCTTTTCACTGCAGGGGCGATGTGCTCTGGCAGCGGACACTATACCACTGGTGTAGGGTGTAGATGAGGGAGGCACGGCTGGGGCATGTGGAGAGCTGGGTAGGTATATTCCATAGGGTTCAGGCATGTAGAGTACATGTGCCGTGCTAGTCTAGTCTGGGCACCTAAACCATGTCCCACTGTCTACACAGCTCTTTATATGTCTGCCAGCTGGGTGTGCAGTGTCTGTACTCTGCGTCCCACTAGAAGGGTAGATGTACCTACAGATAGGATGCCCCTCTGATGAAGTTACCCTGGCAGTTGTTTTGCCATAGCCACCAGTTGAACGTTGTGTTGCTTCTGCTTGCGCAGCGGAACAGGTTAACATGTACTTAGGGGTGTCTTTCTGCCTCCCTGGGAAACCTCTGTTCCTGGCAGCTGCTTGTCTCTCTTTCTCAAAGTGCTCGGTGCGGCAAGGCTGGACACTGTTGCTTATTAGCCAGCAGGCCCAGCCGGGTGCAATGAGTCCTGAACCTTCTGTGTTTTCAGACACCTCTATTCACTTTGCTTTTCTTCTTGTATTTCCCTCTTTCCTACAAGGAACAGACTCCTCTCCATGCTGATTCAGCTTTTTCCCCATGTAGCACCTTGGCTATTGGGCTGGCTGGTTGTGCGTGTGTATGCGTGAGAGAGATTGGAAAGTATTAAAGTTTGGAATCTCTCAAGCCTCAGTTCTTGAGACATGTGCCTTTAAGTGGCAAAGATTTTCCATAAGTATGAGACACAGATGGCTCTGTTCTCATTCTTGACCTATTTCAATAGCTGTGGAATTTTTTTTCTTTGTGGCAGGATTTCAAGGGATTTCGTCGATGGCTCATTTGGTAGCCGTCGTTGCTCACGTTCTAGTCATTTTGTGGTGTCACGGATTTAAGAGGCTCTGTCACAGAGGAGGCAGAGCTTTGTGCTTACCAGGTTCCAGTCCTAGAACTCTAGAAATGAGAAACGAGTGCCCTCTTTGGTTCTGTGTTGTCCGTCCTACTAGGTGCCAAGGCAGAAGTGTTCCCTTCAATTACCCAGAAGATGAGGCCTCCCCCACGTCCTTTGGAAGATAGTATCTTTCAGGTTTTGTGTTTAGATTTTTGGGATTTAAAAATGGGGTGAAAATAGCAAATTTGGGGTTAACTCTGTTTTTGTTTTTCAAATAAGACACTTTTCTTTTCACTTTTCAGTTGCTATGTGATGTTATCAAGGTCCCCGAGTAGCTATTAAAATGCTTGATAGGAGCTATGTGTGCCTCCTGTAAACCAGAAAGGAATGACCTGCCAATACTACATGTAGATGGCAGTGACATTGAATGGGTGAACAGTTTTATCTCTTTAGGTAGTCAGTTGACAACAGGAGGTTCTATGGCAAAAGTCATATGTTGGATCAGTCTTGCATCACTGGCATTGGATCTTCAGAGGCCTCTGTTTGGGCAGTGGGATGTTTGTGTGACAATAAGAGCTGAGTGTTCAACTCAGTAATGATGAAAACTATTATATGGAGCAGAAACATGGCAATTAAAAGCAGCCGAGGAGCGGAAACCGAACAGTTTTCAGTATCGAAAGTTACGGTGTGGTCTGATTATGTCACAAATGAGATATTTAGATGATCCTGGTTGCAGTCTTGCAGCAGTTGAGAACAAGACAGACTGCAGTAGCGGGGTCATGTCCAATGTGCAGAAGAATGTAAGCATGTGCAGAAGGTTCAGAGAGCTCAGGTTGAAGGAAGAAGAGAAACAAGGGCAACTGTGAATGAGGTTGGAAGATGCAATTTTGAGGGATTTAAGAAACCGAAATCCTCCATGCTGACTCTTGATGAAGGAAGAAGACTTGCAAGGGACTATTCAAGAAAGAAATCCATTCTACATGCCACTATGGCTATATCACAGCCATATGAATCTGCTTCTGCTGTTATGAGTGGAAATCATCATCGGTTGGACAGTACTGTCATTGACAATGTGTCTTGTGCTGGTGAAAGTGGAACTGTGTGAGCTTGGTGAAGGCTTCCACACCAGTATTGTCAGCAGGCACTCAAGTGGTTTGGTGAAGGTGTAGGCCATGTTATTTGCAAGCTGATTGACAGAAATTTATCATATGAGCAACTGGCTTCTTAATCGGACAATGCTACAACACCAACAAAGTTGAGGGCTGGCTTCATGGGGAAATTAAAAAGGCAAAATAAATCAGCAGGATTTCATCTTGTATTTTAAACTTTGCTTGCAGGAAGTGTGTGTGCGTGTATGTATATAATACACACATGCATATATTTTATATTTTCTGCTTTCAGGTCTAAATGCAAAGATAGTGCTCCAACTATTTCTCCCTACAGTTGTCCTTCTTAGTAGAGAAGTCTTGCTGATGTTCTATGTTGAGTTTTTCGTTTGCATAATTATATCTTATTACTTCTAGGAATCTAGGCATAACAGACTCAAATTTATGGATGTTAGAGAGAGAAGACTAGTTCTCACTCAGTGGCCAGCATAGGATTGTTCACTACTGTGCACTTTCTAATTTTTTACTTAGTCTGGCTTTAAATGTGCTGAGTGGCCTAAGAATGGGCCTACTGGATCAGACCAAATGTCCCTCTAGCCCAGTATTCTGTCTTCCGACGGTGCCTAATGCTAGGTGCTTCAGAGGGAGTGAACAGAACAGCTCTCCTCCTGGGATGTGATCCTACAGTCAGAGCCATTCAGGGTCAAGATTGTTTTTCTGCTATTTAGCTTAAATGTTACCTTTCTGTCCCATCCTTTGTAGTTCTGCCCTGTCATACGTCTGGTTCCTCTCTCTGGTTGGGGTTTACACCCTTCAAATATTTGCACACTTTGACCTTCACTTAATAGTTGTTGTTCAGCCAAACTGCTCTGCCCATATTTAATTCTTCCTCGTAGACCCAGCCCTGCTAGCCAACCACTGTTTATTGCTCTTCTCTGAATTCTGATACCCAGAGGGGCTAAGTTGAGGCCACGCAATAACATCTCTACAGAGCCAGGAATTAGAACCCAGGTCTCCTGACTTTTAGTCCTGTGCTTTAACCGCAAAGCCACCCTTGTTATTAAATTAATGTCTTTGTTAAACCAGCCTAACTCCTGTGGCAGCCCACTGACCTCCCCACCCAGCTCTATATTCTATACTGCTCCTTTATCATTACTCTTTGTTAATAGTCTTTGGATCCTTGTGACAATGCTTATGCTCCAGGCAATTTTGTTAAGCTACACAGACAATTAGGGAGTTATAGAATCCTGTGCACAATTGTGGGTTACACACTTCAGAATCATGCCAGCCATTTCCCTCTCAAGCAGGGGTGAAAGTAACTTAAAGGACTTACCGGTACGCCAGAGTTCTGAGCAGGGGGCAGGGTCTCAACCGGAAGAGGGGGGTCTTTAAATTCCTGCACCCTTTAAATCGAGCTGTGGTAGTGGTGGCTGGAACCCTGAGCCCTTTAAATCACTGATGGAGCCCCGTGGTAGCGGTAGCTGCGGCAGTGGCCATGAGCCCAGGCCCTTTAAATTCCCGGCCTGGGGAAACTGCCCCCTGCTGGTACGGTCCTGTGCTGGATCGCTGGCTTATTTTCACCTTTGCTCCTAAGGTGGGCAAATTCATGACCCCTAGAGTCCTGGCTGAGCAGGGACCTTTTGTCCCGCTGGTGTACAGCATACTATCTTCTAGCATTTCTTGTCCATTGATGTGGATGCTGGCAGAGCGGAGCTTCTCAGTTCAGTGTTTGATGTGGAGGTAGAGAAAGGAGTTAGCCCTGGGAAGGGAGCCCTGTGTGCTGAGGAAAAGGAAGCTTCTTGCAGGGGAATGAGGAGAGATAATACTTTAACTTGGGATCCTGTTCCCCATTCACAAGACTGGAATCTGCCCTCAACGTCTGTTGAGTATGGTGCTGTGTGTTTTAAGTTCCTGTACTTCCCGTACTTATAAAGAGGATGGTGATCAGTTGTTCTCCATGTCACTGAAGGTAGGACAAGAAGCAGTTGACATAATCTGCAGAAAGGAATATTTAGCTTAAATTTTAAGAAAACCCTTTTGACTTCTTGACTATCAAGAGAGATTGTGGAACTGTGGAGTTGGGTTTTTTTTAAAAACAGGTGATACAGACCCCTCTCAGGGGTGATTTAGGGATACGTGATCCTGCCTCAGCGTGGCGGGGTGGACATGACCTCTCAGGGGCCCTTCCAGTTCTACATTTCTAGAATTAGAATTTTCCATCAGAATTGTAGAAAGCCGAGGTGGAATGGAGCCTTTTGGTCCATGCAGCCCGTGTCCCGGCCAAGGAAGGATTGGGACTTCCTCCTTCCTCTTTTCTGGAGTAGGCAGTGTATAAAATCAGCTACTTAGAGGAGCCAAAGGGTGAGAATTTGACAGTCCAGCTGTGCTGTGTTATGGGAGGGGAGTGTGTTTGGACAGAGCTGGGAATATGAATGGGATAAAGTTGAGGTAGAGTTTAGTGCAAGGTTGAATTGCATCTGTCAAGTCAGTGCTGAGCATAGGGGAGGCTAGCGTCCTTGAGGCCTATTTCAAAGACTGCAGTTTGCGTGGGGGTACAGCAGAGGTGGGCAAACTGGAAGATGATTACTGGAACACTAGTGCAGCTGTGATGTCCTGAAATAATGAAGGAAAGCAGAGGGGCACACACTGGGAACCCCAATTTTGCCAAAACCTCCTGTCAGGCATGTCCCCTCCTTCCCAGCCCCTCCTTGCTGTTTCATAGGCAACAATTAATGCTGTAGGCAGCCCTGAAGAGAGAGGCTGATGACTTTAATTAGACATCTATTCAGATCAGTCATCGGAAGAGCAATTATTGATTTAAAAATGCCTCATGATTAACTGTTTGGTCTCCATACCTGTGCTTCTGTCCACCTAGACTGCAGCCTGGCTTAGTAAGAATTTTGTTAAGTCCTGTAGTGAAGTGTAATAATGTGTTTGTGCCGATGAATCTGTAATAATACTCTGTAAACAGCAAGAGTTTGCGTGTAGTATGGTCACTTTCAGCTTTATTTTTCTTTATATTCATTTGGGGACACTAGGAAAGCACAGGCGAAAGCTAGGCTGGAGGAGTTCTGGATTGGATGTAAAGCAAACCTGATCTGTAAACAAGACCCTGAAGAGCCAGCAGCTCCAGCTAGGAAGGGAGGGGCAGAAAAGAACAACTGGAAATACTGGTTTTTGAGTAAAATTCACTGCAGCTCTGAATTCTTCATATTGGGTATTTCTCATCAGCTCCACGCACACAGGAATGCGAATGGCCCTGTCTAGTGAGGAGCGCTGCTGGCACACACCACATCCCGTGCTTCCCTCCAAAGCAGGACTAGACTGGGTTCCATGGAGATGCTTTTGGTGTTGGTCTGGAGATGCTCACTGGTATCGTTTCATGGCTTTTGTGTCTCCAGTGCCCCAGCCCAGCCAGCTTGGCTTTTCTTTTCCACTTTCACATAGTGACAAAGAGTCCTGTGGCACCTTAAAGACTAACTAAAGTTTTAGAGCATAAGCTTTTGTGGGATGCATCCGACGAAGTGGGTACTAGCCCACGAAAGCTTATGCTCTAAAACTTTAGTCAGTCTTTAAGGTGCCACAGGACTCTTTGTCAATTCTGCAATTCCAGACTAACAGGGCTACCCCTCTGACTTTCACATAGGAAACTGTTTAGCATTAGGACCCAGTGGGCTGGCAAAATCTGTGACAAGAGTCTGGAGCAGCACTAGCGCAAAGTGAGTCTCCGTCAGCTGGGGTGGATTTTTGTATATCCATGGATTCAAGAATCCTCTAACAGAAAAGGGTTTTTTCCTCTGTGTGGTCAGACAGAGCGTGGCTTGGGGTGTGGGTATGGTTGAATCAGCAGGAGCAGAACAGTCGAATCCTTCCTGAATTACTACTAGCCATGAACTGAGACCATAATTTTTTTAAAAAAAGAATCATTAAAATAGAGCAACGGCAGCATGGCCCAGAGCAAGAGACATACATACAGTCGGGTAAGTTGGGGGGGCGGGTATTTACAAACTACTTGGATCTATTATATGTACTGTACCTACAATAGATCTGAATGTTATCTGGTGCAATGAAGGATGTTGAGATTTACTGTGAAATATAGATTGTTTACTAGGCTTTTCCCATTTTCTGAATTGTGCATCCTGGGTATTAGCAATACCTCGCTCGTTAATACATACCGGGGGTGGGGGAAGGAGGTGTAGGTAAATAGCCTGAATCATACTGTTAGTCGTTCCCTTTTGATTTAAATTAGTCTCTGTTTCTTGTGAGTTATTGCTGATCATGTAATGAGGTGTCAGCTGAGCCTCCAGCGATGACAGAATTTTTCTGGTGCTTTTCAGCACAAAGATTCTAGGTTGTCGTGCCCCCTCCCCTCTTCTTTGTTTTTTCTATCTGATTGTTTTCCAACTTGCATTGTGAGGTGCTGAAATGATTTTCAGATATTTGAACACTCAGGTTTTCCCATACTGCCATTAAGCTAGGGCTGTGAAGTCGGCAATAGAACTTAAAATGAGCAAGAGCCTTACAATGAGGCCTTTCTTTGGGGTTTCTTTCTTTGCCGTTTTTGTTCTTTTTCTCGACTCTAGTGGTATTCTGTCTGAGTCTCTAGGTGTCGGAGAGGCTGGGTTAGTGCATTTCCAGGCTTCTCTATTACTTGGTGCTTGCCAACTTGGCAAAGTGCTCTGTAACTCTAGGTGGATCACAAACACTATTGGGCCACGTTTCTGTCTTCCTTCATCTTTGCAAACCCAGAGAAGAGAGAGACCTTTCTTATCACCTCAGGTTATGCTGAACTCCTTTCAAACCTCCTTGAGGAAAAAGCACTGAAAGAATGCAGTGTCAACTGCACTGGCTTCCCAATAAAGAGCATTGTTAGGGAAGCTGACAACGTACCAAGGAATCATTGGTTGATTTTTGTGTTTGTGTCTATGGTCAAAATGACTTGGTTGCTTTTGTTTCCGTGCTGTTACCCCTGGTTAGCTAGATTATAGAAGTAGCAGAGGCCATGGTGCATAGCAGCTGCCATCCAGAAAGATTAAAGATGGTCACTTAGGGAATATGTCCGAAAAGTTACTTAAACTGCTTCAGAAATGGTGAAAGAATGGGGGGGTGTGTGTGGTGGTGCTGTAGAAGCCCTCTTTTTACTAGGTCTCCTATGACTGTCCGCTGCTCTTGACAGCCAAGCCGTGGAGTATGTGCGGCTCCCTTTTGGATTTTCTAAGATGTTCTGTCCCTGATCCCCGGGGTGGCTCTAAAGCTTTCCCATTACTGTTCTGTTAGCTGTATTTAATTCCATTCGTTGGTAAGGTCAGGTGGGATTTGTTTGGGTTTCAAGTTACTCAACATTAACTACCTTTTATTCAAACTACATGCTGAGACTCCTGTGTCAAGAGAACCAAATTTGTGAGAGCTCCTCTACATAGAGCTAGTTGGTTGTGGTACTTTACTTGTATTGGTAGCACTACAACACCTAATATATTAACAGGTGAATGATTCCTGATCAATAGTGTTTCAAAGCTAGAAATACCCAAACCATTTGCCTGGAACACCAAAGTAACCACACGTGTCCTGAAGGATTCCCATTCTCTCTCCTCGGGGATGGGGTTAGTGGTTTCAGTTTAGTATTTTTTCCATTTGCTGAGCTGACAAGTATTTGTGCCCTGTTTTTGCCCTGCCCTTGCCCCACCATAATCTTCTAATCTCTTATTTGAAATTGTACTGCTTGCATTTAGATGTCAAACCAGAGTAAGTCCAGCACTAGAGTGGTGCTCGCACAGTGGGAGGTTGGTCACAGCAATGCCTTGCTCATTCATCTACATGTCTAACTGCAACAGATCCAGGCTGCTTAAGATTCTGTTACATGAGACAGCAGCCGCCCGCATTGTGTCACTGGATGATGGGTCTGTTATTAATCCTTGAGTAATTGCCTTTGAGGACCGAACATGGCAGCACCAGATATTATAGATTCAGTAATAACTAGCCTTACTGCAAACGAAGACTAGAATTATTTCTAAGTCTCTCCTTTTTCAAGTCCTCTTTAGGTGCCTCTTAAATTTGAGACTAAGAGGATTTTAACTTGCAGTCATGAATCTCTTCATGGGAGACTCCAGAGAAGTGCTGCTGTGTTCACGGTTTGCCCCCAAACTTTTGATCTATACTTTGAGTGACAGATTAAGGGTGCAATTAGTCCCATATGCATGTAGGGAGGTATCACTGTGTGCCCACATGATGTTATGATCCTGACTTCAAAACGTAGCACTCACGTTTTGAGGGGGTTATGTGCCATGGTGAAACAAAGCTCTACAATTGTTGTGTGCAGGCAACACATATTAGTGACCTAAATATTTGTGCTTATATCATAAGTACATTGAAATATTTTCAGTTTTTGGTATTTTTTAAACCTGTGTGTGTGAGAGAGAGAACTACCTGGGGAGGATTTAAACAGTTTTTCTGGGTGTGAAAAGTGCTCGGTCCCTGAGACATCCAGTCTCCCTACAGCGCCAAGGTTTGAGGCACAGGGGGGTGATGACTCCTCTCGGGCGAAAGAGTTTTGCAGGAATACTGCACTGGGGAGGCTTTGAGCTAACCTGATGGTTCTGAAGCTTGATGGGAGCGGAGTCATGGGTTTCCATAACAGCACATTTTCCATAGCATTGTCTCTTTTTAGAATGGCCTACTAGCTTGCTCGCCTTTTTTGACCACTGCTGTCCATTGAGCTGATGTTATGATTGAGCTGTCCACAGTGATGTCTAGATATATTTCCTGAGGGGTTCTAACTAATTTAGAATCCATCAGTGTGTGTGACTGGTTTAAATGATCCTTCCAGTGCTCCTCACCTTGGATTAGTCTGTGAATTCAATTGGTCTTTATAATGTTCAGTTACTTGCATTTGTTAGATCTTCCTAGAATTCCTCACAATCCTTTGTTGCCTTGCCTTTATGTAGCCGCTTTGCAGTACATCCCACCTTCCTGACTACTGCCAGATCTGTACCAGACATTCCCAGTGAAGCATGGCACTATTGTTAGCCTATCATAGATGTTTAACTTACCAAAGGCCAGTCCTTCACAGTCTATAGCTCTATTACAAGGGGTATTTCAGTCTGCTTACAGCTTGTCAGTCACTGGCAGAAGGGGAATGCCCTGCCTCTGAAGTTCCTCCAGTTTGGTTCTGCCCCTCTCTTCCCTGCTGCAGGAAAACTCCAGTCTTTATTCCACGTTTCTGACTGACCATTCAGCCCCATGGCGGGTCTCTCCAATTTCCAGCTGCATCCCTGGGCTGTGTTTGCTCTTTGGGTTTTGTCCCTTAGTTCTGCTTCCCCTGCTGAGGTGTTTGCAGCGGCTGGTTCCCTGCAGACTTCAGATGAGAAAAGCCAGAGGCTGAAAGATAAGGCGGGAACAAGAGAGTCTCAAGGTGGTTGACCAGCTCTGGGGGCAGAATGCATTCCCCTCCCCTAGCCCAGGCCCTGTCGGGTCACTTCTGCCCTCTCCCCAAGGCAGGAGAGGAGACATACAGTATTGGCTGTGGGGCAGGTGCCCCCATCTCGGTGTGGGGGCGGGGGTTAAATCAGGGGGGCAGTGTGCCAAATGGAAAATTGCACTGAGCCCCTATAGCTCGTACTAACAGATGGCAGAGGTCAGCTACCTGTTTCCACTGGGCCATGGGTAGGGGGCACCGGCCACCTCATGGGCACACAGAAGTAAGTAAGGGCCAGCTCCCCCCTCCGGCTGCCATCTCTGTAACAGGGCTCCCTGCTGATAGCCCAGCACCCCATGGAAAAACACACCCAGCTGGCCCACCTAGCACTGCTGCAGTAGAGAGGGGCAGAGCTTCTAGGAAGTCCATTCTTGAACCCCACCTTCCTTGAGAGACCCAGAAAGGGGCCCATGTTGGGGAGGGAAAAGAACAAACCCAGCCTCTTTGAGAACAGGGTGATCACTGAGAGCTCAGCGACCTGAGCCCAGTTTATCCTCTCACTTCTCCAAAGCTGGTTCATAGGGAAAAACTCCCAAGGCGGAAGTAAAATCAGAGCTTGTTTCTCCTTCTAACCTTCATGGAGTGCAGCATGGTGGATCAATGCAGAAAGACCAGGCCAGATCACCTGCTGGAAGTGGGCCTCCTCACTCCTCCAACCCCCCCGATTGACTTTACCTTGCTTTCTTGCCTGCATATTTATACCTGCCTCTGGAAATTTCCACAACATTCATCTGATGAAGTGGGTCTTAGCCCACGAAAGCTCATGATCCCTAAGATCTGTTAGTCTATAAGGTGCTACAAGACTCTCTGTCGCCCAGGCCAGAGACATGAGGACTGGTGTGTGTGTGTCACACGTGCACCCTGTATCCATCCATCGAAGGAATTCTTCAGCCTTAGGAGAGGGGAGCCCGCCGTTCAAATCAGAGTTGGGGGTTATATAATAATAGATAAACTCTAATCTATTAAAAAGAACAGAAGAGAGGACGCACACTTTCCCTTTAGGACTCTGAGTCCTGTGAAGCTATGCTGCAGTCCCCCTGGACAAGCCATAGTTGTGCATCCCTTTCGGTGTTTCCTTGAAGGTGTAATGGACGAAGGGGGATTTCCTGCCACACCTAGAAGACTGGAGAATATTGGGCTGCCCTGTGGGTTGCCACACCCTAACGTCTGGGCTGTTGTTCTCAGCAGCTGTTGCAGGTTGCTGTGCGTCACCAGCACTTCCTTTTCCCCCAGCACCTGGCTATGGGCTGAAGAAGGGGGCAGCAGCCTAGTTATAGAAGAACAAGCCCTTTGCCCCCCCTCTTCCTCTTTCTAGCCCCTGGCCTCCATGTCATAAAGGCAGATGCTTTCTTGATGCGCACCTGTCCAGATCCAACCTGGAGTCACCGCCCCAGGTAAAGGGGGCTATCCGCCCCGGGAGCCAAGGACTCTGTTTCCAACGTGGGCAGTCTTTTACCTGCAAGTGGCCTTCTCGCAGGGCACCAAGTCCAGGCAGGTGTTGCCTAAGCCCCCTCCTTTTGGCATGCATGTGGTTCTAGTCCTGGAAATCAGACACTCAGGCAAATCCATTCCTAGCTTTCTTATGGATACAGCGGAGAACTCTTTGGTTATCTGAGACTATTCAGAATCATCAGAAAAGTGAACTTGCGGTCCTAGGTCAGCCTGGTGCTCTAGGAAGGAATACGGATCGTATGGCAAGTGGAAGCCGTCCCTGAGCAACAACAGGAGAAAATTCCTCTTTGAATAGCAGCTCTCAAACAAGTGCCCATTGCGGTGACAAGCTCAGCATCTGCCCTCAGTTCCTTCAGAGCTCCAAACCAGTGCTGTCTGGAGGTAGACGCAGATCGGTGCCAGGCTCTCTCATTTTGGGAGGAAATTGCTCCCTGTAGCTTTGGTTGAAGTGAGGTCCCTGGAGAGTAGCCAGAGGAGTAATCTGCAGTACTGTGCAAGAATTGTAGGAACAGGAATTTGTCCCATTCCTGTTCTTAAGAAACCCCTGGCAATTCCAGGGAATGAATGAAATCCTGCATCACTTCTTTCTGATCTGCTGAGTGCTGAAGTTGGGAGCTTTCTCAGATGAGACTAATATTCAGGCAGCAATTCAGATGTTTTGGAATGGGGGGAAGAGAAGGCAAATTCTGACCCAGGATCCCCTGGGTCCCCATTTGTCCCCATACCTCTTGTAAGGAATTTGGGTCTCCCTCGGCCAGGGCGTCTCCCCTCTCACCAGCATGGTGCATGGGCTGGTGCCGCCAAGAGGCGATTTGTTGGTGAACTCCCTTATGCTCTGCTGTGCAGGAACAGGTGTCCTGGCCCAGCCACCCCTCTATCTGGAGCCCAAGTTGAGTTGCGACCCCTGTTGTGCACCAGATCACAACATCATTCACTGAAACTTGGCCTTGCTGCCCAGCTGTGGGTCGGAGGGTGGAGTGGCCTGATCAAGTGGAGTTGCGCTGTAACCACGCAGTGGGAGCGATGCTCTGGCTGTAGCTGTACTGATTTAGTATCGGGACACTGCTTAAAAGTGGTTGGGCAATGACCCGCTGGGCTCCACAGCCTATGGAACTTAGCTTCCCTTGGTGTCTGTGTCATCTTCACCTCTCTCCCCAATTGCCACTACTGCTATTGTACTTGTAATTCAGACAAGTAGTCCCCGCTCCTGTCATAGCATTCGCTCCCAAGGTCAATTTGAGAACTATTATCCCTAATCATCAAAATATGCTCCTTAAGAGCACTGACGTTCATAGTGCAGAGAAGTTGTCCCTTAGCACTGAGATCTGCTAGGTGGCCACATGGCAATCAATGCCTAAATTCACCCCAACTTTCCATATTGGCTGTCCAATCTTTAGCCAGTGTCGCTCTTTTGGCAGAAGCATTCTCCACACCTTAGTGCCCAGGAGAAGATGGAGGATGGGTAATATACCTTATTTTGGATGTCTGTGTTTAAAGGATCATAGTGGGCATACACTGCTGTGAAAATCCCATTGTAGCAGATCTGTGAATCTTAGCACAATGAAGAATAAGAAAATGTCCTTTCGCTGGGCAGTGAAGTCCAAAGGTGTGGCTCCACCTGACACAAGAGATTGTCATTCAGAACTTAGATGGAAATTAAAAATTCAAAGATTTGGGTTTGTGTTCGAGGTTATTTCCCATGCTCTGCAATAGGGGAAATTGTATGTTTTCCAGTTTGTACTTAGCACAATCTGTAATTTAAGAAAGTGCAATTGAATTATCCTGGCTGTGGAAGTTATTTCAATTAGTGGAAACTTCAGGGGGTGGGTCGTTCCCCTGTTGCCCGGGACTGATGGGTCTGGTCCCGCCCCGAAGCTGCAAGCTGGTTGACATAGGCATTGTAGTGAATCTGTGAGCTTTTATTAAGCAGATAAACAGATCCACTTTTTTTGTTAGATTAGCCAGGCCAATTTTACCAGTTTACCAGTTTTTTTGACAGTTTCTTGTGAGCCTTCTGAAAGCTCAAGTTGTCCACTCTGTTTCTTGTATCCGATGTTTGAAAGTGTTGACAAAGAGTGCCAGCGGATTGGAGAGGCCAGACTGGCTTGTCACTTTGTTCTTGTCTGGGAACTTTACTGTCCCCAACGATTTTCTCCCCCAGCTTTGCAGATAATAGTCACTAGTCTGTAACCAACAGTTAGACAAGAGAAGCTGAGTGAAAAATTAAATTTCCATGGGACTGACCTGAGACCTGTTTGCAGTATCCACCAGTGCCAGTGGTTACTTGAGACAGGAACTAATTGAGCCTCTGAAAATCAGTTTTTCAGGTGTTTGCAGTAGGGAAGCTCCTGTAGAATGAATTCAGTGGGAGGCTTGTGAACTTTGCTTTGCAGAAAATCCTGTTGCAGCTATTCCAACTGAGCAGGTTTGGGGTTTAAGGGTATCTATTAGCATTTCAGAAGCTCTGGTGGGGTGGGGAGATAGTTTGGCTAGGCTCTTGGCTGCTTCAGTGTTGGAATTAGCCTGGGGGACAGAGCTTCTGGATTTTGGAGCATAATTTTTTTTATAGCTTATCAGTTTTGGGAAATAGTGCCAGTAGTAAAGTTCCCTTTTTAAAAGGAACCTTTGGAATCACGGCCCACTCTAGGCACCGGTAAAGGAAGCACGTGCGTGGGGCAGCACATTTCAAAGGGCGGCATTCTGGCCATTCTTGGGGCGGCTTTTTTTTTCTTTGGCGATATTCCGGGCACCCCTCTCTTTTGTTGTTTTGGGCAGTTGTGCGCTTGGGGCAGCAAAAAAGCTAGAGCCGGCCCTGTTTGGCATATACTTAGTATAGTGCACTGCACTGGTCAGGGTGGCATCTTGGAAATTTCCATTGTGAGAAGTTCTTCCTGTGTCCAAACTGACAATAGGTTTGTAAATTTTAAAATAGGCTTTTTTGAGCTGCAACTTGAAAACCTGACATGTTTGGGGACTCCTGGGAGCATGGACACGCCATCAAGTTAAAAATCTTCTAATCTACTTTCTTACTAGTTACAGCAAAGTTTCATTGTGAGTGAACCAATTTAAAAAAATAAAGGCACATCTGATACCTCATAAACTGTGAAAACCTTTTCCCCAGGTTTAATTTTATTTTTTCTCTTCCCTCATTCAGTACTGATGACATTTGCCTGAATGATGTGAGTGTCTTGGTTTATTAATCACTTGAGGTGCCACATACCCCTATGACACCAATTGACTGCTGGGTTAATAATTACAGCAACCAACTATTGACTTCCAGTGAGAAATAAACTTAAGAAACTTACATCCTATTTTCACAAAAGTTAGTTTCATGCAAGTGCATTAATACTAATTAAGAAATGAAGCAAATTAAGGCAAAACTCTTCCTAGATGTAATTTTATTAATTAAAAACTTAATAGTAAATACCATTCAGTTCATATGTGAGGGAGATCACATCTTAAGTATACTTTCAGACTTCAGGCCAAAGGATGCAGCTGTTGCTTAAATAATTAAATCAAATGTTTTAGTTAAATTTAGTATTTGGAACGGATCAAAAATAGAATTCTTGCTAAATTGTACAGTATCTGGAACACAGATAAAACAGTCCATTTAATATCTGTAGCTAATGTATTTAGGGGTCCCAACTAGGTTCAATACCCCATTGTGCTAGGGACTGTACAAACATAGAGTAAGACAGTCATGATGTTGAAGTATAAATAGACAAGACAGACAAAGGGCTGGAGAGAAGGATTGTAGCATTTCTGCAGAGTGAACAATATGGTGGCCTGCAAATGTCAGGGTGATTCCATGATTTTAGTTTGACTTTAATGTTTGGGTTCGGGTTTTGTTGGGAGTAGATTTGGTAAAGGCAGGGTCGTTGCAGGGAAGAAGGTAAGAGAGATGAGGAGAGTGAAGCTAGGAATTAATTTTGTCCTTTTTAATTGATCAGTTACTGAAGTGCTATAATCTTTTCTTCTTTTTTTAATTAATTCTTAGCAGTGATGTAGTGCTTACAAATCTTAATTTAGCTTTAGAGTCTCACCATGAAGTAGGCAAGTATTACCCCCACTTTACTGAAGAGGTAGCTGAGATGCAAGAGGCCAAATTCAACCCTCTCTTACACCAAACCAACCCTGGTGATCTTGGAGACAGCGAAATGTCACCCAAAAAGCTTAACTGATTGGCAAAAGACCAAGAAAAGGTCAGCAACCAGATTTCAAGAATAGTAATTTTACAGTGGAATAGAAAAGTTGCATATCTCATATGAGGATTGAGGGATTTGACTGATTTTGGAAAATTCCTAGTGGATGGTCAGCAAAGCCACTTGGACTTTAGGGTTTCTGAGTTGAAAGGTTTGATATGAGCCTAATTCCTCAGCAGTGAATGATCTGTCCAAGAAGTCAGAAATGGAAAAACTATCAGCTCAACCAGTTCCTCTCCATCCGTTGAGATGGCCTGGATGATTTAATAGGTTTACTGTTATGCTAGAGTATGTCCTGCATGTGCATTATACAGTATGTCTAGTAACCTTGTAAAAAAGATGGTATTCATGGAAGTGGCTTCCAGAACCACAGAGAGAAAATGTATACGTAAATCCCTTTCTGTCCACTGCATCTAAAGTCTATCTCCCTCGTAGATGATTTTACAGAGATGTTTGTTTTATGGTTCCCAGGAAACTGTTTTCAATAAGGTTATACCACTTTACATTTCTTCGCTACATATCTAATCATGTACCTGAAGGTTACTTTTAAAGTCTTCCTTCCTTTAGCAATGAAGATTGTGGAAGTTAGTAAGAAAAATACTGTTGAAAGGGATAGCAGGAATGGCCTGGCTTCTCAGTTAGCTTTCTGTACACCAAACTGGATTCAATTAATTTTAATATATTTTGGTCTGGTAATGTAAATAAAAAAGGCCACCGTTTTTCCTTTAATAACATTACAGAAAATAATTTTGTTCTGCAAGTGTATTTTTTTTTTGTAGCTTATTTGTGTATAAAAATAATCAGGAAAACAGAACATCCTAAAGACTCTTAACTCTCTTCTAATCTGGTCATTGGGTTTCCCCAGCTGCTTAGATGCAGTGCTAAGGCACTTGAATACATGGTGATGAGCGCTGTAGAAAAAGCCAGCTAGACACAGACATTTATGAAATCTTACAAGTTCTTCTGCAGTAAAATCTGTTTAATTCATTTCTTGCTACTGTATTATCTGGTTGATTAGCTGCAGTCTCAGGAGGAGCTTATTCAGCTTGGGAAAAGGCCCTTTCTTTCTCTTGGTTGAGTGCCCTCTCTTCACTGAAAAGGAAGGAAGTGAATGTGGCAGGAATCAATGTCTAGAAGGGTTTGAAGTGAGATGCTATGAAATTTCCAATCCAATCAATAAGGGTATTTACCTGCTTTGAGTGTAGCATGGAGCTTCCTGCTAATTCTTAAAGTAGCATGTTGGTCTGAAAGGGTGATTTTCAAAAGATAAAAAATTTGGGCACATGCTTTCTCTCCACACACCTCCTCTTTATAAGAAAGAAAGAATGACTATACTGGGTCAGACCAATTGTCCATTTAGGTCAATATCCTGTCTTTCAACGGTGGCCAATGCCGTGTGCCTCAGAGGGAATGAACAGAACAGGGAATCAACAAATGATCTATTCCCTGTTGCCTATTTCCATCCCTGTTTAGGTTGGATATTAGGAAAAACTTTTTCACTAGGAGGGTGGTGAAGCATTGGAATGGGTTACCTAGGGAGGTGGTAGAATCTCCTTCCTTAGAAGTTTTTAAGGTCAGGCTTTACAAAGCCCTGGCTGGGATGATTTAGTTGGGGACTGGCCCTGCTTTGAGCAGGGGGTTGGACTAGATGAACTTCTGAGGTTCCCTTCCAACCCTGATATTCTGTGATTCTGTCCA
The DNA here is from genome assembly GCA_007922305.1 of Dermatemys mawii. Taxonomy (NCBI): domain Eukaryota; kingdom Metazoa; phylum Chordata; order Testudines; family Dermatemydidae; genus Dermatemys; species Dermatemys mawii. The sequence continues at coordinate 533,831 of ML677424.1, read as the reverse complement.
TCTTGGCTAATAGCCATTGATGGGCCTGTCGGCCATGAACTTATCTAGTTCTTTTTTTGAACTCTGTTATAGTCTTGGCCTTTACAACATCCTCTGGCAAGGAGTTCTACAGATTGACTGTGCATTGTGTGAAGAAGTACTTCCTTTTGTTTGTTTTAAGCCTGCTGCCTATTCATTGCATATGGTGACCCCCTAGCTCTTGTGTTATGAGGAGTAAATAACACTTCCTTATTTACTTTATCCATACCAGTCATGATTTTATAGACCTCTATCGCGGTCCCCCTTAGTTGTCTCTTTTCCAAGATGAAAAATCCCAGTCTTATTAATCTCTCCTCATAATAAAGCCGTTCCATACCCCTAATCATTTTTTTGGGCCCTTTTCTGAACCTTTTCCAGTTTCAGCATATCTTTTTTGAGATGGGGCGACCACATCTGCGCACAGTATTCACGATGTGGGTGAACCACAAGTTTATATAGAGCCAATATGATATTTTCTGTCTTATTATCTAGCCCTTTCTTAATGATTCCCAACATTCTGTTCGTTTTTCTGACTGCCGCTGCATTTTGGATGTTTTCAGAGAACTGTCTACAATGACTCCACGATCTTTCTTGAGAGAGAGCCAATTTAGACCCCATCATTGTTTTCCAATGTGCTTTACTTTGCATGTATCAACACTGAATTTCATCTGCCATTTTGTTGCCCAGTTTATGATGTGGAAAGCAGAGCTAAAAGCTTTTGTGTGATTTTAAGAGACTCTTCTTTTTTTTTCCCATTAAAGGCTCAGGTCTCTCCTACCCTGGAAGAGTCTATGGTGGCCAGAGAGCTAATAAAACATAGATAGTGACTGGGATTGTCTGTTTAATCAGATGGCTTAAAACTCTTGTTTTTATTAATACTATAGCTGCTTTACTCCAATGCCTAGTGAATGCTTTGCAGAAAGGGGATCTGTTCAAGGTGTGGGAGCGCACAATAAATATCTGAGATACTCACAAATTCCTCCAGCAAACCCAGACTTGACATTCATGATCTTGCTAATGTAAAAGGAAGTAAAAACACTTTTAACATCAACCATTCAGGTCATCTTTGTACATCATAAAATATTTTAGGGAAACTGAATTTAAAAACCTTTGCAGATCACCTTTTAAACTACCTTGTGCACCATAACTTCCTGCTCTCCTGCCTCCATGACTGCCACCGTGTTCCACTTCAATGCAGCCAGAAAACTGCAGGCGTAATACACTTTGCCCTCATTCCAGCCACATCTGGCCTTTCTTCATATTCCTTCCCTGTCTTTCATCTGCCCCATTCTTTGATGGTGACAACTTGGCTGTTCCCTTCACTCTTGTTAAGTTAGATAATTGTCTTGTTCATGTTCTCCTCATGCACTTATCTCCACCCCTTCCTTCTGTCTGTGTGTTTGGAATGCCCCTCCTGAGAACATGGTTTGATCCAGGAGGCCCACAAGTCTTAGTCCTCCCTTCAGAGGCACACTTATACTAATGAAACCGCAAAGCAAAAATCTCTTCAACCCTTCTTCTAACAAGTTCTCTTGAATTCCATTCATTCAGCTCGATTTCAGCTTCCATTTTCTACCCTTTCCAGCAGGGATTGTCGTCCTGCCTGTGTATCTGACAGAAATGGTTTGTAACAGGCTGACCTACCCAGTCAATTTCCATGCTCCTATTGAAGGTTGGGGCACCCTTTGTTTATGGATCTGTGTGGACTAGGGAGGGTAGTTCCAGCTGAGGTCACTGAAAACTCATTTGTAAAATGAGAGCTCAACTTGTGAGAGAACTTATGTGTCTCATGAGGTGGACACCTGAGCTGGGAGGTCTCCAATCTGGAGAAATTAAGGTCATTTCAGGTCATCAATTCTATTAAACAGATTTTAGCCAAGAAAACGCTGACACTGATAGCCTGGCCCGGGGTGGGCAAACTCTTTGGCCTGAGGGCCACATTGGGGAATACAAATTGTATGAGAGGCCATGAATGCTCACAAAATTGTGGTTGGGGTGCGGGAGTGGGTGAGGGCTCTGGCTGGAGATACGGGCTCCGGGGTGAGGCTGGGGGTGAGGAGTTTGGGGTGTAGGAGGGGGATCTGGGCTGGGACTGAATGGTTTGGAGGGCGGGAGAGGGATCAGGGCAGGGGCAGGGGTGCAGGTTCTGGCTGGGGGTGTGGGCTCTGGGGTGGGGCTGTGGATGAGAGGTTTGGGGTGCAGGAGAGTGCTCTGTGTTGGGATTGAAGGGTTTGGAGAGCAGAAGGGGAATCAGGACTGGGGCAGAGGGTTTGGGCCTGGGGAGAGACTCAGGGGTGCATGTTCCGAGTGGCGCTTACCACAAGCGGCTCCCGGAAGCAGTGGCATGTCCCTTCCTCAGCTCCTACATGTGGCTGCTTCCAGGAACTGCATAGTGCAGCCACCGACTCTGTGCCCTGGCTGGAGCCCTGCAGCAGGGCCGACGACTCCTTTTTGTCCTGGACACAGGATGAGTGCCTGAAGAGGCCAGTGAAATGTGACAGCAACATTATCGTCTAGGCAGGTGGTATTAGTAGAGCTGGAACTCTGCTTTTCAGGGAGTGACATCGTGCACAAGAGTGGAATGGAGGGGGCTCGCAGCCCCTGGAAAAGTAAATTGAAAATGGAGGCATGTGCTTCACAGTTACATTAACGCGTGTGTATTTTTAGTGAGATTCTGAGTGGGTAAAACACTTCATTGATGGAATTGCTTACACCCAGGGCCTTATTCTCTGCACTCAAAGTGAATCTTGGCATGCATTTAGTTGTACCTAGGCAGACAGATATAGGCTTGAGAGGATGACAATTTTTAAAAATGCAGTAGTGCATATTAGACTTTAACAAGTTTGGTGGTACGGTGCCCTGGAGTGGGGCCAGGCTGGTGGTGTGGTGCCACGGAGTGGGGCCAAGCCGTGAGGTGCGGCCCCTGACCTAGAGCCTCAGCTGGAGTAGGGCAAGCTCCAGATTCCACTCCCCAGCTAGAGCTTGCGGGCTGGCTAAAAACGGGTCGTGAGCTGTAGTTTGCCCTCCCCTGACCTGGCCCATTGGCAAGATGAATGACTAGGAATTGGCTTTAGGAGGCTGTCTGTCTGTCTCATCAGATCAGGGCTGTGGTATATTGTTTACAGATAGACTATGATGGTTAATGTTGTCTGTGCAGAGCAGTATAAATAGCTTCATGATCCAGAAGAAAAATCCGGTTGCTAGGCCCAGCTGAAGCCGAACCTGGGCTTCGCTGTTTCTGTAACCGAATGTCCAATCACTAGAATAATGAATAGAAGTGTAAATATTGTGTGGTTTGCATAAAGAGCCCCCAAAACTCAGGCTAGCCATTGGGCAAGCTGCAAGTATATTTGTTTGCATTAGAAGATGAATGCTGCTTCCTGTGGACTTGTCTGGTTAAATAATATTTGCTGCTTCAGTCAAATGGAATAATAATATCTTGCAGGTTACCGGAGCTACTGCAATACAGAGGAGGCGGAGGCATTTTCTGTTTCTGATCTGTTCCCTTTCTTCCAACATCAGTTTCTTTCTTGTTTATGAACATTTTTCTTCAGAACCCTGTATGCTAAGGATTACTTGAAGTGATGTGTAAGCATTTATGTTATGGAGTCTTTCTGATAGCAGTTAAGCGTGTAAAGCTTTCGACTCCTTCTTTTTGTCCTGGACACAGGATGAGTGCCTGAAGAGGCCAGTGAAATGTGACAGCAACATTATCGTCTAGGCAGGTGGTATTAATAGAGCTGAAACTCTGCTTTTCAGGGAGTGACATCGCGCACAACAGTAGAATGGAGGGGGCTCGCAGCCCCTGGAAAAGTAAATTGAAAATGGAGGCATGTGCTTCACAGTTACATTAACGCGTGTGTATTTTTAGTGAGATTCTGAGTGGGTAAAACACTTCATTGATGGAATTGCTTACACCCAGGGCCTTATTCTCTGCACCCAGAATGAATCTTGGCATGCGTTTAGTTGTACCTAGGCAGATAGATATAGGTTTGAGAGGATGACAATTTTTAAAAATGCAGTAGTGCACATTAGACTTTAACAAGCGTGGTAATTAGGAGGATACTGAATGTCTTGAAAACATAATGAGAGTTTAATGTGTCTATTTTCTGATTAGTGCCTGATATGGAGCTCTAGTAGAGCTGTGAATGGGTGCTCCTGGCCCAGAGGTTCTCTCCTAAATCCAGGAACCTATCTGCATGGTTCTCAAATATTAGACATGGACAGGCCATGTCTCTTGGAAGAGAGGTAGGAGAGTATGATGCTGTGGAAGAGGAGGGTTCACAAACCCAACAGCCCTGGTCACAAGGGCCTCTAATTCTAGATGCCGGGGATGCTGCAGGGAAATAAAGTCGTCTCTTCTGAGACAGTGATTCTGTGCTTCTCATGCTGGAAGATGATCTGTGACCGTCTGTCACAGTGTCACATATATAGGGTCACTTGCCGAAGGGCTGCTGCTTCATATTGGTCACTGAGTGGATCTTCCAAAAATATACCCCATGTATGTGCTTAGGGTGTGTATTCAAAACTAATAGGAGCAGTAAGTAATACTTCAGAGACTTTGCTGGTGTGTGTGATTTTAATGCTTGTGACAGCCCCCAGGTGCAAGGGCATATATTATGGTTGCTTCTGAAAATAATGAATTGTAGAAATGACTTTTATGACGACTGGCCTACTTCGCTCAAAACCTTTTCCACCTTCTCATCTGACTCTAAAATGGAAGACACACACTGTCCTCACATAGGTCACGTCAAACAGGGTGGTGGTTTACAGTGGACTTGAGAATGAGATTTCAGTCTCCTAAATAGTGAGAGAAATTCAGTTGATAATAACTTCATATATTAACTTGCTGACTTTTTTAATTTTCTTGCTGTTCCTCTAGGCGTCAAGTACCGGAATCAGGATGAGTGTGGAAGCTAGTGGCAAGCCCCTGAAAGTGGGCTCCAGAGTGGAAGTCATCGGAAAGGGACACCGTGGTACAGTGGCGTATGTTGGTGCCACGTTGTTCGCCACAGGAAAGTGGGTTGGAGTCATCTTGGATGAAGCGAAGGGCAAGAACGATGGAACTGTGCAGGGCAGGAAGTATTTCACCTGTGAAGAGAATCATGGCATCTTTGTGCGACAGTCACAGGTATGTTTTCCCTTGGGGCAGCGTGGTCTGGTCTGTGCTTGTTAGGCTGCTTCTACTGACTTGCCAGCCTAATGAGGGGAGCTTTAAAGTAGGTTCAAAGGGGATAGGTGACAAAACCCCACAGGTAAGTATAGATAAAGGTGCCCTTAACAGAGGGTTAGACGTTGTGGAGGATATGGAAAATTGCAATAGGGTCAAAGGAGAAATAAGAGGGAAGCAGTGGGGGAATTTGCTCAACATCTTAGGTGTCTGTCCACAAATTCAAGGAGTATGGGGAGTAAAGAGGAAGAACGAGAAGTATTAGTACACAAACTAATGTAGGACTTACCCCACCCAGTCTGTGATGCCGTTAAATCTTATGACTGAAATAGGGGTCTTGAGGGGAACTGCTTGTTCAGGAAGGACAGGCAGGGTGAAAAGGGAGCAGGTGTTTGTTCTACACCAAGAATATCTACGCTGCTTTGGAGATCCAGAAGCACATGCCAGGCAAACTAGTTGAGAGTCCGTGGGGTAAAAAATAGAGGTGATGTCATGGTAGGAGTCTACTATTGACCAGCAAGTCAGGGAAAGGTGAGACGAGGCATTTCTAGAACAAACCGAAATATCCAAAAGACAAGAGCTGATAGGAATGAAGGACTTTAACTACTCAGACGTCTGGTGGAAAAGTAATATGGCAAAACACAATATGTCCAGTAAGTTCTTGAAATGTATCAGGGACAACTTTTTTGCTCCAGACAGTGGAGGATGTAACCAGGAGAACAGCCATTTTAGACTTGATTCTTACCCACAAGGAGGAATTGATAGCAAATCTCCAGGTGGAAGGTAATTTTGGGTGAAAGTGATCATAAAATGATAGATGTTGTGATTTATAGGAAAGGAAGGAGTAAAAGCAGCAGAATAAGGACCGTGGATACCAAAAAGCTGATTTTAACAAACTCAGAGAACTGGTAGCTAAGGTCCCATGGGAGAAAATGTCTAACGGGAAAAAGGCGTTCAGGAGACCTGGCAGTTTCTCAAGAAGACGTTATTAAAGAGACAACGGCAATCTATTCTGATGCGAAGGGAAGAAAGAGCGAATAGTAAGAGGCTAGTGTGGCTCAGGAGCTCTTCAATGACCTGAAAATCAAAAAAGAATACTACTAAAAGTGGACACATGGGCCGATTGTTGATAGCGAGAATAGTACAAGCAGGTAACGCACAAAATGAGATACAACTAGCAAGGGACAAAAAATGCAATAAGAGGAGGATCTTTAAATACACTAGAAGTAAGAGAGAGATGAAGGAAAGTGTAAGTCCTCTACTTAGCAGGAAGATGAGTCAATAACTGACATCAAGAGAGCAGAGGGGTTTAATGTCCATTTTGTTTGTCTTCACTAAAAAGGGTAATGGCGACCAGATACTCAACACAAACAGTATTAACAACCATGGAGAAGGAATGCAAACCGAAAAAGAAAAGACCAGGTTAAAGCATATTTAGATAAGTTGGATGTTTTCAAGTTGGGAGGGCCTGATGAAATTCATCCTAAGGCACTAGCTGAAACAATCTCTGAACCACTAGCAGTTATCTCTGAGAGCTCCTGGAGGACAGGGGAGGCCCCAGAAAACTGGAGAGGGGCAGACAGAGCACCTGCCTTTAAAAGTGGGGACAAAGGACCTGAGGAATTATAGACCAGTCACCCTAACTTTGATACCTGGAACAAATTATTGAACAGTCAGTTTGCAGGCACCGAGAGGGTAACAGGGAGATAAGGAAGAGCTAGCATGGATTTATCCGGAACAAACCATGCCAAACCAACCTAATTTCCTTCTTTGACAGTGCTATTGGCCAATAGATGGTGATATATCTTGGTTTTAGTGAGGCTTTTGACACATTCTCATATGCCACTCTCATAAGCAAACTAGGGAGATGTGGTCTAGATGGAAATACACTAAGGTGAATGTCAGATTCTGGGGTGCTGTCCAGACCAGTGAGGGGTTATCGCTTGCCCTGTAACTCTGCCTTAAAATGCTTTACTGTTGTAGCTCCCTTGTACACTGGCAGGGAGTAGCCAAACAAGTGTGCACTGAGTATCACACTTGCTAGCCCAGGGTGGTTTATCAGCTCTGACTGGAGCAGCCTGCTTGTTACACCAGAGCCACATTCTGGCCTCTACCAGCTTTGGTTACAGCTGGAAGATGCCCCAAGGCCTCCTGTCTTTTTCCCCAGACTGAGAGCTCTGCAATGTCCAGCCCTTTCCTGGGCCATTCAGAGCAAGAATGTTCATGTGCTCCTCTGAAGAGACAAGTGTCAGCTGGAGTCCAGCTGTCCCATCAATTTGAAGACAGCACTGGGTTGGTTAGATGAAATTAAAACAGGTTTATTAACAAAAGGAGATAGAATTGTGAGCAAGTTCAAATATAAAGAACAGTGAGCAATGGCTGCAAGCAAATGCAAATGAAAAACTCTTTCTAGAGACGAAGACTTAACAATACTACAGTTTGATTCTGACCACACTACCTTCCAGCAAGATGGCTGAACACCCCTTGGCCAGGATGCCCCCTAAAGTCCAAAGTGCTCCATCCAATGTTGTCTTAGGTGAAAGATAATTTGGGGTTGCTGCCCCTTGTATAATCCAGTGAACCTCTGAAATAGATTCTTCTGGTGGTTACCCCCTGTCCCCCAAGTAAAGTTCATTCAGGCCATGAGGAAGATGACATGGAGTCACCTTTCATGATCCATTTGTGCAGTTTTCAAATGGAATGGCCAGCCCACTGCTTCCAAGCAATGAACAATCTTTAGTCCCACCATGACGGATTGGTTAGCAGCCATCTCTAACCCAACCATTCTAACAGTTGTCTGACTCCTTGCCTCCAATTGTCTTCTAGGGAACAGTTAACAGCAGTTATTCCTCAGTTTACATTTGTGGCCCTGTGGTAGGTAAGGGCAGTCTGCGGAGTGAGAGCTCATTTCTGTCCTCCGTCCCCAGCCACGTGAGTCTCGGCAGGGGTCCCTGATTTGAGCTGACCCACGTCCAAAATGCGATGGTATGTTTTTGGCCTACACGGGAAGCCAAGCTGCAAGTAAATGGTCTGGAAGTAGGAGCCATCAGGTGGGTTCTTTAGTCCTTTCTGACAATAATGAAAAGGGTTGTTGGTCCAGCATTGACAGGCAACATCACAGCAACATTCAGTATCATCCACCAAGGAGGTGCTCACTCCCAGCCATTTTGCTGGCCCTCTGGACTGGTACCTGTTCTATCAGATGTGTCCCTTTTCTCACTCAGCTGGGAAAGAAAATGTGCTAGCTTACAAGAAAAGTTCCAGGCTACAGGACCAGGATGAGTGATTGCTTAAGCAGTTGTTAGCAGAGGTGGACAAGAAATGGGACAGCTCATGAGTAGGTCTTTTCACACCAACCAGCAATGCAAAGTGTGTTGAATCCAGAGCAGAAATAGATGCAGATTCACTCACCAGTGCATTGCGGTTAGGAGCAAAGGGCTAAGTTGTGCCATGCTGTTGGTTAGAAGAGATGCAGACAGGGCTCAGGTCAGACCGATGGCTCTCTCTTGCACAGTCAGTATTAATACTTGAGATTTTGCACGAAAGTCTCCGCATCATTTACTGGTGTCACCAGTCCTCTTGGTTCAGAAAGGCTCTCATCCTTCATCACGCTCTGCAGTTGTTCCATCTAATGATTTGGATCCCAGAGACCATTACAGCCTGGCCTGGCCTCTTCTGTGGGAGTTCAAATTCTGCTACATTCCAGGAAAGTGTCTCTTAAAATGTCGTCTTGGAAGTGAAGGGACTTATTCCGAGCAACAGAGAGCTGGAAGTGGAAGGGACTTATTCCGAGCAACAGAGCTATCTGTGGCTGTGCTTTTGCCTTCATATCTTTCCACTTGAATTATTTGTTTTACACTCTTTCAGTCTCTCCTCCTCTTTGGGCAAGGTGCACCAGGCTGTCCTTTTTAAAGGAGTTACTCCTCAGTACCGGCAGTGCATTGCTTCTGCCCGGGGCTGTACAGGAAAGGGACACATTGCACTAGTGTACAGAGGCAGTGCACGTGTGTCATAGAGGCTGGTGAGTAACCTCTCTTTCCCCAGATTTAAAACTTGGCTGTAAATTGTGAGGCAGGTTTGACTTTGCCTGGGAGCACCGTTGCCTTTGCAAGTGGAACCTTGAAGCAGCCGCAAGGACTTGGATCCTTTTAGAGGGGCAAATCCAGCATGACAGCTGTGAGCTGGGGAGGGTGGACTCCAAATGTCTGCTCTGTATGATAGGAACATTCTGCTTAATAACTTCTTTGCCTGTTCTGAGAGCCTTATCCTCTCAGCGTGGTCACTTCTTCTTTATAAAGCTCCTTTCTGTGGAGCACACTCCCCTTCACTGACTGGCCCCAGCCTGAGAGCTCAGAAGGAAAGTGGAGGAGGAGAATCAATCTCTTTGGAGAGAGGTGCCCACTGCCATTCGGTCCTTTCCTCAGCCAGCAGTCAGATGGTTAAGAACGTTGATAGTTTCCTGTTTGTCTTGCTTTTTTTTGGTGGGGGGGAGAGAGAGGAGGGATGGGTTGGCACAAACTGGGGCGAGCCCAGAGTCTGAACGTTTTGTTCCCTGTTTTCTGTAATGAAATTGTTTCTGATGCTGCTAGGGAGCCCAGCTCGGTTGCTATAGCAATGCTGTCAGCTGGAATGGGAGTTTGCTGCAGGTTAGGTCTCTTTTCATGAAAAGAGAAGATGCAAGCACATTATGGGATCGGAGTGTTGTTCTGCTGTGTATGCTGCTTTCTCTCCATTACTTGTTCTGTGCACAAGTCAGAGTGCAAAAGCAAGGGATGCCACCTAGCATTAGGATTCCAGTTTTCAGTTTCAGACTGTTCATAAAAACAGTCTCAGATCTTAAATACACAAGGCAGAATAAGTGTCTTGGTGCTGATAAGTGTCTTTAGAAAAAAACAAACATAATGGTAGAGGTGTGATGTAGCAAACCTGTGAGAAAGTGCTAGCCTCTTCCAGAGGCCTGGCCGGCACCTATGACGTAGGTCAACTTAGCTATGTAGCTCAGGGGTGTGAAATAGTCACACTCTAGAGAGTCTAGTTAGATCTGTCTAAGCTCCAGTATGGTCACCATTAAGACAGTGAAAGAATTCAACCATGGACCAAGCTACAGCCTCTCCAGAGAGTGGATTTACTATAGGAGTTGAAGCCCGTCGCCGTAGCAAGTGTCTATGCTCCAGCACCGCAGCTGCGGCTGTGCCTATGTGGCGCTTGTAGCGTAGATACATGCAGAGAGAGCGAGTCTGTATAGGGCCTCAGCTCAGGGCTTCTCTGCTGATCCCCAGCACCATGGCAAAGCTATTATAAAGTCTGTGCTATGGATTGTGCACATCAGTGATGCCTTTACTTGTTCAGAGGTAAGTAAGTATAAAAAAAATATAATACTGGAGTCTGGAGCAGTGGTGACTGCCCTGTGATAAAGCAGCATGCTGCAGCTTCCACCTGGATGGCAGGGGCCTGTGTGTCTGCATGAATTAGGTGACCAGGAATTCCTGGGCCCGGCGAGCAGTAGGACAGTGCAGGGAAGAATGGGAATTCTGTTTCCTGAAGGATTTGGGAATTTCAACATTTGTTTTTTGTGAAATTTGGAACAAAACCCTCAAATCTCAAAATTCTCTGTGGAGCAGAATCCAGAAGAACTTGTTTATAGAATCATAGAATGTCAGGGTTGGAAGGGACCTCAGGAGGTATCTAGTCCAACCCCCTGCTCAGAGCAGGACCAACCCCAACTAAATCATCCCAGCCAGGGCTTTATCAAGCCTGACCTTAAAAACCTCTAAGGAAGGAGATTCCACCAACTCCCTAGGGACCCCATTCCAGTGCTTCACCACCCTCCGAGTGAAAAAGTGTTTCCTAATATCCAGCCTAAACCTCCTCCTCTGCAACTTGAGACCATTACTCCTTGTTCTGTCATCTGGTACCACTGAGAACAGTCTAGATCCATCTTCTCTGGAACCCCCTTTCAGGTAGTTGAAAGCAGCTATCAAATCCCCCCATCATTCTTCTCTTCTGCAGACTAAACAATCCCAGTTCCTTCAGCCTCTCCTCGTAACTCATGTGCTCCAGCCTCCTAATTATTTTCATTGCCCTCCTCGGGACTCTCTCCAATTTGTCCACATCCTTCTGGGGGGAGAGGGAGGGAGAGTGGGTGGGTGGGTGTGTGTGTGTGTAAGTGTAAACTGGAAACAGGACTCCAGATGTAGCCTCACCATTGCCAATAGAGGGGAATGATCATGTCCCTTGATCTGCTGGCAATTCCCCTACTTATACAACCCAATATGCTGTTAGCCTTCTTGGAAACAAGGGCTCACTTGACTCATATCCAGCTTCTCATCCACTGTAACCCCTAGGTCCTTTTCTGCAGAACTGCTGCTTAGCCATTCGGTCCCTAGTCTGTAGCAGTGCCTCGGATTCTTCCTTCCTAAGTGCAAGACTCTGCAACTGACCTTGTTGAACCTCATCAAATTTCTTTTGGCCCAATCTTCCAATTTGTCTAGATTACTCTGTGTCCTATCCCTACCCTTCAGAATACTTACTTCTCCCCCCAGCTTAGTGTCATCTGCAAACTTGCTGAGGGTGCAATCTATCCCATCATCCAGATAATTAATGAAGATATTGAACAAAACTTGCCCCAGGACCGACCCCTGGGGCACTCCACTTGATACCGGCTGCCAATTAGACATGGAGTCATTGATCACGAATTGTTGAGCCTGACGGTCCAGCCAGCTTTCTAGCCACCCTATAGTCCATTCATCCAGCCCAAACTTCTTTAACTTGCTGGCAAGAATATTGTGGGAGACCGTATCAAAAACTTTGCTAAAGTCAAAGTATATCACATCCCCCACTATTCCCCTATCCACAGAGCCAGTTATCTCATCATAGAAGGCAATCAGGTTGGTCAGGCATGGCTTGCCGTTGGTGAATCCATGCTGACTGTTCCTGATCACTTTCCTCTCCTTCAAGTGCTTCAGAATGGATTCCTTGAGGGCCTGCTCAATAATTTTTCCAAGGACTGAGGTGAGACTGACCAGTCTGTAGTTCCCTGGATGATTCTTCTTCCCTTTTTAAAGCTGGGCACTAGATTTGCCTTTTTTCAATTGTCTGGGACCTCCCCTGATTGTCACAAGTTTTCAAAGATAATGGCCAATGGCTCTGCAGTCACATCAGCCAACTCCCCCAGCACCCTTGGGTGCATTAGATCCGGCCCCATGGACCGGTGCATTTCTAGTCTTTAACCTGTTCTTTCACCACTGAGGGCTGCTTACCTCCTCCCCCATACTGTGCTGCCAAATGCAGCAGTCTGGGGGCTGACCTTGCCTGTGCAGACAGAGACAAAAAAAGCCTTGAGTACTTCACCTTTTTCCACATCCTCTGGCACTAGGTTGCCTCCCCCATTCAGTGAGGGTCCCAGACCACCACCTTGTTGTTAACATACCTGTAGAAACCCTTCTTGTTCCCCTCCACATCCCTTGCTAGCTGCAACTCCAATTTTGCTTTGGCCTTCTTGATTACACCCCTGCATGCTCAAGCAATATTTTTAAACTCCTCCCTAGTTGTCTGTCCAAGTTTCCTTTTCTTGTAATCTTCTTTTTTGTGTTTAAGCTCATCGAAGATTTCTCTGTTAAGGCAAACTGGTCACCTGTCATATTTGCTATTCTTTCTGTACATTGGGATGGTTTGTTCCTGTGCCATCAATAAGACGACTTTAAAATACAGCCTGTTCTCCTGGACTCCTTTCCTCCTCATATTAGTCTCCCAGAGGATCCTGCTTATCAGTTCCCTGAGGGAGTCAAAGTCTGATTTTTCTGAAGTCCGAGGTCCATATTTTACTGCTCTCCTTTCTTCCTTTTGTCAGGATCCTGAACTTGACCATCTCATGGTCACTCCTGCTGAGGTTGCCACCCACTTCTACTTCCCCTGCCAATTCTTCCCGGTTTGTGAGCAGCAGGTCAAGAAGAGCTCTGCCCCTACTTCATTCCTCTAGCACTTGCACCAGGAAATTGTCTCCTACGCTCTCCAAAAACTTCCTGGATTGTCTGTGCACCGCTGTATTGCTCTCCCAGCAGATGTCATGGTAATTGAAGTCCCCCATGGGCACCAGGGCCTGTGATCTGGAAACTTCTGTTAGTTGTCTGAAGAAAGCCTTGTTTACCTCATCCTTTTGATCCGTTGGCCTATAGCAAAGGTGTCCAGTACAGTCACCACTAGCCACACGTGGCTAATAGGCTCGTGAATTGTGGCTAATGCACGCGAATGAGCTAATGCATGAGCATACCAGATTTCAGGGTTATGGTACAAGAAAAAGAATGCCAAGTGTCCCACTGAAGTCATTCTGTGCTAGTAGTGTAGTACCTAGTCCTGGGTTTTGATGAGATCTACTTATTTTTTATATTAAGAAAAATAATTTGAAATGTTGTTTGTAGAATGTGTGTTAATCCTTTTTTATAATGCAGCAAATAAGAAAAATTCAAAACCCCAAGTGTCGCTAGCATCGAGTTTCTATTGGACACCGCTGGTCTATGGCACACGCCCACTTCAACATCACCCTTGTGGCTCTTGCCTCTAAACTTAACCCAAAGAGACTCAGCAGGCTTTTCTCCAGTTTCATACTGGAGCTCTGAGCAGCCCCAACACTCTCTTACATACAGTGCAACTCCCTCACCTTTCCTCCGGTTCCTCTCCTTCATGAACAGTTTATACCCATCCATGACAGTGCTCCACTCATGTGAGTTACCCCACCAAGTCCTTGACTGCCAGGACTTCCAATTCTTCCTGCTTTTTTCCCAGCCTTCTTGCGTTTATGTCCAGGCACCTAAGAGAACTATCCAATTGCCCTTCTTTCTCAGTACGAGTCAGGAGGCCTTCCCCTTGCACCCTCCTCTTTGTGTTTCCTCCCGATAGCCCACTTCCCTCTGGGCTTAGTTCACCATCCCCCGGCAAACCTTGTTTAAAGCCCTCCTCACTAGGTTAGCCAGCCTGCCTGCAAAGAGGCTCTTCCCGTTCTTTCTTAGGTGGATTCCATCTCTTCCTAGCAATCTTCCTTCCAAACAATTCTGCCTGGTGGGCTGAAGAGGGGTTGGGATCCTGGATGCACCAGTGTCCAAACTCCTGGGGTCTTGGGTCCCCATTAGCCCCCCTGGCATGAGGCTGGACGTACAGGGTATCTGGCAGCATGCCAAGGAGCTAGGTGGGTGAGCTGGCAGGAGACTCAGCTGGTTTGGATACCTGCCTGGATTCTGCTGGAGGCTTGTCAAAATCTTACTGTCTTTGTGATGCTTCTGGTTAAGCGAATCTGTTGTCCCTGATGCAGAACAGTTCTGCAGGAGAATTTCCAGGCAGCTCTAGTGAGCAGCTGGGCGGGACTGGGACTGTGTGCCGCCTAGCCGGTACAGAATGGAAGTTAGTGGAGGGAATTTGGGTTTGATACGGCAGGAGGAGGAGAGGCTGACTTGTGGTTTGTAAATGCATGTTGCCTGGGTTAGATTTGGCATCCTGACAAGCTGCCTCTGTAGGTACCAGACCCAAGCATGACAATAGTGTTGGGAGAGCCACTGTTCTTTCTCTGCTCTTTGTTTCGGAACGTGCCTTTCCCATCCTTTTCCCTGTGCTGCTCACCAAAGGTCGGGAACAGCACTGCGAGCTGCTGTGTTAACGCTGAGTGTTTACACTGTTGTTTCTTACCTTGTTTTGGCAGATGTAAAATACTTGGGATTTCCGTTTGCTGGGTCAGGGATTTCAAGTATCAGAGTCCTCCTGTAACAGGTGGAGACCTTAGCGTTTGTCACCAGGTACAGTGGTGCTGATTCCCGTGCTATGGAGAGGTCTGACAGCCATAGGCAGAGCAGCCCTAGCTATGTCTCAGCGCCACGTCCTGTACTTTTCTAAACTAAAAAATACCTCCCTGTGGCTCTAATTCCTCACTTTCCGTGTCCTGTTACATGTTACTGACAGTCAGTGGACCCCAAAATGCTTTACAGACCATGTGCTGTTGGGGTCACTTCGCCCACCTCTCCTCTGGGAGAGAAATGCAGCCGCTGGTCTATTCTAGCCACACTACACAAGCTGGTTTTGTTAGTGGTGTTGAAGGAGCAGTGACAATTCATGGATCCAGTTAATCACAGGAGGAGTTTAGGGTGGCGGAATGTAATTATGGGTGAGGGAATATAAGTGCCAGGGGACCTTTAAGTGCTCAGTGCGTGTTTGTCTCCTCCTGAAATCAGAGTGGTGATAAAATACAACTGTAGGGAAACAGTCCTAAATGCCGATGTCACTGCTGGACATCCCATGCCCAGTGTATCTAACCCCATCTGTACTAGACACACAAGTCAGAGGGGCTTAGAATTCCTAGGCTCATTTTTGATGACCTCAGCTGTATGAGAGAGTGGGACACCCCTTTATCAAGATTATATAATCTCCTCCTAGGATGGATTCCTGTAAGCCAAGTGAAAAGTTCTCCCTTGTGCACTGCTAAGATGGTTCAAAAGCCTTCCATTTACAGAACTCACCCAAAGAAGTGAGCAGCAAATGGCTTTCATTGGAGAGGTACCCTGTCAGCAGGATCAAGGGATGCTTCCCCTTTTCCACCTTCTTTTAAACACTGATTATTTTCACTGCCTTCGATGGTGTTGTCATTATTTCTATAGCATAGAGCGGTGGTTCTCAGCCAGGGGTACGCAGGGATTTTCCTTGGGGTACATGGATTCCTCTAGAGATTTGCCTTGTTTTACAGCAGGCTACATAAAAAGCACTAGTGAACTCGGTGCAAACTAAAATTTCATACAGACAATGACTTGTTTATACTGCTCTATAGATGATACACTGACATGTAAGTACAATAGTTATATTCCAATTCCTTCATAATTATATGGTAAAAATGAGTCAGTTATTTTTCATACAAAAAGGTGTCACAGCATACTAGTATTTTTATGCCTGATTTTGTAACCAGGTGGTTTTTGTGAGGTGAAATTTGGGGTACACAAGACAAATCAGACTCCTGCAAGGGGTACAGTAGCCTCTGGAAAGGTTGAGAGCCACTGGCGTATTATCTCATTAAAATACCTCTTCCCATTTGTTTAAGAAGTGTGTGTCTGGTGACCTGGGCAACTTTCATAAATCCCTTACAAACTGGCAGAGTTGCGTGTTTGTTAACACACCTCTTATCCTCCATTATTTGTCAGTCAAGAGCCTGGCCAAAAAAAGATTGTTTGAAAAGACCCCTAGGATCCCAACGCATTTAGATTTCATAGCATTGCCTCAGAGCTAAGACTGTGTCTGCTTTCAGGTACTGGAATCTCCCTAAGAGCGTGGCAGCTTTCACTAGGACCTCTGTGTTGATCGTATTGGCGATCTGAGCTCTGAAAAGCAGCTTTTCTTACTGAGGAATGTGGGAGTCTTTACAGTTCTGTTCAGATCAGATAAAATATACTTAAGGAGAAGCTAGGATTTTATTTTTTTTTATCTGTCAGAAACTTAAACTGATCCACAGACCGAAAGTCATTAGCTTGGCTTGGATTGAAGCAGATAGTGACCTGTAACCTGCTTTAGACTGCCAGGCAACTGGGGCCTCAAATCCACAATGGGTTTCTCGTCAATTTTAAATAAAAGTTTTCAGGAAGTTGAATATGGAGGAACACCAAGAAATGAGCTAAAAATCAGCACAAAGTGAAGTCTGCTGAATTAAAGCCCCAACTCCAGAATGGGGCTGCTGGGTGTTCACACCACTCATTGCTGGTAACACTGAATTTGTTCCATTTATTCAGATCCAGGTTTTTGAAGATGGAGCAGATACAACATCTCCAGAAACCCCAGAGTCCTCTGCCTCAAAGGTCCCCAAAAGAGGTATGATCCGCTCGTCTTTCTTATGAGTCCTTGTCTCCCCTTCATTCTGCCCCAAGAGGGAGCCATAGGTCAGACATCCAACAGTGCCTAGAATCGGAGCACTTGGGGAAATATTCACCCATCCCTTCTACCCTTTTCTCCTGCCAGCGGGGAGCCTCCGCTGGGCACGTGGAGATGCAACCATAGCACTTACTGGTGCACTGCTCCTTAGTGTTCCAAGTGCATCTCAACAAGCACCCAGGGAAAGGCTATAAAGGCCATCCTGGATCCCCACTAAGGGCTGGATCCAGAGCCCTCTGAAGTTGATGGGAGGCTGCTGTCAAGTTTGCCATCATGCAGGTAAGGTTTGGATTCAGGTTCAGAGTGGCAAAAACATCGCTGGTGTCTTCAAGTCCTCGGGTGTTCAGTGGTATTGAAATCCACAATGGCCTAACCTCAAGAAGAGTACTGGTGGGGGATAGGTGTATGAGGCCAGAAGTATGTCCATAACCACCTGGAGAAAGGCAGTCTAAGTGAAACGATCCAGAACTAGTCTCCAGTGGTTAGGGGGCGGGGCAGTGGGTGGCAGCTGGGTTTTTTTTTTAAATGTTGCTGCTTTTCAATTTCATTAGGCCTCTGTTTGTCCCTGTATGATGAGCCTGTCATCCCATTTCTGTCTCCTCTCTAAATAGACCCTAATGTTCAGTCTCTCCTCATGTGGAAGTCTTTCTAGGCCTCTCTTAATCCCCGTTGCCCTTTGCTGTCCTCCACTCCCACTTCCCCCACCCATTTCTGCTGCGTTCTTCTTGAGAGGAGGTGACTAGAACTGAACATAGTGTCCAGGGGAGAGCGTCCCACGGAGTCCGTCAGTAGTATTATAATAGCATCACTATTCGCTCATCCTATTCCCAATGTTTGATTTGCTTTTCTGATTGTTGCTTCACACTGAGGAGAGGCTCTTACTGGGCAGCTTACAGTGACCTCCAGATCTCTTTCCTAAATGCTGGGTTTTCAATTAAGTGTAACCAAAGTATCCGGGCAGTTCAGTTAGTATCTTCCTGTGTGCGTTACCGTGCACGGAATTTTATTTGCCATTGTCCTGCCCAGTTTAGCTTCTCATTTGAGAGAAATTCTGGAGAAAGGCTTGTAGATTGAAAGTTGGACTTCCACCACTTCCTGGTGGAGAGTGAGCTCCAGTTTTCCCTGCTTTCTCCAGCCCTGGTAGCTGGACTCCTGTACCTAGAGGCATCCCAGCGGGTGCTGTCTGAAGAAGTACGAGGCTGGGGGAGAAGAGCTAGTGAAGAGCCAGAGAAGCTAGAGTGGAGGATATTGACAGAGGGATCTGGGAAATTGCCTCAGAAAATGACGGTTGGACAGACACACACACACGATACTAGTTCAGAGAGGGTGAAGTGAATGGTGAGGAGCAGTCACTGGCTGGGTCCGAGGGATAAGACAGGTGTTTGAAATTAGTACCTCAAAGGGGGTGAGCTGTGGAGGTGATGGTGGGAGACTAAGGAGAATGCAGAAGGTGGAAGGGGATCAAAGCACATGGGGTTAGCACTGGTTGCAGTGCTCTTTGGAGAAGGAAAATACAGACACATGAAGTGTGGCTCCATGCCCGGAGTTTCCATAGAAACAGCAGCGCCTGCTGCAGTTTCTGCCTCTGCAGTATACGGTGCAGAGATTTCCATTCCCATCAATCTAGCACCTTCCCTGCTGGAATAAAGGTGTAAGAAGCACAGTGGAGATGGTTGGTGTCTCTGATTTATGAGCTGCTTCTATAATGTCTGCTATCTGGGCGGCTGATGCCTCCATTCACCATTATTACATACCTGCAAACAGGGTACTACACACAACAAATGAATACAAACAGCTACCATGCCCACAAGCCACAATATCAGACCCATCAAATGTCCAGGAACAATTTACCCAAACAAATCCTCCTCCTGTGCTTAGTACACACAGTGTCTGCACTTAAATCAAGGTTGTACGCTAAAATTGTACATTTTGATCGTGCCAACGCACACCTGAACATGGGAATAGCTTTGCTCATCACTAAACTGTAGCTGTCTCTGGGGTGGAATGCAGCAGCAGTTTAACAGGGTACATCAAAGATACACATAGTTCAGGACAGGCGGTGAAGAAAAATCCCGAGTCCAAGTGAAAATGCCGGGGCCCTTGATGTAGAATTGGACTTTAGCCCAGACTCCGGTGTTTGCACCTGTTCATTTAAATGCCAGGACATCCTTGATTGTCGGAGTTGGTCAAGAGCTCTATTTGGTGTTTTATAGAGGAAACCGCAAACAGAGCACCTGACCAGCTACACCAGACACAACCCCTCATAACAACTTATGGGGCTTTAATGTAATAATTCAAGGAAGAATGCCAGCCACAGAATAGTCAACATATGCTGCAGTGTATTTGGGCGGTCTCCTATTCTAGCAGTGAGAGAGGCTGATCCTGATTAGTTGGGGCCCTGACAGAATCACAGCCCCAGAAGCATTAAGCTCTCTCCATGCATTACATTGCAATCTAGATCTTCAAGGTTAAACATGGGCACCTGCACAAATACATTTGAATGTGCAACTTACATGTGTGTGCAAATTGAGTATAGTGCAACCTCTCTTGAGGGGGTCGACAAGCATTGGTTGCTGAACACAGGTGGAGGAGAAACCTGGGCTCCTCCAAAACTTTGAGTAGAAGGCAAGAAATTGCCTCATACAGCTGGTCTTTTCTATGCATTTCATTTTATTTGCACATATGTCACTGGTTATGCCTAACTTTCCTTGTGCTCAGTCAGATACCTGACTTGTGCTCATAAGTTAACCATATGGAGAATTTCACATGGCTAACTATAGAAATATATTTTAGTTTACTAAGCAATGTTACAGGCCTGAGAAGCCTTTAGTTGTCCCTGTTTTATGGAGCTATAATCACCTTTGATTACCAGATGGAATCTAATTGGTAGAGACAGGGTCAAGTGTCCTTCTGTACTTCTGTGTTCTTGAAAAAGGGGCATTTTTAGGCATGAGATGATCCAAAGCTCTCTGAAATCTTGCAGTCATCTAACCGGAGGCGAGGATAGATATCATGGGCTTGCTGTTCTCTTTTGAAATAGTTGATATTCCTTGACTCACAGAATCACAGAAGATTAGGGTTGGAAGAGACCTCAGGAGGTCATCTAGTCCAACCCCCTGCTCGATGCAGGACCCAGCACCCAGGATAACCAACCTGAGTTATCCTTAAGAACACAGTATACTTTCTGCCCTATAAAAGGCCATCTGATTCATCATGCCTGCTCGTTTTGATGCCCAGTAACCTTGCTTCTCCCCAGACTTCTCCTTCCTCCTCTTAGAGACACATCTAGTGATTCTTCAGCTAGACCTAGACTTTGGGCTTAATTCTCGAAGTGAAGCAAACGATTCCAGAGACTGAGTTGTGATTTCCCCTCTGCTCTGCTGCTGATGTGCTAAGAGCCCTTGTGTGGTACATGTGACAAACATCTCATGGGTCTTTGTTTTTCTGCTTTATTTCCAGAATCTTTGGAAGCTGCCAAAGCCAGCAAATTGGTGAGTACTTCAGCTTGAGACCCTGCCGTCTGCTTGGAGAAACTCATTCCACCACATCCGTGTGTTGGCTTTTGGGAGGAGAGGGGTTGTTCTCGCTAATCTGCTGAATTCCCTTCATTAGCTCTTACTGCCTTTCCAGAGTGTAACCAAACTTAAGCCCAAGGACTTTTCAGCTCCAGGCAGGTGGCCTCTAACTGAAGCCCTTCTATCCAGGGCTGAAGCCCTCAGGCTTCAACCCCAGGTTGGTGGGACTCAGGCTTCATCTTCGCCTTGGCCTTGGCAAGTCTAAGCCAGCCCTGGCAACTCTCTAAAATGGGGTCCTGACCCAGAGTCTGAGAACCGCTGGGTTATTCCACAGTGGCTCACTTGGGTTTTTCTTGAACCGTCCTCTGAAGAATCTGGCTTGGCCACTGTCAGAGACAGAGCCTAGACTACATGCAGCCTGTCCCATCTAACGATTCCTGCACTGTACCATGCAGTGGATATTCTTCCTCCTAAACATTCACTGGGGAAATTGCCAGTGTTTGAAATGTACTGTAGAGTTCTTTGGGCATCCTCTTAAGTGCTGTTTACTGCTGACAGACGGGGTGCAAAATGCCCACTGATACCCATGGGAGCTGCGTGCTCAGCTCCATGCATAAGAGAGGTAGCTGTGTTAGTCTGGATCTGCAGAAGTGACAGAGTCCCGTGGCACCTTAAAGACTAACAAAAGTATTGAAGCATAAGCTTTCGTGGGCTAATACCCACTTCCACTGCAGGCATCTGACGAAGTGGGTATAAGCCCATGAAAGCTTCCGACGAAGTGGGTATTAGCCCATGAAAGCTTATGCTTCAATACTTTTGTTAGTCTTTAAGGTGCCGCAGGACAGCTACATGCAGTGTTCCTTTCATTTTCAGTCCTGGAAACCAGGTCTGCAAGTTACACAGCTTTCCTTGTGACCTGGGAGAGCTGCCCACATGGAAATAAGGTGGACTTAATGCTTTGAGCTGCACTCACAGCATTTTGCTCATGTAGCTTGGTGTGTAAGTGACACTCTGTTGACTGGTACCCTAGAAATACCCAAGATACTTAGAATGGGTTTTGCTTCAGGGCTTAATGTTAAAAATTCTGACCCTCCAGTTTGCCCCTCTGTCTGCACATGGCAAGCCTGTGCCCAGACGCTTGATAATCTGGCTCGGAGCTGACATAAAATCCTGCGCAGTGGAGCCAAAGCTCAATATTGAATGCTTTAGAAACCGTGCGAGTTCCCCTGTGCAAGTTGGGCGAGTTCCCCTGCCCGTTTCTTCGATGCTGTGGTGCTGAGGACCAAAGGAGTTCCGGGACAAAAATCTCTGACAAAGCACATGCTCTAGACTGAGCATTCCCCAGCAGCGCTGCCCATTTAAATCCCGTTGCTGCTGTTGGCTGCTGACGGTACTGAGGCTATTCACACTGGAAACTACAAGAGCTCAGTGCTGCCAGGGGGATTGTTCTGATAAGTTACATGTCTGATCCAGGTTTGGTATTTTACAAGCAAGTCCTGTTTTTACTAATCCGTTCTTTGCCCAGTTATGGAGGAACCAACTTTTGCTGTCTGAAAGTACATGGCAAGTGTCTTGCTAGGGAGTAGACCAGTAGCTTAGGAAATGCTGTCAAAATCAGTCATCTCCTCCTCTGTGTGATGGCCCTTCCCTTGGCCAAGAAAGACCAGCTGTTACTCTGGAAAACTCAGAGCCACTGGGCTATCCAGAGTGGTTGCTTGAGAGCTTTACTGCATTGTTGTCAGTAGTGTTCCCAGGCTGCTGTTGGAGGCCACCTCTGCTTGTAGCCCATGGTTCTCTTTATCTGAGAAGTCCATCTTGATTCTGAATGAAGTCTTTATGTAAGCCTTAACCACATGTTGCCACAATTGTTTTGGATCCTGAATCCAGTTTTTAGCACTTACACAAAAACACACATTCTGTGGAGACACGGAATCATCTAAGTCCAGAAAATTATCAGTAGACCCTTTCATAGTAAAGTCAACCTTAAAGAATGTTTAGTATCAGAACCAATTCAGCTCTTGCGAAGCAGTGGTCGCTCCTGCCCAGAGGCTGTCTACACACTGCAGTTGGGTTGTGAAATTCCTAACTCAGGTGCACGTACATGGGCTAGCTAGATCCTAGGTGCGCACTTGGGTGGCTAGCTTGACCCAGGGCATCGCAGCCACACTGCTATTTGTAGTGTGCTAGCTCCAGCTGAGTTAGCACTTGTATGTCTGCCCAAGATGGGAATGACACCTCCTAGCCGTAGAAGCATGAAGCGTGGCCTGTTAGGAGTGGACTGTCCATGGATTAAACTGACCTGTCATTAGCTCAAATTCCTTAGAAATCACAATAACTATCTCTGAGATGTGGATTTTCTGTGTTGTGACATCTCTTTTAGCATGTTGATCTTGGCAGATAACTTCTGCTTCATTGCAGTTCTCTCTTGTTAATGTGGTACCTCTTTGCTTACTCTGCTTCTGAGACTATGGTACCAAGAATCAAGGTGGGACTGATATGAAGTCCTGAGACACCCGGACTTCATAGCTTTCTCTTCATTTCTCTGCTTTGCCTATTCTGGACATATTTCCTTCCCTTCAAGAAGGACATGTGGTGTCGGATCCCCTTGTCCTGAAAACTGTTTAGTAGTGAGTGTGTGTCTAATGAGAAGCAAAAAGAACCGAGTCCTAAACTGTATCCAGTTAATCCTTGATCGTCACACAAGTTATTGGGCTCAATCTGTTACTAACCATGTACTTCCATGGGGCTTTTGAGTAAGGTGTTCTGCGCCTCACAAGGTTTAGTCTCGTTTAGGTAAGTCAGGGGACAGCATCTCAGGAAGAGTGAGGAAGAAGGATCAGTTCCTGGAAGGAAGTGGGTTTACCAGAAGAAGAGGGGATTCGGCAGATGGGGAGTGGAGGCTGTTTCAAGCAGCATGGTAGTTAGCCCAAAGCCTTCTTCCTCACTCTTCCTGAGATGCTGTCCCCTGACTTACCTAAACGAGACTAAACCTTGTGAGGGCGCAGAACGCCTTACTCAAAAGCCCCATGTTCCATCACACCACCAAGAGTATGGTGGTGATGGAACATGTGTGCAAAGTGGGTGTAAAAATGCTACCAAAGCAGAACAGTCCATTCACTCACCCTGCAGGGAGCATTTACCGCCCCTTTGCACAGGGGTAAATAACTCTACAAGGTGCAAGACAGTGAAATCAGGCCCTGAGAATCAAAGCCAAGTCTTGTCTCCTTCAGGCCATCTGGAGTGCTCAGCTACTTAAAGCTTGTCTATACAGGGAAGAGTTTCTGATAAACTCCCTGTGCAGATACTCTTGTTCTGGAATATGAGCATCTAAGAACATCCACACAGGGAGTTAATCAGGAATAGCTATTCGGCTTTAAATTCACATCCTGCCTTAATCCAGATTAGCTTCCTGTGTGGACATGCCTTTATTATTTTTTGTGACTCTGGGCAGATAACTTCTCCTCTTTGCCTTGGTTTCATCATCTCTGTAATCGGAATGATACTGAAGACCTTTGCCATTTTTACCGGTGTGAGGAATGATCACTTCTTTGTGCTGAAGTGCATTTTACTGCTCTTGTCCCTTGATGATTTCTTACTGGATTTGCAAAGCACCTTGATCGTTACTTGAGGCAATACCGCCGCTCTTCTGAAGAGCCTAATGTATTAGGGCCTGGCTACACTGGAAACTTCAAAGCGCTGTCTCAGGCACGCACCCGCGGCAGCGCTTTGAAGTGCGAGTGTGAGCGCTGGGAGAGAGCTCTCCCGGTGCTCCTGGTACCCCACCTCCACGAGGGGATTAGCTCCAAGTGCTGGGAGCCTGGCCACACTAGCTCTTTCAAGCGCTCGGGGGTGATTTTTCACCCCCTGAGCCAGCATGTTAGAGCGCTATAAAATATAAGTGTAGCCAAGCCCTTAGTAAAAATACTGTCTGAGAAGCTTGATGGCGTCACAGAGCAGCTTCCCACCTCTCCCAAGGACAGAGTCTTACTGCTGTTTGTTGCCTCTCCTTACATCCAAGAGCTGCAGATTAACAGTATTTTGCCACTAGATGACACTAGAGTCACGGGAAAGTGCTATTGTAAATAATAGGCAACCGTGCCCCTTGAGCTCTAAACCTAAAATACACAGGATCACTGTGTCCAGTGAGCGAATGTGGCGCATAGCAGGAAAAGCAGTTTGTCTCCAGGTCCTTTGGGGACTAATTTTGCCACCCTATAGTCGAGTTACCAGCCATGTCTTTGAGATGATACCTTTAGCCAAAATAGTCTCCATTTCTGTCAGAGCTCCCCAAGGTTAAAGGGACCCGGGGTAATGTAGACCTCAGATTTTTGTATAAAGAGTTTATAGACAGATTTTTTTTAAAAAAGACACTGTCCAACTATAGCAACTTTCATCCAAGGATCTTGTGTCTTACCTCCCCTAAGCCTGATCCAGCATCCCTGGGGGGTAGGTAAGGATTTCTACTTTGAACTGAGATGCAGATTGGAGAAGTGTCTGTTAACACATACACATCCCCCACCCAACAGCACCCGACCAGCCATTGGCAGAGCGGAGAATGGAACCCAGGAGTCCTGTTTCCCAGTTCCAGTTTAATCACTAGGAAACATTCCTGCCTTTGTTAAAATATTGTCTCGAACACATTGTTGAAGCTCACTCGTGAGAGCCCCGAAATGGAATGAAATGGTCTATTTCTTGGTCCAAAGCCATTACAGTGTGAACAGTAAACCGGCAGGGCAATGGACAGATGTTAACACACTGAGGTGGTACGGGTAACAAAGGGAAAAAGTTGTTTCCCCACTCCAATGTGTTGCTGTGCTGGGGGTGGATTTCCTGTGAATTTTATCTCCAGTCCTTTCTGCTAATCCCAGGGATAAATGCTAGTAATCTGTGACTGCATCATGGTAAACCAGCCACTTAGAAATTGGAGATTCTCACTGCTGTAAGACTTCCCTTGGCACTTTATAACAGTGTATTGTTGAATCTGTAAAAAAGCTCCTCGTATTTGAATATAAGGTGAACACCACCTGTTCATTTTCCCTAAGGGCATTGGGCTTCCCAGCTTCAGACTGAGAGCGCCCTGCCAGAAAGTGTGCTGCTTGATAAAGCTAGAATAGAGGTGGCAAAGCAGAACGGTACTGCTAATCTCTGGGAGGGTGGACACAGGACCTGTGTTAACATGGATGAAATAAGAGGCTTACACAAATGTGTAAATACGACTGCAGTAGCTTTCTCCCCAGGCCTCACTCTGGCTGCTGTGATAATGGAAATAAGTATGGTGATTCTGGTTTTGATATGGAGAAGTGACTCATGGTAGCATGTCTGTAGAGGTCGGTTCCACTTGGGGAAAGGAGAAAATTCTCTCTGTCTCTCTCTGTCTCTCAACATATTTCTGCCTGGTTTGGTAGATCGATTCAACACAGCCAGGGCAGATCTATCTAATGGGGAATGTGGTATGTTCAAGCCCTTATCTTTATATATTTTGAGGCTTAAATATTCGTTATAACCCAGTCATGAGCAATTGTTCATGTCCCTTATGGTTACTGCAGGCCTGCCAAGTTTGAATTCACTCAGCTCTAATTTTACACTGGGGAACTTGACTTGTGGATGGCAGTAAGATCCAAAGAAATCACCAGGTGTAGTGCAGGCCCACATAGTACCTGAGCAGAGGTACTGAACTGGGGGTCAGTTGGGAATATGAACAGTGTTTGTTAGGGATGAGGTTGGGGCAGACCTAGCTCTCTAGTAGTCCCAGGCATCTGGGGCAAATGCCTTGACTGACTGTATTGGAAACAAAATAATACCCAGCTCTTGTAGCATTTGTCATCAGCACAGTGTAAAGCCCTTCACAGAGCAGGGCAGTATCCATAGCATTATCTGTTTTTACAGGTGGAGAAACTGAGGCACAGAAGGAAAGTGACTTGCCCAAGTACTTGGAAGGCCAGTGGCAGAGCTGGGAATAGAGCCCAGGCCTCCTGAGTCTAGTCCAGTGCTCTCTCCACTAGGCCCCACTGCCTCCCAATTAACTAATCTGACAAGTGCAGTCATTTGCCTTTCAGAATGTTCTTTGCTGGAACCTTAGAAGCCTTAATGCCCTAGGAGCCAAAGCCTGATCAGAGCCACTCCAGGATAAAGCCCATGAGCCTCAAGGCACCTGCCAGCTCAGTTGTCTGCTACATGCTGGCAGGTCACATTTCACCGACTTGTTTAGGTTAACCTGGGTTCTTTCTTCCTCACTGATTGTACGTATTATTGAGGTCTGGTGACTTTAACAGAACAGATCAAAGTACCTTCCTCAGGAGCAGCAGGGAAAGCTGTATAACCACTCAGATCAGTAACATGCAGCTGTGTGAAAGGTTCACTTCTATTGTCCGTCTGGGCAGCGTAAACTCTAACTTCTAACCTTTGTCCCCTCTTCATGCAGCGCGGAACGAAACCTAAAAAGGTGGTGCATTTTTTTGGCAATTAATCTGTACGTCGCAGACTCTCCTGGCCGCATGAAATGCCCCCAAATACATCTCGGCTCATTGTCACTCATTGCTGCTGTGTCTTCCATTGTATGGTCGCATGTTTACTCATTGCATGTGTTCCCCATCTCTGGCTCCTCGGTTGACCCAGCTTGCTTACAAGATGCTGGGTAATCAGAGTCCAAATGACTGACTGGGGGAGAGAATTGCTTCTGGGAAGGCATCCTTCACCACTTCTCAGCCTGCCACGCAAACTGGGCTCATAAACCAAACAACGTTATTTTTCTTGGGAGTTCTGAGAACTTTCTTCACAGCATCAGGGTAAAGCTTTCCACCAGTGCTGGGTGTGAATTATCTATTGTGAAATGTGCCCATCGTATTTTTCTCTGGGTGCATATAATAAACTACTTGACATCAACACACAAGAGTTGGCTTTAGAATCCGAAGGCAGAACACAAGTACAATATTGTGATCTCCATCCCATAGCTTAGGCTGATACGTTAACCTTGGCTTTCACATTCCGCGGCCTTGTGTTTCCTTCCAACTGTTGCTGTAATGGATGTAGGTTGCCTATTTAAAATGTGCTCAGAGCTGTACACAATTGATATAGGCACACTCCCTGCCCCATTGAATTTACTGTCTAAAGGGAGGAATGAAAACAGACAGTGGTTGCTCTGGCTGATCAGAGAGATCCTATCGTAGGGCATGGTATGGTTCTGAGTGGATGTGTAACAGTTTGCTAGGGGAGGGGGGTTGACACTGGAATATTTTGTGTTAAGTATCAGAAATAGACAGCCAAGAAGATAAACCCAGCAACAGGGAAAATGCTGTCTCAAAAGAGCAAGAAATCGGAGTTTGGAAGCAGTAGTGCTGGCTAGTGGACATTTTCTTTCTGCCTTGAAGACAAGTCACCATTCTGCCTAAATGTGGTACTTGGGGAAAAACTGCCATTTTACAAGTCCCTCTTCTTCAGACACTAACTTTTCTCTTGAAAGAGCCATCTCCCCTTACACCCATCCCCGCTGTATCCCAGCGGCAGCCAGGGAAAAATCCCTGCAAATCTGTTGTTTCAAATTACAGTTGTATCCAAAGGAAAGGTCTGTGGGTCTCAGAGGAGCGGAGCAGTCTGACTGGGGAATGTTGTAACGTTGAGAAGGGAACCTTGCAAAAACTCTACCCCCCCAGACACTACAGTGGTGGGCCCAGTAGAAATGCCAAGGGAGAGAGTAAGAGAGACCGTGAGACAGTACCTGCTTGTTCCTGTGAGTGATAGGCTGCCAGTGAGTGCTACGGTGGAGCTTTCACTTCCAGTCTATAGAACCCTTCGGCACTTGGGAGGAGAAAGGATCCGAGCCCAGACCTGTGTCTGTCCCTTCCACAGAACATGCCCCAGTGGGAGCTGAGCAGGGGGAGAAGCTGTGCTCCCCTGGAAGTTGGTGTTCTGGGTAATACTGTACTCACTGCTCCAAGCCTCTCTGTTCTGATCTCTCTATGACCTCTGTCCAGGCGGAAATCTCTGCATGTGTCGGAGCTTACTGATCTGCATGCGCTTTGCTCTGTGACTTCACTCTCCCGCTAGCTCTTGTCCCTGCTGTTTTGCATGTTGTTATGACTCACACCTGGCTCTATTTGCTTTCTATAAAACTTTTAGTGTGTGGTGATTTCACTGTCCAGTTTTGCCTTACTTCATTGTGAAGATCGCCGCTGGACTGGGCTGGTGGCAGGCTGTGGTACACATGGTACCGTCTGTTCAGGGTATTAATTGGCTCCTCCTAAAAGGAGTAATTCTAAGTCAAACCGATACCGGAGAGCCCCTGACGCATGTGGGGTTTCCTCCCTAACGTTGTGGGACTAACTCTGGGATGGAAACCAGGATCAGACAGGTATGTCCTAGAACTTCTTCCCAGTGTAACAAACCAGACTCGGCTCATTTGTAAAGTTTCTTCTTGCCCTGCTCCTCATGGTTCCATTTTAAGGGTTGAAACTGTCAGTCAGCTTGCCAGCTCTTTTCCTTGTGACCATTTCAGTGTCTGGGAATCAAGGTTCTATTTGGTAAAAGTACTAATGCTTAAAATGAAAGAACACTGTTAATAGGCAAATCCGTATTAATGAGATTAGGTAGCTCTTTGCATTGCATGGTATATGTTGGACTTTAATCGGTTTAAAAGCTGTTTCCTCCTGCTCTATTTTGGGTGGCAGATGGCCCTCGTCCTCTGAGATTGCCACCTCTTAAATGGGGCAATGAACAAATACAAATAACCCTCTTCCACTCTCTGCCTGCCATCTGGATCCCTCAGGGGTGCTGCCTCTCTTCCTGACCTTCAGCGAGTAACACGAACTCCACCCTGGCCTCCACTGGAGTCAGAGTGACTCTTCTGGAGGGCTCCCCAATGCCTGTTTCTCTCAAGGATTGAGACAGTTGCTGTTTCCACATGATACCTCAGGGAACCCCTTTGGCTCCGCTTCCTTTAAGGCCTGCATACTGGGTGCCGGGGGAGGCCGGGAGCTTCTTGCTGGTAACCGTGGAGCTGTGCAGTAGCTGTGCAAAGTCTTACAGAGCAACGAAGTTCATATTCCTCCCCAAAGGTATCCGCTGCTCGTGTCGTTCTGCATTCATCCCGCCACAGAGGCCAAGAGCAGGCGTGATGAATTCGCTGAGGGGAGCACTTGATGTTCCGGCCCATGCTGCACTTGCACAAATAAAGAACACAGCTGAGTGAACAGCTGCAGTGTGCTTCTGGCCTAGCTCGCTAGGGAGTGCAACACCGGGTGAGTGCCGAGACCTCCTGCCACCTGCAGTGTGACAGGCTGGTGGAGAAGGGAGAGGAAGTTAGCCATTTAAAGGCAACAAGATGGCCATTCTCTCCCGTTTTGGAATGAAATTACAGCTCCCAGAGTCCTCTGTTCATTGCTACATTGCTCTCTGGCATAGCAGTAACTGTGCAGGGAGCAAGTCCTGCCTCAAGTATCTGGGACTGTCCTGCCTTGCAGTGGAATAGTGGCATGTAGGAGCTGCAAAGACTGACATCTGAGGGGTTTAGAAGACCCCTTTCTGTCTTAACCCAAACCTGTAGGTATGTGCCTTGGAAATATCAGTAGCTCAGCCTGGAGTCCTGTGCACCAGGAGTGGTGGAAAAGCCATTAATTTATGTACAGATTGGCACAGGGCCCCGAGAGGTAGGCAGTTCAGGTTGCGGTGAGGTTGGAAGCAGGGATCCAGGAGCCTTCCTGCTCCCATGTACTGAGAAGCTCTGGTCAGATGTGGGTCATCAATATTGCCGTTTTAGTGGGACTAGCTTCAGGCACCAGCTTTTTCTTCCTTGAGGAGACAAGGTTTTTGAGCTCTGAGATGCTCCAAGGTGCAGTTCATTTAAGAAGGCTGACCCCAGTCAGTAACGGGGAGAGGTATCTGAGGTTCCCTAAGCAGCTTGGGAATGGCAAAGGGCCCAAGCAGTTGAAGGTGGTTGTGGTGGGCACTGCCCTACTCTGTTTCCCATGAGGTATAGCCTGATCTCTGCTAAAAAAGATGGGCAATGTCCTGTTCCCACACTTGGGGGTCCCAGTCATCCCAGACAGCAGTTTGGAGAATTCACTTATGGGATTATGAGCAGTTGCATGGAACGCCCACGCCGGTGCGTAGTGCCCTGTTGACTCAGAGATGTAGCCAATTGTGTGTCTGCACATTCTTAGGTTCAAGACCAAATAACTGAACTTAGTCAGATGTACAAAGCTAAAGCAGTACAGTGCAAGAAGCAGACGCACATAATGTGCTTTGGTAAGTTTCCTGTTTTCGAACGCCGAAGCTGACTCCAGCTTTGCAAAGTGTTGTGGGATGCTTGACATGGGTAAACAGAATTGTGGGAAGAGCGTAGTACATTCAGTTAATATTAATTTCCAGCACTCATATACGTAATGTGTACAATGTTAATACCATACACATAATACCTATTAATGTGTATAATACACCTAACGTATATGTCTGGGCTAACAGTACCACTCTGCCATATTTCTGTGCTCAGAACAGAGAGTGGGCTCTTGGGGACAAAACAGACTCCTCCATTGCTCCTCGTGCCATACAGAGAGGCAGAAGATGCCAGGTCCTTTTAGAATATAGACAGGAAAACTAAATGGTACCGGTCAGCTGATACACTGCACAGAATTATAAATTAGCCAACAAGGCGAGCAGGTTCCGAGCCAAAAAGAGACAGGGCAGCAGTCCAATGGGCAGATTGTGGCTGGCAGAGTTGCCTGAAGCTGAACCCGAGTGTCTCTTCCATCTGATGCAGAAGTTTGAGGCCCTTGTGAGGAGGAGCGTAGCCAGCTAGTGCTTTGTCCCTTTACACCGCAGCTGAGTGGAGACAATGAAAAACTTTGTTTCAGCACATTATTGGGAGTTGATTCAGTGATTCATCAGATTGTATCTGCCCCATACTAGGTGGCTTGGAGCCAGTTTGTTCCCAGCCTTTATTTTAGCCTAGCTTTATAATTCTCTGCATGCAGAATCTACCCAAGCTTCCTCCCGTGACCTACAGAAGCAACCCTATTACTTGCACCATCCCAGAGACCATTCAGCTATCAGCAGAACATTCAGTGCTCTGGGACTCGTTTTTAAGGGTTGTATTCTGAACCCAAGTACAAAAGATTCATAACAAACAGGGCTCCCTCATCTCTCATGCATGCAGCAGCTGCTGCTACTTGGGCCATCTCGTATTGCATCTCTTGTTCCACTACTTCCTGCAGGATCCCAGGGGCCTCTCTTGGGAGTTTGTGTACTGTACTAACGTCTCGGTTTCTTGAGCAGATGCGCCTGTTCTGCCCTTGAGAGGGACCCGGGGGCACGTCTGCTTGCTGATGGCGTGAGTTTGGTTTTCTTTAAAAAAAAATGGAACGACCCAAGCCCGATTTAAATGTTTTAAATGAAAGAAGAATCTGATGATCCTTCTGAGTGTGTTTTCTCATCTGCATTGCAGGGTGGACATGTCCGTTTTCCTGAGCCTTTTCGTGGCAGGGGGCAGAGTGGATCCCATGCACTTGAGAACTCTTCTTGTACAGTGAATTCTTCACTTAGCTGGCAAATAGTTATCTCGCCCAGCCTATAAGCTGTGGTGACTGTGTGTAATTTCTGTAAGGAATGGGCATGGCTACGTAATGGCAATATCTTTGGTGCAGGATCATGACTATTTCAGTATTAATCGAGGCGAAGGCTGCTGAGTTCAACAAGAGCAGTAGATGGCGGAACAAGTCGGTAGTTGCTGTTTTCTGGTGCAGGTGTGTACCGATGTTCTCACTTACATGGGCCCTTCTAGTGTTGGCCTGGCAGTGACTCCTTCATGAACGACACAGAAGTAAAGCATGAATTGAGCCTGCTGCGCAGAGGAGTTGGGAAGGTCTAAATATCTTGGCTTATGTACTGGACCCATGAGCCCTTATTGCTTCCTCTGACCATGACATCAGACCCTTTTCAATGCACACCTCACATCCAGGTCTGAGAGCCCTTATTTTTTACTGGACAGTACTGATCAGCTTTCTCACCTTTTCAACTTTGAATTGTTCCATTTAAGCTCCTCTGTAGCTTTACTTATTTAGTAATTGTCTCAGGACTTATGGATTTATGAAAGATACTGCCCATACCCCATTGACACAGACACTGCTTTGGACAGGTGCACATATATTCCAGCGTTCTAACATCGGGAACCTGCATTAGAAAAGGTGTGGAGTCATTCCGTGGATTATTGGCTCTTTCCACTTCTCGTAGGATCCCTGATTCTCATATCTGAAAAAAATCCCTGTCAGCTTTTGTGTGACTCAGTGAACGTTGTGCTGTGGACACTGCCAAGGAAGGGGCATACTATAAGCAGCTCTCAGTTGCCTTTGGCTAGTAGACAGACCTTATTCCAGAGGAGTGTTGGGCACCATTTGGGTAAAATTGCAAACTAAACTATTATCCAAACTGAGAACATGGCAAGGTGCTAATGTAAATAGAGATTCTCTGGGGCTGTTGGTGCCATCAAAGTCCATTCCAGAAATCTTTCTCAGTGGGCTTGCGGCATGGCTGGGCCACTCCAGCTGCAGTGCAGTAGCACTTCAGCATGGACATTGTTCAGCATGGGATTCTCCCTTCGGCGTAGGGAATCCACCTCCCCGAGAGATGGAAGCTACCTGTGTGGGAGAATTCTGCCATCGACCATGTGCTGTCTACACGGAGACTTAGGTTGGCTAACTATACCACGCGGGGGCAGGGGAGGGGGAGAGGTGGTGTGGATTGAGATGGAGCATTGCTGAAGGTTCTGACCTCTGCACCAGGAAGCCTGATGGATGCACTTGGCCACCTGCCAGGAGCCAGATGGCTGTATCTAAATTGCACAGAACAGATGAC
The DNA here is from genome assembly GCA_007922305.1 of Dermatemys mawii. Taxonomy (NCBI): domain Eukaryota; kingdom Metazoa; phylum Chordata; order Testudines; family Dermatemydidae; genus Dermatemys; species Dermatemys mawii. The sequence goes on along the minus strand of ML677424.1, from coordinate 500,396 downwards.
AACAGAGAAGCAGCCTAGGGAAACCATAAGCCCAAGCCTGCAATACCACCTCTTGAACTGAGCATTCAGCCACGTTATATCCTGGGGTCTCTAACTTGTGCCTGCCCTCCATATTATGATGCTGCTGTAGGTAGCATCATGTATGGATTCTGTGCTTGAAAGACGTCCATGATCTATAATGCTGCTGGAGGAAAATGTTTTGAATAATTAAACAGAAATCCCTTCTTGTTGCTGAGGTTTCTCGCTCAGTAAATTGTTGCCAGAAAGCAGATTTCTGAAAAATATGGTCATGTTGCGTGTGTATCTAATCCAGCTTGGAACTAAGGCCTGCTCCTTTGGGAGAAGCCGACAAGCTGTTCCTCTGCTCTGTCATATCTATCTAGGCCATGTGCGATAGGGGCTACCAGTAAACGGAGTCCCTGAAGGACCTGTCTGTGCTCTCCATTGGTGCTTGTCAGGGGTTTTAGGCATTGCAGCTGCTTCCCAAGAGGAAGACACAATCTCTGGCCTGGCAACTTAGTGCTTCAGATATAAATTGACGCTTAGCAGCACATTGGTGGCACAGCATGGGCCTGCATTGTTGGAAACTCTCTCTGTTCTCTGTACCTCAGGCCATGGTTACACTGGCACTTTATAGCGCTATAAAGCCCCCACGAGCGCTATACCCTCCTCCCCGTCCACACTGGCAAGGCACTAATAGCGCTATAACTGCTGAGTTATAGCGCTATTATTAATCCACCTCCACATGGGGAATAAGGGCTGTAGCGCTACAGCAAGAATGTGGACACCCACTGCGCTACAAGTGATCTCTGGAGATGCCTAGAGCCATTTAAGGCAATTGACGTCTCTTCCCTTTGTTTTGAACTCGGCTGGAGGAATGCGGAAGTACCTCTTTAGAGTTTCTTTCTTAACTCGGCAGATAAGCAATGCAAATGTTTAAGGACGGAGCCTGTGTGAAAACAAAGCCTTCTGTGAATGGAGGCTCACTAACAGGCTTTCAGAAAAACGGAAAAACCACTGTCTCTCTCCCTCCGCATACACACAACGCATCCCCCCTCAGCCCCCTCGTTTAAAAAGCACGTTGCACCCAGCTGAATGCTGGGATACCTGCCCTAATGCGCTGCTCTTAATGCCACATTAAGTGCCCCAAATGTGGCCATGCTATACCGCAGGAGCATCTGAGTGTGGACATACAATAGCGCTATACATATTACTGTATAAGGGGACCGCTATAACCTATAGCGCTATAATCTTGTAAGTGTAACCATACCCTCAGACTTTAACCAAGCTCTGCATCGTTTGTTTTCTTCCCAGGACTTGCACGGCAAGGGGTGGGGACAAAGCCCCAGATAGTGCTTAAAGTGAAAAATTCAGTTCCAGACTGACAGCGTGCTATGGGCTTTGCCTGGACGGTATTGTCCAAGAGAGATTCACGATTGCCCTGTTCAGTGCCAGCTGGGCAGATAGTAACAAGAAAATGGGCTTCCTCCCTTGTTGATAGGAGCAATGTTCAGCAATCCCTCTCTTGAACCCAAACCAACTGGGGCTGTGATAGGGGAGCAGCCTGTCATGCTGATCTCCTATTGTCCTAAATCAGTTTTATTTTCTTAATGTGTAACAAGCCCCCAGAATCTGCTTTCCTTTCTCCTTTCCCACGAGTGGTTTTCAACCTATGTTCCCAGACCCTTGGGGGTCCGCAGACTACGCCTGAGATTCCAAAGGGATCTGCACCTTCCTGTGAACATGTTGAGGGGTCTGCAAGTGAAAAGTGGGTGCAAACAGTGCTTTAGACTGTTGAGCAGTCTTTGTAAGCTGAACCCAGTGCACTTGGTAGTGTTTTTAAATGAACACAAATTTCTGATCAAGTCCGGTTAATTTTAATGAAAAGATGGGCTGATTGATGACCATTTCAGTTTTTGGCCATATGTACGCTGGTCTGTTCAAAGTACCTTTCTCATTCTGTCAGTTTCTAAGACACTTCAGAGCTTGATAGGCCAGAGAAGAGCTTGGACGTGGTGGTTTTAATGCTAAACGTATGAATAATTTTCAGAAGGAAGATGTTCTCTTTTTACATATCAACACAATTATGAATAAGACCTTGAAATATGAATGTCGCAGCCCCTGAAAAATACATGATATGGAAGGAATATCAGCTGTAGAGTTCATGATGGCATTATTTGGGCTCATTGAACTGTGAATCAAAAGTGTGTGGTGTTACCCATTGGCGCCCCTTTCTTGACCTTTTATTGCTGGGGGAAGAGGCAGAGAAGGTGAGGGACAGCCTTAATGTAGGGTTAAAAAAAATATTTTATTGGGGATGACAGCAGTGTACCCCCTCTCATTTCAAGGGACACTGTCAAGGTGAGTTTGGCCCCAGTTTGATACTTGTTCTATTGAATCCTTTTGATTCCATCAACTTCTTTTACTCTTCAAAATTAATTCTAATAAATGCTGGATAATAAAAGCTCTTACTTCAGGTTAAAGAAGTAACAGCCCACCTTTTGCTGGGACTGTTGGAATTGCACTTTGTGTATGACTCTTAGATGTAAGAATAGTTCCCATCCGGTGCTGGGGAATCTCTTGGGATAGTGGATGAAGGACAGAGATTTATTCACATGTGGGGACTTCTTAGACCAGTGTGCAGTGATTTTAACTCATTCACTGCCTGATTTTGAAATCGATACTTTGTTACCTGAGGATGTTTCCAGGCATCCCATTAGAATCTCCTAGTTTAGACTGTTTTCATTCTGAAATCTATTTTTCCGCCCACCCTCTCCAAATGTATCTTCCCCCCAACATGTTTTTTGTTTGGCCTTAAACGTCTCCTACTTGGTCCCTAGCCCAGAAGAGAAGAACTTCAGAGTTTCCTGAAGTGATTGACCAATCCATTTTTTATTATGAGACGTGAGGAAAAAAAGGTTGGTTTCAGTTTTACAAACCTTTTCTGCTGCTCATATCTGTAGAACCTCAGGCTAACGTTCAGACAGGTGCTGTGCACCAGTCCTAGATGAGAACTCCCGTCTGGACTCATTGGACAAAATTCACTTTCCCAGTTTAAAGGGTTATTTAGGGTCAATAATTCCCAGACATGTGACATCAGTAAGTGATCCAGGGCTAAGAATATTTCCTTTATTTTTTAAAAAAGGGCCGAAGCCCTTATTCTGAAGAACATTGTCACTTTAAAAACTAGAGTTTATAGTTTTCTTGTAAATCAGGGAATTTCTAGCCAACGTGCCAGCGCTGTCACCACTGTCCTTCCTACTCTCCTCCTCTAGGCTACAGACCACCCTCTTCTTTTACCATTCTTCCACCAGTGTTTCCATACAGGCAACAACAGCTCTGCACTGGTCAGACCGGTGCTCTGCACACTGGCCTGTGAACCATTAACCCAACCTCCTACACCTTCCTGGTCCAGGCAAGTGATTCCAATACCTTGCCCTCATCTAGGGCCAAAGATATTCTCCTCCAACCACAGAATCGAGATCCTGGTTTGGCCCTTTCACCTTCCCTGCGTGAATGAGACTGTTCTCTTCAGATATAGCCTAGAGACCCCCTTTACCCCACATAGGCAGCCTGTAAGCTCCCCAGGCCTCCATGTGGGCTAGGACTCTTGTAGGGTCTCTGGCCTGATGTGGGAGGCTGTTATAATCGGGAGCAGGGGAAGAGGAGAGTGATGCCAGGTGGGGTGGAAGCCTTACCTAGAATTTCTGGACTGTTGTAGCTTTTAAATTCATGTTGTACAGCATTAGTGAGGGTTTTGCATGTGTTTTAAGGGAAATATGTTCTCAGCCACTGTCTCTCAACAGGTACTAGCCTGGGAATGATAGAAAACTTTAAAGGCTGTGACTAAGTTCCAAGTCTGTATTGGTGGGTCCTGCGCTTCCTGGCAGATTTAGGGGCCTCAGAAACTCATCTAGGCCCCAAAGTGACCTCCCTTTCTCAGTAACTACTTAGGGGAGGCAGAAAGTGGGGAGCCTGGGCCTGCCCTCTACTCCGGACTCCAGCCCAGGGACCCTAATAGTATTAGCTAAGATGGCTGACCTTTTATCCACAAAACACAATACAATTCCCTGGGCTACTTCCCCGCAGCAGTCCCCGCTTCTTCAAACTCCACTTCACCCTTACCTCAGGGCCTCCTTCCTTCTGTATGATATGTTGTCCAACACTCAGTCTCACCAACAGCACAACTTCCTTCCACAGCTCCTGACACCCACCTGACTAACTGAGAGGGTCTTTAACTGGTTTCAGCCAGTCCCTGGTTGGCTTCAGGTGTCCCTGAAGCTTCTGCTGCTTTCTAGAAGCTTCTTAATTGGCCCCAGGTGTTTTGATTGGCCTGGAGTAGCCTTTGTTTGGCTATCCAGGGAACAGGGCCTGCACATCCTAAGGCTGATATGCCTGCCTTCCAGCACTCTCCTATATCCTTCTGGTCTGACTCCATCACAAGGCATTAAATCTGAGGTTTAAACTTGATAGTGCACTGAAGCCAATTTGTTAGTGCTCAGAAATGTCCACTTAACTGCAGTGTCTCCTGCTGATGGCGGAACACGTCCTCCTGATCCTGCCCTGGCGGCCCTTTGTGGGGCGAACTCTCAAGACAGGAGGCTCTCAAGGCTGGTCTCTGATGCTGGTTTCACCGTGGCTTTATTTTTGACATGCAACTGTTCAACTGAATACATTTGCAACAGCAAAGATGATTTTTTTTTCATTTCCTGTGTGCTTGTGTGAGAGAGAATGAATGGAGACATTGGGAATACAGGAGTAGTATTAGGTGGTGAACTCTCAGTATTGTAGGGTGGCTTTGTGTTAGTTTCTGCAATTTCCAACAAACAAACTTGCCCCTTGAACCAGTTCACTCGGCTCTGGTAGGTCCTGTGGTTGGTGTGTAGACGGCTTCCAATACAGTAGCTAGGAAGGCTGGACTGTATCACGTGAAGAGATTTGCAAGGGTTCTGTGTGCATGCGTAGCTGCCGAGCTGGGCCCATTATTGCTGGAGGAGGGATGAAGAAACGTTCTAATTAGCCAGTGAGACAGCTGAGCCTAAAGTGTTGCTAGGTTACAGAGGAGCACGTTCGTCCCTGTGCATCCTCCTCCCTGTGGAAGGAAAGTATCAGTTCAATCCCTGGTGCTGTGCCTCGATCCAAAGCCTGCCTAAGAACTTGGAGAGGGGAGGGAAAAACCCATAAGCGGTGATGTAATGAGGAGCCCAGGGCGGTGGTTGGAGAGGCCAGCAGAGGAAGGAAGTGTGGCCCGTGGCTCTGGCTGCTAGGATGGACCCACACTCCAGCGCACTGGAGTCTCGCTAATTAACAGCGGCTGTAGCAATCTGGGTTTCGGGAAGCGGTTGCTGGATTATCAGGGTCAATGGAAGGCAGATGAAAAGAAAAAGCTGCAGCCATTTGCAAGCGCTCCTGGGCAGACTGTGCTTGAGAGAGACTGTCTACAGAGAGCTGCATTGTTGTGATTGAATGTTTTAATGTTCTCTTTCTCTGCCTCCCTCTTTCTCTTTCTCTCTCTTCGTCTGTCTTTTCTGCAATGATGAGGCAGGCCCCAACAACACGGAAGGTACAAGCTGCTGTATCCACATGATCATTTTTAATGCTGCTTCTAAACATTTTTTGGTTTGCTTTTTTTGTGGTATGTTATGACTGCAGGGCTTTAATTTTGAGTTTCCAGCTCAGTTTTGAGGTGTCTCTAGGGAGACCAGGTGGGTGGGTGGATGCATAATGATAAACCGATGCCATTGAATTGAATTTGTAGTCTTCCTTTGAGTTTGTGTTCAAGTCCTTTTTCCATTTCACCTGACAGCCTGTCTGTGTTGCATGCAGTGCCTCTGCAGCTCACATCAGAGGACGGGGGTTAGCGTTACCACTGCTGCTGGAGGAGATTGCTGCTTGCTCTATAAAAGTTGCATGCTAATAATAGTTTTTATTTCTTGTCTCTGGCGGTGCTGGCTAATTGGCTGTTGTTTTTTTGACTGTGTTTTAAGAATTTCAAATGATTATTATGTGGCTTTCCTGTGTAGAGCTGATATTTTTCTGTAGGTTACAGTATAGATTCTGATTTTTGTTCTCTGGGTGTCCTTATGTTTGTTTTTTAGCATAATCGGGATATCAGAGATTTAAGTTCTAAAGAGCAATTAGTGAGATCTAGATCTAGTGTTCTGCTAGAAATAATTTTAAAATACAAATAGCCCAAAAGCAAACACACACCTTTCTCTGCCACTTTAATTGTTTTGGCTGCAGTAGCCAGAAGGTGTTTTCTTAATTATATTCCAGTAAATGCATCTTGTGTATCGATCTGGAATCTTCAGCTGACCAAATGGAGTGACACGCTTTCCTGTGTGGTGATTATTTTAAAACTCCTTTAAAATCGCCTTCCAAAAGAGAAGTTTTGCAAATGCTAATTCTGTTTTGCTCTTGGGAGCAGAACGATAATGGAGTTGTGGCCGAGTCTGGAAACCAAGATCCATATACATCAGTTTCTGGTTATTTGATGGCTGTTAGGGCCAGTCTGCGTTTCTTCCAGGGAAGTTTTCAAGTCTGCCATCATTACCTGATTTATATGCAGTTTCCCTATATTAAAACTTTCTTTCCTGGTGAGATTTTTTTCTCATACGATTGCTCTGTATTGGCTACTTCTGAGAGTGTGAGCGAGCCCATCATGCACTAGGTCTCCAGATTCTTGAAGGTGTCATGTGAAGCTTCTTTTTGTAACGTACTGCTAGCAATAATGCACAGAAGAGGTGACTCTCAAGAATAACCAGCTAGAGAGGAAGCCATGTAATTATGTTAATGGAAAGCTATGCAGGTAGTAACATTAATTCCTGCAGGTCTATCCAACTGCTGAGCATCCTCTGGAGAAGATGTGAGTAATGGACTCAGGTGCTACAGTCTTGAAGTAAAGTGTTTGTGTTCCTAGGATACCTATCTTCAGCTGCATCCAGCTCCTATAATGTGCAACCAGGGCTCACCCACTGGGTGCTGGAAACGCTCCCGCAATCTGACGCTATCTGAGTAGCCTGTGTGGAACATGCTGTTAAAAGGAGTGTGCGCTCCCATCCTGCGCTCAGTATGTAACCTGAGAATTCCGGCTGTATGCTGCTCCTTACGAGAAGAGGCTGAGGGAACTGCAGAAGAGAAGAGTGAGGGGAGATTTGATAGCTGCTTTCAACTACCTGAAAGGGGGTTCCAAAGAAGATGGATCTAGACTGTTCTCTGTGGTGGCAGATGACAGAACAGGAGTAATGGTCTCAAGTTGCAGTGGGGAAGGTTTAGGTTGGATATTAGGAAAAACTCATTCCCTAGGAGGGTGGTGAAGCACTGGAATGGGCTCCCTAGGGAGGTGGTGGAATCTCCTTCCTTAGAGGTTTTTAAGATCAGGCTTGACAAAGCCCTGGCTGGGATGATTTAGTTGGGGATGGTCCTGCTTTGAGCAGGGGGTTGGACTAGAACCTCCTGAGGTCCCTTCCATCCTTGACATTCTATGATTCCTGTGGTTCAGGAGCCCTGGCTTTGGGCCTCTGTCAACTTACTTATCACCCCTAGAGGTCTTAAAACAAAGAGTCTTGCAGCTGCCCTCGTAGTCAAAATACTGGTACAGCGCACTCCCATAGCCTCCAGCAGAGTACACTGCTCCCCTCATCCAAACTGAGACCTTTCTAGTCCAGATAGAGGTGTGTGTTGGGACCAGTAGGGCCTGGGGCTGCACCTTGTATTGAAGAGGAGGGGGACAGGGCAAGGCTGACTTCCTAGGTTGTGCTTTGCTCTTCTAGATGTTGGTAGCTAGCAGGTGGCTTTCCTGATTTCTGCATGCTGGCAGCAAAGCTTTCCCAGCCTGTGTGTTTCTATTTTGGGTCTCAGATATTTCTCTTCCTATTGAATGTGGAACTTGTGGAGGTTACAGAATGGCATCAAATATTTATTTGCATTATGCAGCACAGTCCAGAGCCACCGACTGATGAAATTTTCATGGCTGGAATACCTGATGCAGAGCCTTCTGAGCTTTTACACGGTCCCAAAGTCCTTCATTGGGCTCTGACTGGTAAAGTTGGTAGCCCTGTTCTTCTGGAGCCTCAGAAAGCTCAGGTATCAGACATAGCTGTAGGACAGAGGTTCCCAAACATTTTCATAGCAGTGGGGTGCTTCTTACTAGAGTACCACCACCTCTTCTGTTTGTGGCCATGCAGACCACCTCCCCTTCCACTGGCAATCACATCACTTCCCTGGAGTACCTGCAGCAATTGCTTACATGGGAAATGAGTATGGGGACTGTACGGGGTATATGGCCAGCTGTATTTTAGAGGGCTTTATTGGCTGGAAACGAGCTAGCACTCTGCAGGTGAGTCCTAGCTCCCTAGACCCTGAACATATGTCTGCTTAGAGCTTGGAGCAAACCTTCTAGCCCAGACAGTCTCACCCTAGTGTGCTAAAATTTAGCAGCATGGCTGTTTCAGGCTCTCCGCATAGGGAGTTGAGTAGGCCTGAGAACCTGACCTGCAATGGCCCCGCTGCTAATTTTAGCATGCTAGCTCTAGTCCAGTGGTTCTCAAACGATTGTACTGGTGACCCCTTTCACACAGCAAGCCTCTGAATGTGACCCCCCCACCCCGACTTATAAATTAAAAACACTTGTTTATATATTTAACATTATAAATGCTGGAGGAAAAGCGGGGTTTGGGTGGAGGCTGACAGCTCACCCCCCCCCCATGTAATAATCTTGCGACCCCCTGAGGGGTCCTGACCCCCAGTTTGAGAACCCCTGCTCTAGTCCCACTGGCATGAGTCTTTCTGCCCGGGCTGCAGTGTAGACATACCCTGGGGCTCTGGAATGCCTGCCAAAGGGAAGGAAGTTTTTGACTGTATTTTTTATAACATTCATTAGAAGAAACGAGCAGTGTTATTACAGGATACACACAGTAGATCTGCCAAGCCAACATCAAGCCCAGTCTGGTCTACATCCTGATGAGATCAGTGAACATTATTATAACTTTCATTTGCAAATGAGCCGTTCCCCCAGTGAATCTTATAGCTGACACCTCGGGCTGTGTCATCTTTACAAAGCGAGTTTAGTGGGCTGAGACCAGCTGATGACCTTCCAACCTTAAACTAGGTCTAATAACACTGGGGAAACAGCACAGGAATTAAAAAGGCTATTGCCCTGCAGTTAGAGCTGATAGAGATGGGTTTTGTTAGGATTCTGTATGGCTTAATCTAGGAAAGATGCTCTCAATTTCCTTTGTGCCCCAGAAGTGACCATTTCAAGGTTGGTTGATCTGACTTGGTGGTGTATCTTTCGGGGGCTTCATGAACGCCCTCGGGGATATTTATCGTTAGTATAAATCCATCTGTTGGAACAGGCAGTCCTAACATACTTCTTGAATGTGCAAAGTTGGTTGTCAGTTTGAAATATTTCAGCCCTTGGCTACTGATTTTTGTCAAGTACCAAGAGTTCCTTATATCTGCTTCTTATAAGCCAAGAGGCCCATTCAGCTAGCATTTCCATTGTTGGCTCTGGCTTTTTTGGTGCTAACCATTCCATAATAGGACAGTAGGAGCCATGTTTGAAGCAATATTTCTCTGACAATAGAGACTTTGTTGAGTTCTTCTTTAACATGCTGTAGTAGCAGCCAGTGCTTGGCAAGGAATGAAACATCGGAACATGCCTGGGTTGCTAAATCCCTGAGAAGAGAGGATTTCTCAGAGCACGACCGCTTTATGGAAGCTCTTCTACAGTCTTCCCCCTTGGGGAGGGCCAGAGTTAACAGATAGTTGCATCAGGTTTTCAAAGATTCAGTCCACAGAATGTGTTTTCTTGTGGATATTTTGAGGGACTCTTCGCTTTTCCAAATCACTCTGGAAGACCTTACAATGCCAGTCCTCAACACAAAATTCTTTTCCAAGTTTTTTAGCGTCTACTGCTTGGTGGGGACACTTTTCTGATTAGTGTTTTGCATAGTAAGAAAACTCCTCTGGAGGATGTAAATCTATCACGTCTATGTTAAAAGTAGCAGCTACCCAGAGTTAGACCCTCTGGGAAGTTTTCTTCTGGCATTGTGAGCTAAATAGTCTTTATCCCCAAAGGATGTGCCACATATCAGGTGTTCAAATTTTACTGTGTCCCCCTTAGACTATTCTGTGCAATCATAATATTAAAAAGGAAGAGAGGGATTACCAAAAGCCATGTATTACCTGCTTTATCAAAGGCTTACGTGCCAATGAGACCCTCCCCCTCAGGTAAAGATGTGGGCCATTGCCTGGCTTAAACTCTGAAGGTTTGTCTTCCTGCCTCTCACATTCAGCCCATCTGTTTTACAAGGCCTTGCATTGGCCAGCGTGTCTGTGGTTGTAGCAGCCAAACAGTTGCCAATGACCTTCATGCGATTAAAGGCCTCATTTCTAGTGCCACCCAATGGGAGAAGAGCATGAGGGCTGGTTTCTTTTGACCTGTTCTGGTCCTGCTGACCTTAAGACTTCCTAGTGCATCGAAAGCAGAATGTCCTGGGTTTTATTGTGCCCCGACGATGCTGTGTAGGCTGTGAAGTGTGACAGAACAGAAGCTCCCCTGTAAGTGTAGCTCTTTTCCTTGTCTGATTAGCTCCCAGTAATGGGAGTGACACAGAAGGGGAGTAGATCGCTTCATGCTTTCTCTGCTCCACACTGGCTGAAGAAAGCTGCTCCAAGTTCACTCCTACCTCGTGTCTCGATTGCTGTTAAATCTTTGTCGACGAGGCACCACATAATGGGACAGTCCGTGTGTTGTAACCATGCAGAAGGAGGTATGTAGTGTGAAAAATTCTTTGGTTGTCATAATCCTGTATCCGCTTCCTTGCTGCAGAGGACAGGTGTGTTATGCTGAATGGGCCTACCTGATAACGGGACACATTTTATTCTTCAGAGCTGAGGGGGAAATGGCATTGCTGCCTTGAAAGTGCCTCTGTGTTTGAGGTGAAGCTTCACAAAGTGCAAAGCGTATGGTGCTGTAACGGAAGGAGTGAGACTCCTCTTGCTCCTGCTTCTCTTTGAGCAATTAGGGACACGTGAGCTTCAGTCACCTCGGCTAGGAAAAGGGGGTGCGAGAGTGAAATCCAGGCTCCTGCCAGCAGAACCCTGGGCAGTACAACAACTCCGCAGGGTGTTTCTCCAGCTAAGCCCACATTCTGCCTTTCTGAGATCGCTCCAGGAGTCCGCGAGGTGGATAAGGGTGTGGACACCCTGAGGGCAGCTGGAAGGGCAGCAGGTCTTGGGACGCAGGGCCTCTCCATTGTCCATGTAGTCAGGCTTCCTGTCTGGTGAGAGAAGATGTTTGCGGTCCTGCGTCTGCATGTTAAAGATAGGGATGGCCATGGCAGAACTTCAGGGTGTTCAGTGCCAATAACAGAAAGGTTTGTCTAGCCTGGGTATGAGGTGAGCCACATCTGGGCTCTGCTTCACTGGGACTGTCATGGGAGCATGGGGGAATGAGCATGGAGACCTGACGCTACGCACACTAATTGCGGTAATGTCTTTTTGTTTCCTTTACCTTGTTCTTTGCTGCATCTGCTGCTGCTGCCGCTGCTGTCTATGTATCTCTGTTCCTGTCTTTCCCTGTGTGAATGTCTCTCCTACTCTGCCTTCTACTCCTGTTGCCCTCCAGACCACCACCAGGCGGCCCAAGGTGAGAACCAACAGCTGTGGTCAGTGGGCATGAATCATTACTTGAGTGCTGAACTCCATTGTCTGTTTCCTGTAGCCCTTTTCCCATCTCTTTGTGGAACCTGGGAAAGCTCTACAGATAGAGATGCTTCCCCGGGGTGAATCTGCAAGGGTGAAATTGTCATCAAGGCCGTTCCTCTCTTCTGTTACCCAGAACTAATCGAATGAATTAGAGCATAAAAATGCTTCGGTGATCCTATTTCCACTTTATGGCCAAAGCTCCCCTCGAGGCATCTCTGTGGTAACATTATACCTTGGCTCTCACTGATTGCTGTTCGTTACCGTATGAGGTACTTGGCCGCAGGGGACTTGAGGTTGGCTGTGGGGGAAGGAGTTCTGAGTAGTCTCTTTTAAGAAGACTATGATAAAGTCGTCCATGATTTCTAAGGCTGTGGAGAGAGCCTGCAATGTGTAACACTATCTGCTGCTAGCAGTGCAGAGGAGAGGCAGGGTTCGGGGAGACTAACCGCTTGGACACAGATCCTCCAAAAGCCGTGGCTACTTGCTGATTTGTAAATGGCAAACACTTACCTGGTTTGCAGTGGTGTTGGAGCCATGTTGGTCCCAAGATAGGAGAGAGATGAGGTGGTGTCTTTTGTTGGACTGACTTGTGCTTTCACGCTACACAGAGCTCTTCAGCTGACCTCAGAAGAGCTCCAGGTAGCTCAAAAGCTTCTTTCACCAACAGAAATTGGCCAATAAAAGATGTTTCCTCATCTACCTCGTCTCTCTAAACAGTTGCATTCTATTTCCTGAGGTGGGGGTTCTGATCAGGTCTTTGATTTCACTGGGTTGCGTGGTAACTCCAGTCAGGGAAGATGTATTTATTTGTTCATTCAGTTTATTCAAAGATGCTGTTCCACCTGTAGGCTCCCAATCAGTGCTGTGACAATATTGGAAATCTTCAGTTATTGCCCCATGGAAGTGTGTGTTCATACTACAGGTGCACCCAGAGACCCCACTGTGACCTGGGATCCCACCAAACTAGGTGTGGCACAGATATGTGTGTGCACATTTCCTGCCTTCAAGAGTTGACAGTCCAGCCAAGAACAGACTGCTGCTACCATCAAAAGTAAATCCGTTATATACATACACACACACACACCCCTAACTCCAATAGTAAATAAAATCTTCCCCTCAGGCTTCCCCTCCCAGATGCCTGGGAGAAGTGATAGGCTTCGCTGTGTGACTGGAGGTAATGTTTCTGCTCTAGGGCATCAAGAAGAGAAGCCAGTTTGAGTCACGCAGCCTTTGTACCTGCTAGCGGTGTACTCTTGCTTACCGCCAGAGGGCCCCCCTGAATGCCCAGGCTGATTGCTGCGCTGGTCATGTGGCACAAGGGGGAGAGGCAGCTGCTTGGGGTAATTATGGGACAGACCATTTAGGGGGTGACATTTGAGCCACCACTTTGAATTTCACCCGGAAGGCCGTGCAGTTCCCAAGGTGCTCCCGGCAAGAGAGATGGCTCAAATGCATTGCTGCATCCCCTTCAGCGTGAGTGATAAGCTGTAGCCCCATGTAGAACGCTTTACGATGGTCTGGTCTCGAGGAAACAAAGGCATGGATCAGTGCCGTAGGCTTGCATCTGACCGACATGGCCGTTAGTCACCCTATTCCAGCCAGCTAGTGACATGGCACTTTGCTGCTTCCACATCCAGTAGCACCTTGGGTCTAACTAAAGCCCAAGTTACAAACTATAGTGACCAATAGCAGATGGTGATCCAATACTAACGAGTTCTGCCAGCTCCTACCCGCAGCCATTATCTCAGCTGGGTAGCTCCTCCAAGGCAAGGCCGCTAGCAGACACTCCCTCCGCAGAGCTGAGTAGCATTACATGCTGAAAGCACCTCCTCCATGCCCTGCCAATGCTGCTCTCAGAACACCTGGTGTCCTACCCTCCCAGAGAGCGGTATTACCAGTCTCAACGTGCTCTGGTCCAACATCTCCCCCTGGCCCTACCCATCTAGGGTGGTCCAGGCTCCAAGCTGCAGTTGGTGGCCTTTAAGCACCCCAATACTTCCAGCCTTTCAGCAGTGTCACTCCCTGAAGATTTGCCTGCCTTTGTCCGCTGGCGACGCTGCCCTGATCCTGCGACACTGACCGCTCAATTTAGCTACGCAGTTGTATCTACAACGTACTCTGAAAATTCCTTTCAGCAGAGATTTGCTTGTGTAGAGGAGCCTGCTTCTCAGAGGTGGGATGTTCCTGGCAAAGGCTGGTGCCACAAGGTCTCTTCCCAGGACCAAGGCTGGAGGCTCCCAGTTTCAGAGGGAAACATGGAGCAGCCTGCATCTCCACAGGGCATTGTACCTCCATCAGTTCATTGTGTTGGCTAGACTTCTCACGCTCTGGAGACTCTACAGCGTGGTGCTTGCTGCGGGGCCTAATTTCAATGTCCTGTTGAACAACTCCGGCAGGTTCAAGCAGCGTTGGTTCATTGCCGTAAGTGGTTATCAAGTGCCTGGCCCATGCTGATCAGGAGTGCTGGCGGGGCTGTATCCTAGTTAATCGATAGCTGACGTTAGGCTATGTCTACATGTAAGATGCTGCAGCAACAAAGCTGTAGTGGTTCAGTGTAGACACCAACTACAGCCCTGTCGCTGTAGGTAATCAGCCTCCCCGAGAGGCGATAGCTGGGTTGACTGAAGAATCCTTCCACAACCTAGTGTAGTGTACCTCTGGTTATTCACATCCAAGAAATAGCTAGGCCAAGGTAAGTGGTCAGTGTAGACCAGCCCCGAGACTTGATAAATACAGTGTGTGCGTCAAAGAGCCAATGCAAGGGAGAAAATGAAACTGAACCTCAATAAATGAGCTGACAGACTCTAACACACCCTGATACCGCAGTGGTGGGTCCATTAGAAACCCATGTCAGAGAGAAGTTGAAGGTAGCACTAGTCAGCACTTTCTGAGAAGCTTACTGCTTTTTTGTAGACTCCAAATTCCCTTCATCTCATCACCTGTATTGCAGCCCTTTTACATCACACTGCTGGGTGCTCGAGCCAGTCCAGAGAACAGCTGCTAGGCCCCGTTTCCCAGCATAGTGTCCGTTGTTACCGTGCCTATTACGGGTGTCGTAGCCTTGCTTCATTCTAGAGCCTGGCTCTTCCTGGGGACCCCGCCCCTTCTAGATGAAGTCAGAATTTACTATGTATCGTGGCAGTATGTTTAAAAGGAAAACTACCAACTTCCAGGTTGTGTCATAAAGTTAGAGACAAAGAACAGAATACAAAAGAGACAATTTAACTCTCCCAAGGAGCAGGAGTGAAATCTGCAAGGGTATGCTGAAGAACCCAGATTAAAATGGCAAATTTAAACGATTCAGACTTTAAAATTGAGACTCTCCAAGTACACAGTACCAGCTGTTTGCTAAATTCTGATTAATACATCGGACTGAAGTTCAGAAAATGCAAATATGCAAATTTCATTTACAAATGGCTGGCTTTGGAGACTTTTGGGGGCATTCTTGCTTGAGGTTTGTCAGACTTGGGTGTACCCATCATTTGGTTCTATATGAGAGTCTCCAGCCAAAACTATATTTGGCTGGACCCAGGCTGGGTGTTTTGACACAGGTTTGCAGGTCTAAAGGCTGGTCTGTGTATTACAAGTGACAGGCTTTCTCTTCTACTGCCACCTCCCCCATAAATGCACCTCCATCATTTGGTAGACATTTAGCAAACTCCTCACTGCTGCTTCATTTATTGTCACTCCTGGGCTCTGTCCTCTCTAGTCCCCTACAATTCATAGGTTCTAAGGCCAACAGGAACCACTGTGATCATCTAGTCTCACCTCCTGCAAACCACAGGCCAGAAACCAGCCCCAAAATAATTCCTGGAGTGGAGCTTTTAGAAGAACAGCCAGTCTTGGTTTTAAGTGTCAGTGACTGAGAATTCACCATGACCCTCAGTAAATTGTTCCAATGGTTAATTACTTTCATCATTAAAGATGTACACCATATCTCCCCTCTGAGTTTGTCTAGCTTTGACTTCCAGCCATTGGATCATTAGACCTTCCTCTTCTCCCATTATTCCTCCCTGTAGGTACTTACAGGCTGGGATCAGATCACCCTTAAACATCTCTTTGCTCAGCAGATAGACTGAGCTCCTAGAGTATCCCCTCAAGGCAGATTTCCTAATCCTTCAGTCACTCTCCTGGCTTTTTTCTGACCCCTCTCTAATTTATCAGCATCCGTCTTGACTTGTGGGCACCAGACCCGGGCACAGGATCCCAGCACCTGCTCCCTCGCCCAGAGCAGTGCTAGCTCTGCAGGGCTCACCGTAATAGAGGATACGCTGCGTTGTCCTTTCATATCAGCATAGAAGACTCAAGGTGTGGCGTGGATCTGCCAGGCTAGCACTGGCCCATTTTTACAATTCCCTTGCCCACTATTACTGCCCTCTAACGGGTGGAGCAAAATGTATCTTGCCCTCAGCCCTGCCAGAAGCCCTTTTCTGAAGGTACCAGGTCTGCTTAGTGGGGACTGTGGTCATGGTCAGGACAGGCCCTTGCAGGTAAGTAGACTCCCGCCCAGTGCCTGCATGTTCCAGGATCCTCGGGAAGTCCTTAGGTTCTGCAGTAATTACACCCCACAAAGTTTCACTCCCTGGGCTCATCTGTGTTGGAACCAGCCCTGGGAGTCGCAGACTCTCAGCCACAATAATTGGTAGTGGGGCTCTGTCCCAGGAAGGCCTGTTTTCGGAATAACAGGGAAGCAATGGCCCAATGCAAGGTGGGGACGGGGCTAGTGATGGCAGATCCCTCCCTGTTCTCACTCTCTTCCCCTTGACAATGTTGTTTTGCAGCCGACCCGGACTCCCACCTCTGCAGCGTCCAGCGGTACAGCTGGGCCCTCTGGCTCCGCTTCCGCCTCAGGGGGCGAGATGAGCAGCAGTGAGCCCAGCACCCCTGCTCAGACGCCTCTGGCTGCGCCGCTCATTCCAACTCCATCCCTGACCTCTCCGGTGGCAGCTCCTTTAGCTCCCTCCCCCACCAAGGTAATGCAGTGCAATGCCGGGGGCGGGGAGGGGGGTGACCTTCACTGTCCGATTGCGTGCGGGGAGGAAGAGAGTCAGCTAAAGCGGGAGGGGAGTGCTCAAAGGCAAGGAGGCAAGAGAACAAGCAGCCATTTATCAGCCCACCCTACGCCATGTCCAACAAAAACGGCCAGGGAGTGCGCTCGTGTTCCATCTCCGTACAGCATCGTGTGACTGCTCTGGAATCTCCCGTTCGTTGTGTGCACCGCACTACCACCAACTGAAAGCAGTGCAGAGAAGAGCCGCAAAACTGATGCGGGGGGTTGAACGGATTGTCTTCTAAGATGAATGTGTCTGGCGTGGCTAAGAGTAGACCAAGGGCAGATGTGGGGTGAAACCCCAAGGCTGGGAAGGAGTTCAGGGTGGTGAGAATACCACTGCTTAGCTCCTCACTCTGCAAACATTAACCCTTCCAGCATCTTGTGAGACTGGAATATGGCGTTATCTCATTTTAGAGATGAGGAAACTGAGGCATGGAGATCAAGGTCACACAAATTGGAGCTGGGACTAGACCCCTGTTTCTCAGCTCTGTCCCATGACTTACACTTCAGGTCTCTTGGGTGGGGCAAGTCAAAAAGGTGTTTTGTTTTGCCTGAATATCAAGACTGATCTCCTGACCTTGAGAGGATGCTGGACTGAGGAATATTCTCCCCCAGGGAAGGGGGAGAAAGCCCCGCTCTCTGGGATAGGACAATCCGCTAAGGGATATCCTGTGGGGAACAACCTGCCCTGGCCTTGGAGGTGGGCTGGGTGATTTAATGGGTGTTTGATGGCTAATAATTACTATCTAGGCCAATTTTGTTCTTTAAAATAGTTTTTCATTACTTCCCTCCTGCACTTTCTTAATTAATTGAATTCTGAGCTTATGAACGATTTAGGACAGGAGGACAAAGAAGTAATAGCACAAGATGAGAAGAAGCATTTGAGGTTGCATGTGAAGTCGTGAGCTGGAAAAAGCACCATCTAGTGGAGGGAAAAGGCATTCTAGCCTCTCATTTAGTTCAGGGTTCCTCTTCAGTTACACCTGTGCCTGACAGCTGTTCACTTGCTAGTGTTGTTCCTGATGCCTAAATCAGCTGAGAACACAGAAGAAAAAACCTTTGGTATTAGACAACACGTAGTGCCTCGTCAGTTCCATCAGTTTGTGCTGCTGTTCGTGTGGGTTTTCACACAGCAGCGGGGGGAGAAATGAAAAGAGGAAAATGTAATTGTAAAACTCCCTAGGTGTTGATGGTGCTCTTGGGAGCAGACGTAGAACCCCAAACTAGTTGCAGCTGTTTAAAAACATGGACTAGACTTCAGATGGATGTGGGCCCCACGTTTCAATCAAGAGTGAGTGCCAGCGTTGTAGCTGCATGATTCGTGGTCGAGCAAAGAATCTGCCAAAACACCTGATGGTATTTTGTGCCGTCAGCACGCTGAGCAGAGGGCAGGTGACTGCTCCTGAACGTTTGTACAGGGGGAGAAAGTCTTTGTCTGTCTAGTCAGCAAGGTGCGGAGCACCCACAAATCCCAGTGAAGTCTCTTGGAAGCGCAGGTGCTCAGCAAGCCATCTCTTGGCACATCGAGAAGTGTTACCCATGTGCTGTGGGGGAAATGAAACTCAAGGAGATTAGAAAATGACCCAGGCTTTGGAAATGGAAGAAGATTGTGAGTGAAATTATTCTGAGAGGCCTTTAGTGATGCTGCTGTTGGAAAAGGGTCGACTGAGTCAGACTTAGAAGGTTTTTTTGCCTGTGCGTTAAATGAGAAGGGTTTGGAGGAATCTATTGCCCCGTGACAGCTCCACTTCCCAGAGTAACCTCCCGCTTCTCCCCTGGTGGTGCAGGAGGAGGAAAACCTGCGCTCTCAAGTCAGAGACCTGGAGGAGAAGCTGGACACTCTGAAGATGAAGCGAAATGAAGACAAGGCCAAGCTGAAAGAACTGGAGAAATACAAGATCCAGCTGGAGCAGGTGCAGGAGTGGAAGAGCAAAATGCAGGAACAACAGGCTGAGCTCCAAAAACGTCTAAAGGAGGCCAAAAAGGTGAGCGTCTTCCCGGGGAGAGTGGGTTGCGGCTGGAGCCCAGCAGCTACGTTAATGGCATGTCCAGGGAACCAGTACACTCAGGACTGTTGTTGGAAATCAGACTGGGGAGTTTTCTTCATTTTTTGATACA
Source organism: Dermatemys mawii (assembly GCA_007922305.1). Lineage (NCBI taxonomy): Eukaryota > Metazoa > Chordata > Testudines > Dermatemydidae > Dermatemys > Dermatemys mawii. The sequence goes on along the minus strand of ML677424.1, from coordinate 481,513 downwards.
TGCAGCCTAAGATACATTGATGTTCATCCACCACAGTCATCGAATGGGTTTTACACATCACGCTAAGTGAATTGTCAGCCATGTGGGTCCTCCCAGGAGAACGTACACCCATTTAATGGCCAGTGTGGGGCATTGTGGGATGAGTTCTAAAAAGCAGCAACAGTTGGTGTAAGTAGCACAGTGTGTCAACCTAACTGCATCGACTGCACCTCCGCAAGAGACGTAGCGCTTGAGTTAAGTCAGTGTCGTGGCTCATGTCGGTGGGAGCGACAGTTTAGTGTAGACACTTAGGTCCACGTAAGGCAGTTTACTTCGACCTAACTCTAGTGTGGACCAGGCCTGAGTCTGGCGGTGTTACTGGACCTGGTTGTCTCTTGTTGTTCCCAAGCGGGGTGGGAGGAATCCCTGGCCGCTCAGCCCTGTGTTACTGTTCCTGGGAGTCCTGGGTGGAGGTGGGAGGGGTTGGAAGTGCAGTTGTTTGGGGTGGGTGCGGAGGTGGAACAGAAATAAGACCGTTCGTGGCAGTGGCCTTTTCCTCAGCACGACCGGTAGACATTTACCGATTGGGATCTGATTCCATGCTGTCCTGCTAGACTGAGGAACACTCTCATAGCCAGGATTATCCGAGCCGCACAGCCGGATAATGGTTCCCGTTAGTGACCAGGTCTGAGTAGTGCCCCCGTCCCGTCAGGCTTCCATGTTAAGGTGTCCTCACCCTGTTTCTGCCTGACTGCAGGAAGCCAAAGACGCGTTGGAAGCCAAGGAGCATTACATGGAGGAGATGGCTGATACGGCTGATGCTATTGAGATGGCCACTCTGGACAAGGAGATGGCGGAAGAGCGGGCCGAATCCCTGCAGCAGGAAGTGGATTCCCTGAAAGAGAAGGTGGAATATCTCACGATGGACCTGGAAATCCTGAAACATGAGATAGAAGAGAAAGGTGAGAGGCGCTGGGACCACCCACTGTGAAGTGGTCTGGAAGGTGGGGAACGGATAAATCTACATACAGAGGAACCTAGACAAATTAGAGGATTGGGACAAAATAAATTGGACGAGGTTCAAGTGCAGAGTCCTGCACTTAAGACGGAAGAATCCCATGCACTGCTACAGACTAGGGACCAAATGGCTAGGCAGCAGTTCTGAAGAAAAGGACCTAGGGGTTACAGTGGATGAGAATCTGGATATGAGTCAACAGTGTGCCCTTGTTGCCAAGAAGGCTAATGGCATTTTGGGCTGTATAAGTAGGGGCATTGCCAGCAGATCGAGGAATGTGATTGTTCCCCTCTGTTCGACATTGGTGAGGCCTCGTCTGGAGTACTGTGTCCAGTTTTGGGGCCCACACTAGGAGGAGGATGTGGAAAAATTGGAAAGAGTCCAGAGAAGGGCAACAAAAATGATTAGGGGCCTGGAGCACATGGCTTATGACGAGAGGCTGAGGGACCTGGGATTGTTTAGTCTGCAGAAGAGAAGACTGAGGGGGGATTTGATAGCTGCTTTCAACTACTTGAAAGGGGGTTCCAAAGAGGATGGATCTAGACTGTTCTCAGTGGTACCAGATGACAGAACAAGGAGTAATAGTCTCAAGTTGCAGTGGGGGAGGTTTAGATTGGATATTAGGAAAACCTTCTTCACTAGGAGGGTGGTGAAGCTCTGGAATGGGTTCCCTAGGGAGGGGGGGGTGAAGCACTGGAATGGGTTCCCTAGGGAGGGGAGGTGAAGCACTGGAATGGGTTCCCTAGGGAGGTGGGGTGAAGCACTGGAATGGGTTCCCTAGGGAGGGGGGGTGAAGCACTGGAATGGGTTCCCTAGGGAGGTGATGGAATCTGCTTCCTTAGAGGTTTTTAAGGTCATGCTTGACAAAGCCCTGGCTGGGATGATTTAGTTGGGGTTGGTCCTGCTTTGAGCAGGGGGTTGGACTAGAACCTCCTGAGGTCCTTCCATCCCTGAGATTCTAGGATACATGTTGGGGAGATTGGATTGTTGTGATGAGTGCAGCATCAATACCAAGCTGCACTGAGACATCTTGCACTCGTTGGAGTCCGAGGGAACCTTGCCCCTGAGGAGTTCATTGCTGTTGATGAAATCAGCAGGAATGAGTCACTAGGACCAGATGAGATTTACCCAATAGCTTTAAAAAGAAAAAAAATACTCGTACTGCTCCACAGGCAGCACGAGTCCCCGAGCTCGCCATCCTTGCGTCACTTGCGACATTCCCTAGGTTCGAGGGCTGCTCTGCCGAGGCAGCGCTAGGCTGGTGGGTTAACCCCTGTGCGGTGTCCTCCCCACTCCCAGAGTTAAAATCTTCGTTGCTCTTGAGAGAACTGCCTCTGGATAACAGCTGACTTTCCTGCAAATGCTGCTTCTCCCTTTCTCCAGGCTCGGATGGGGCTGCATCCAGCTACCAGGTCAAACAGCTAGAAGAGCAAAATGCCAGGCTCAAGGAAGCTCTTGTCAGGTATAACCCTCCCTCCCTATTAAATCTCCTCCTCTGTGCTATCACCTCTGCAGATCCTCACTGCGAGTTCCCATGCCCGGCCACCTGGCAAAAAAACCTGTCTCAAAGCAGTGAGCCATGGACCCCTCCTCTGGAGCCAGGATATTTAACCCCACAGACACCGCCCTCCAAATGCCCCTCCGTCCCTTTCGAACTCTGGGCACAGCTTTTAAACCGCAGAGGAGTAGAAGTGGGGTAGATCTGAAATGTCTCTGTTCAGAGGGACTGTGCACTGATGTCTTGTTGGGGAGTCTCTTTACCATGGAATGGAGATCTGCGCCTGCTCGGGGTACCGGAGTTCCCTTTGCACTCAGGATGGCTGTCCTGCGTGGGATGGTCACTGCTAGGGCAAGGACAGGAGTCTTAGCCCAGCTGACTCGGAAGGGCTGCAAACTCCTGAGGAAGGCTGTGATGGCAAGGCCAGGGAATGGCTGCTGTGATCACAGTCCCTGGGTCCCTTCCCGTTTGCTCTGAGTGTGTTTGCTCCTCTTCAGGATGCGGGATCTGTCTGCATCAGAGAAGCAGGAGCATGTGAAGCTTCAGAAGCACATGGAGAAGAAGAATTCAGAGCTGGAGAGCTTACGTCAGCAGAAGGAGAAGCTGCAGGAGGAGGTGAAGCAGGCAGAGAGAACCATTGATGAGTTGAAAGAGCAGGTGAGTCAACCCCAGGGTGCTTTGGGGCTTCGAAGAGGGTCAAGGAACCACTGCCAGGCAAATCAGTGTCTCCTGTCAACTGTTGGCTGTGGGGCTCTCACTCTTTGCGACTACAACAACCCAGGAGACAGTGAAGGAGTCCCAGGGGATCCTACTGTAGAGTCTGCCCTTCTCCAGCACTGGAGCAGTGCCAGACTCTGCTGTAGTTTGCTTGTCTGCAGGCTGGCTTCCTTAAATGTAAGAGACGCTTTGCACTGGCATCTTAGAAACCTTTCCAAAGGAGAGTCTAACTGATGTCTAATTACCTCTGGAATTCAGTGCCACCTAAACATGTTTGTCTTAGCATGGCGCGGTCAGGAGGACAGGCGAGTCTCCGCCATGCAGAGGTTCTAGTGAATTTGTGGGGCCCCCGGGGAAGGTTCCTTATCGACTACAGTGCAGTGTGCTCCCCTTTGCATGTTATGGGCTCCCTAGAGGCAGTCACTGAATGTCTGCTGCAGAAGAAGCAGGCCACATAGTACGGAAGCTCTAGCGTGATCCTGGCTCAGTAGGAGAGCAGTAATTGTCACTGGCAACGCTTGATAATACGCAAAGGGAGAAATCATAAATCCTATTTGTTGAGATGTAAAGAGAGTGAGCTCCCATCATGCCTCTGATAAATCTGACCCATAGCCATGCAGAGCACAGAGAGCTTTGGAAAAGCTGGGCTCAGGTCTGGCAAAGCAGAAGACGACACATTTCTTGGAGGTATTTTAAACTGACTGGTAGTTGTGCATAAAAGTACATTGGGAATTAGTGTCGTGCTCTTCCAGGTTCTCACAGCCACTGTGGGCACATAATTGAAGCCTGGAGTCTCCTCGCCCTGCTGGCACATTGAGTGTTCCTCTAGAGCAGTGGTGGACAGCCTGCGGTCTGGAGCCAGCCCGTCAAGTTAATCCACCGGTGGGCCACCAGACCGTTTGTTTACATTGACCGTCCCCAGGCACAGCCGCCCGCAGCTCCCAGTGGCCGCAGTTCACTGTTCCCAGCCAATGGGAGCTGTGTGAAGCAGTGCGGGCCACAGGGACTGGGTGACTAGGCAATAAAGTGGCAGACGAAATTCAGTGTTGATAGATGCAAAGTAATGCACACTGGAAAACATAATTCCAGCTATACATATCTAGTGATTGGGGTCTAAATTAACTGTTACCAGTCAAGTGCGAGATCTTGAAGTCACTGGATAGTTCTCTGAAAACATCCACTTAATGTATGGCGGCAGTCAAAAAACCTAACAACGTTAGGAGTGATAAGATATAGATAAGAACACCGAATATATTATAATGGCCACTATCTAAAGCCATAGTAAGCCCACATCATGAATACTGCATGCAGTTTTGGTTGCCTCATCTCAAAAAAGATATATTAGAATTAGAAACAGTACAGCGAAGGGCAACAAAAGTGATGAGGGGTATGAAACTGCTTCCATACAAAGAGAAATTAGAAAGGCTAGGACTGTTCAGCTTAGAAAAGAGGCAACTAAGGGAGGGGATAAGATAGAGGATAGTCACATTCATGATTTTATATCCTAGAAAAGTGTTATTTACCCCTTCACATAACACAAGAACCAGTGGTTGCCCAATGAATTTAATAAGCAGCAAGTTTAAAACAAACAAAAGGAAGTATTTCTTCACACAATACAGAGTGAACCTGTGGAACTCCTTGCCAGAGGATGTTGTGAAGGACAAAAGTATAACTGGGTTCATAAAAGAAGTAGATAAGTTAATGGAGTACAGTTCATCAATGGCTATTAGCCAAGCTGGTTAGAGACGCAGCCCAATGCTCTAGCTGCCTCTACACCTCTGACTGCCAGAAGCTGGAATGGTCGAGAGGGGCTGGATCACTCAATAATTCCCCTGTTCTGTTCACTCCCTCTGGGGCACCTGGCACTGGCCCCTGTGGGAAGACGGGACACCGGGTTAGATGAACTATTGGGCTGACCTGGATGGTCGATCTTACGGCCTTATGCTGCGGTGTTGGAATGTGGGAGCCCACGTCAGGGTTAAGCTTCTGAGCCGTGTCCCCTCAGGTGGATGCTGCGCTGGGTGCTGAGGAGATGGTGGAGACTCTGACAGAGAGAAACCTGGACTTGGAGGAGAAGGTCCGGGAGCTGCGCGAGACCGTCGGCGACCTGGTAAGCTGCCCGGCGGGCAGAGCTCTCTGCCATGGGTCGGAGAGGAGCAAGACAGAACCCACGCTGCTTCCTTTGTCTGCGTGAGCTCTGCAGCCAGGCTGGCCAAAGGACGGGGCACAGCTGCTCTGGGCGAGTGCCTCACCTGAAACCCAGAGCCATGCTGGGTGCCGCCTATGCAGGGTTGCTGGAAGGGCTCAGGTGAGGCTCAGTGAAGTCCCCGGGGTTGGCCAATCTCCCTAGCTCCTGCTGAAGCTCCTCCTCTGCTAGCCCCATGCTCCGGTGGCCCGGCAGGCCGAGCTGTGTCATGGCCGCCCCCTCCCCTTCTTCCTGCCAGGAGGCCATGAACGAGATGAACGACGAGCTGCAGGAGAACGCCCGGGAGACCGAGCTGGAGCTGCGTGAGCAGCTGGACATGGCGACGGCGCGGGTCCGCGAGGCGGAGAAGCGCGTGGAGGCTGCCCAGGAGACGGTGGCGGATTACCAGCAGACCATCAAGAAGTACAGGGAGCTGACCGCACACCTGCAGGTGAAGTCCCTGAGCACCGCCGGCCACTGCGGCTGGTGGGGCCGGGGGAGGGGCTGACTGAACGGCCCAGCACCTGCCTCAGGGAGAGGTTTTAGTGCCGGAGGCAGAGCTCTGAGCAGGCAAGAGCCCTGCAAAGAGGGGACGGGACCGACCCTGCAGACGTGCCCGGAACCAGCTGCTGCTGCCCTGGGTGCTGGGCTCCCGGGTTAGACGGGGAATCCCGAGAACATCCAGCTAAGCCAGAGCAACCGGAAACGAGTTTACTCTGAGGGAAACCTCCTCCGCTTGCTTGGGCTTCTGCTGCCTCCTGGCCGTCCGTCTGCTCCGCAGTGGGGAAGTGCAGGCTGGGAGCTACTGGAACCAGCGAACGTGGTCCCAGCTGTGGGCATTGCACTGTGCCTGGGGGCTGCAGGTATGAAGGAGAAGCCCCACGGGTGCAGGTGGGTGGGATTCCCGGGGGGCAGGCAAGTGAGACCATCATGGAAATGCAGGGGGAGGCAGGTCTAGTTCTCCTCCCCGCCCCGTGTGACTGTTCTCCTGGGCCTGAGCGGTCAGCCCTGTGTCCCCAGCGCTGGGCCTAGCACCATTTCCAAGGGGAGACACCTCAGCTGAGTGCACCCAAGTATTCAACTCCCCTTCCTCTTCCTTGAGTGCCTCGTTATCTCCTGTCCCCCGCCACGGGGACATTCAGAGGCAAGGAGCTGGCAGTTCTGTGGAACTGCTAATTCTCCCCCCTCCTCCTGCAATCAGGACGTGAACCGAGAGCTCATGAACCAGCAGGAAGCTTCTGTGGAGAGACAACAGCAGCCTCCGCCAGAGATGTTCGACTTCAAGATTAAGTTTGCAGAGACCAAGGCCCATGCGAAGGTACGGAGAGCAGCTGTGCGTGTCTGTGTGTAGGACCCATGGGGGTGTATTCCTACGGGCAGTGCTCCGAGTGCAGGTGAGGGGCCGCCGTGTTATTCTGAGGGTGTCGGAGGCTTCCCCAAGGGCTGTGTCACTAGTGAGTGAGGGCACCAAAAAGTCTGCAAACAACTTACCTGCTGCGAAACATGCCTCTTCTGCATTGACGCTGCGGCTATCAGTGTGGGCTAGTGGCTAGCAGACCCTGGCAGACAGGGATTCCTGCACGCTGGCCCAGGTTGTGGAAAGGGAGCATTCAGCTACTCGCGGGGTGCTGGAAGAGCGAGCGTTGCGGCTGGGGAGAGCCGGCATTAACGGGGCGGGGAAGGAGTGTTACCCCACCTTTGTTCGGAGACCTGTCGGCCCACAGCAGCAAGCCCTAGAAAATGGGGTTGTGACACGAATGGTGAACTCGCACTGGCTGGAAGGAACAGAAACAAGTGTAGAGCCGGGATATCTGACGCTTGCTCTCCTCAGACAGGGGCCCTGCCCTTCGGGCCTACTCTGGACCAGGGTAGCAGGGAATCTCCTTCTCTCCAGCAGCCGGGGCCGGGGGCGGAGAGGGGCTTGGTCTCTAACCTCCTCCGCGGTGTGACCGGCCCGTCTGCGCCCCATGCAATGCCGGGGAGCGCGCTGGAGGTCAGGGATCGGCCTGGCGCGGTTCTGATCCTTTGTCTCCGTCAGGCCATCGAGATGGAGCTGCGCCAGATGGAGGTGCAGCAGGCCAACCGGCACGTCTCCCTCCTCACCTCCTTCATGCCGGACAGCTTCCTGCGCCACGGCGGGGACCACGACTGCATCCTGGTGCTGCTGCTCATCCCCCGGCTCATCTGCAAGGTAGCGAACCGCCCCTCCCCCTCCCGCACCAGGCACCTCTTCCCTTGGCCCGGGCAGGGCAGGGAGCGACGGAGGACGGAAGCGAGCGGCTTGTTTTCATCTCACTCGGGCTTATTTCTGTGCCGCGAGCTGAGGTGCTCAGGGCTGCTCCGTGCGCCCCCGGGTGGCGCTGTGCAGCAGAACTAGGCCCTTCCTCTCGCAGGGCTTCAGTGAAACCCCTGAGCCCCCCCTGCTCGCCCCCTCCCCCCCGCGCCTCGCCTGCCAGAAGGCCGGGGGCGGGGAGCCTGTGATGGGTTGCTCTACTCACCGCCGGATGGGTGTTATAATCTGGGGATTAGCTCTGTCTGTCAAGGCTGAGCGCCCTTCCAGCAGGTACATGCCCTCGGTGTCTCCTCTTGCTCGGGGCAGCATCCTCTTCCTTGTCCGGGGTGGGGCATCACCTGCAGTCTCGGGCAGTCCCAGTGCCACTCCCGAGGGGCTGGCAGGGGAACCCCGGGGCTCAGGAACTTCCACACAGCAGCCAAGGTCCATTCCCTGCATCCTGCTGCCTTTTCCTGAGCTGCTTTCCTACCTCCCGGCCCTCCTCACGCTCTGGCTTTGCCGGCCTCTCAACTCCTCCTCCCAGGGAGTAACATTGGAACTCACCTCTGCAGTCCCGCTGCCCCCTGCCGGTCTCCGGCCCAGGGGCAGCTGCCTCCAGCCTAACGCTCCCCCAATCGCAGCCTAACCAGCTGATTGGGCCCACCTGGCCTAATTCAGCTCCTGCAGGGCTAGTGTGGGGAGCACACCCCCTCACCAGGATGAAAGGGGGCAGTTCTGCTGTCTCAGCTGTCGAGAGCGCCCCAGAGGCGGGAGGTCTCTGACTGGGCAGGCTGCAGGGGGGTGGAGCTGATGGGAAAACCCGAGCTGGAGAAATGGCAGCAGTGGCTGAAGCTGCGGAAGGTCAGGCCCACGGCAGACCGGTCAGCTGGTGCCGGGGGAGCCTGTCCCAGCCAGCACCGCTCTGCGGCAGGGATGCTGGGGAGCAGGAGGGGGGATGTGCCGCCGTGCTGGGCACCCCGGGACTGAGCCTGTTCTGTCTCCTCTGGAACAGGCCGAGCTGATCAGCAAACAGGCCCAGGAGAAGTTCGAGCTGAATGAAAACTGTGCTGAGCGCACGGGCCTGCGGGGTGCCCCTGGGGAGCAGCTGAGCTTTGCTGCGGGGCTAGTGTATTCGCTCAGCCTCCTGCAGGCGACGCTGCACAAATACGAACAGTGAGTACACTGGGCGTCCTGCACCGTGCATGCAGCCTTGGGATCTCTGGCGCACCGTGGGGAGAGCCCCTGGGGTGCCCCCAGCCTGAGCACAGCAACCCAGGGAGATGCCTGGTGGGCTCTGGTCCCAGGTTGTGAGCAGGGTCTAGAAGCACTGAGTGCCACAGCCTTTCCCGGGACGCTGCCGAGCCCAGACGGAGTCCTTCCTGCACACGCCCCGCCGGGGCTGCTCCCCGTCCCAGGGCAAAGCCTGACAGTGAGCCCAGAGAAGGGCATCCCTTCCCCAGAGCAACTAGTGCTGCTGCTGGTCCCTGGCACCAGAAGTGCCCTCTCCTGGGTCTGGCCTGGGGCCTAGGCTTCGGATGGGAGCTGAGCACCGGCAGCTCCCATTAGCTGTGAGGAACTTTGGCTGCTCAGCTCCTTTGACCGTCAGGCCCCCAGAACTAGTGCCCCCCTGAGATTGCCGGGCCACTGCAGAGCCCCGAGGCCTGTCCCAGATGAGCTGATGGTCTTTGCACCTCACACCAGGGCCCTGAGCAAGTGCAGCGTTGAGGTCTATAAGAAGGTGGGGATGCTCTACCCGGAGATGAGTGTCCATGAGCGCTCCCTGGACTTCCTGATTCAGCTGCTGCACAAGGACCAGCTGGATGAAACGGTCAATGTGGAACTGCTCACCAAAGCTATCAAATACTACCAGGTAGGAGGTGCGGGCGCCATGCCCTTCTACGGGCACCGGCTCCAGGGCGAGCTGAGCTGCGGGGGACGGGAGCAGCGAAGTGGGGTGGAGGTTTGCAGAGCCCCGGGTGGCATTGCTACTTTCAGGGAAACCTCCAGCTTCCCATCACCACGTTTCCTCTTTTCCCCTCTGCCTCCTGAACACTGAGACCTGGTTCCCCTACTGGCCCACAACCAGATCTCCTGTTCTCCAGTGCTCGGAATTCCCTCTGTAGAGGGAATCCTGGTGCGGGATCCCTCATCCAGGCATCCTAGGACGTTGGCCCGTCACCGCTGTCCCACAGGGCCATAACTCCGTGTCAGAGACTGAAATAGACCTACCAGAACATCCCATAATCCCGCTAGGCCTGGCAGAAATCCCAGCGCCTCCGGCGCAGAGGATGATACTGGAGCAGGAGAATCTCCGCTAAATCCGTGGGATCAGGCCCCTGTCCCTAGAGGGGTTTCTGATTGTCCACTCCAGGTATGAGGGGCAGGCTGCTGTCCCCCACCCCCTGCCCAGCTCACTTCCCTCTCTGCAGGCGGGGGGCTGGGGACAGCTGGGATAGTGTGTGGCTCTGCTGGATTGAGTCCGTTCCCTATCCTGTCGCTGGTACCAAAGAACAGACCCGTGAGCGTGTTTGTGCCGCGGTGTTATCGGCTGTGGTACAGCGTTAGCCCTCATCCGGCTCCCAGCAGGCTGAGTGCAGACGGGCGGCCGATGTCGGCTCCCCGTTCTCTCAGGGACCGGTTTGTTGGCCCTGGCAGGGCTCTGGGGAAGCTGTGCGGGGGCCGCTAATGTCTCTCCCCATCTCCTTTCCAGCACCTGTACAGCATCCATCTGGTGGAGCAAGCCGAAGACTGCACCATGCAGCTGGCGGACCACATCAAGGTGGAGTAGTAGCTGCGGCCCTTGGGAAGGAGTCGCTGCACGGGCAGGCCGGGGGCTTTGGAAACGGCCTCCTGAGGCGCAGAGCTGCCTCCTTCCCCGCGTGGAGCCAGCTGCCTGCTCCTCCCCCGAGTCACACGTCTCACCCACGCCCTGGGGCGCCGCTCTCACAGCGGGGATGTGGGGGTAGGGTGAGGACATGGATGTCCTGGGGTGGTGAGTAAAGAGCAGGGAAGAGGAGGTGAGAACACACAGAGCCCGGTACCTGCAGCCAAGCAATCGGCACTGCCAGGCCTCCCTCACAGAGCACCTGTGTCCTGGGCCTCACAACACAGCCCAGCCCAGGCTCCTGTGGAGCCAGAATTCCTGAGCTCCAGCAGCCTGTAATCCCCGAGAGCTCAGCCTTGCTCTGCCCCCAGGCTAGGCCGTCTCCCTTACTCTGCTTTGCCCCAAACTAACGGCGCTCGTCTTGTCCCACAGTTCACCCAGAGTGCCTTGGACTGCATGGGCGTGGAAGTGGGCCGACTGCGGTCCTTCCTGCAGGTGAGCAGAGCACTTCTGACGCCCTTGTTCCCCTGCATTCGGGGTCGGCGCCTCGGCTGGCGTCCGCTGGCGTCGCTCCCTTGAAGTCAGCAGCTGCCAGCGGATGCTCTGGCCCTCGGCATCTCAAGTGCTGAGTGTCTCTCTCCCTTCCTTCCTGCCGTGCGCCTGGCAGATGGGGCAGGAGGCGTCCGACCTGGCCATCCTCCTCAAGGACCTGGAGACCTCCTGCAGCGACATCCGCCAGTTCTGCAAGAAGATCAGACGCCGCATGCCCGGAACAGACGCCCCTGGGATACCTGCAGCACTCGGCTTCGGACAGCAGGTGGGGCGCCGGGGGCCACGCTGGCAGCTTGCCAGGGGCACCGCAAGTGCCCGTGAACTGCAGAACATTGCAGGCGCCCTCCTGCTGGCTGAGGCAGCGGGCGGAGGATACACGTCCCAGCAGGCAGTGCTGCCTTGGGGGGAGAAGGGGGAGGCAGTTAGAGTGGGGGATCTTTTGGGCTCCGGTGAAGGGGAGGCTCCCGCTTTTGCCAGTTCCATTAGAGTCACGCCCAACAGGCACCATTTTCTCCCCCTCCCTCAGCTCGTCTCACCCAGGCCCCGCCGGGCGACTCCCCACTGACATGGCGGGTTTTTAGTACCAGGCTGGTGCAGGGAGCGGTCACCTGCCTGGCCCGAACAGTCCCTTGGGGGAGCAGCAGCAGAGTGCGCAGTGGGGAGTAGGTGCAATCAGTGCATTGTCTGGCTGGGACTGCGGGGGGTCTCTTCTCTTTACACGCGGACCTGGACCCTGCATAAAAACGAGGCTGGGCAGTGCCTTGCCCCGGGGCTGGGGAGATCAGAGCAGCACTAGACAGAAAGCTGGCAGGGACCAGACTGGGAGCCGGGGGGGGCCGGCTGAGGGGAGAGTGGGACACTGACACCCCAGAGTCACCTTGCGAGGCAGAACCAGGAGTCCCAGGGGTAGTCGGGAGAGCCCTGGCTGCTGCTTCCTGCCTGAGCTGTGGCCATGAGCTGTCATCTGCAATGTGGTCCCAGAAACGGAGCTTCCCTGGCTCAAGGAACCTGAGCCCCCATGGCCTGTGTCACAGCAGGGCCTGCACAAAGCCCAGGGAAGGGAGCTGCTCCTCCGAGGAGCCCGGCTTGCCAGTGCAGAGAGCAGGAACCGGGGGCTCAGGTGGTCACAAGAATTCCCTGGCCTGTTCGCTTCCTGGGCTGTCCTTCCTTCCTGCTGCCCAAGACAGTAACATGCCTGCCCTCCGCGATCCCTTAGCCGTGGGGTGAGTGCAGTGCTGGGACGCCTGGCAGGCCCCTGGAGGAACAGCCTTGGGGCACCGAACCCCATAACCGCCCTGTGTCTGCCCGACCCAGGTGTCGGACACGCTGCTGGACTGCCGGAAACACCTGACCTGGGTGGTGGCGGTGCTGCAGGAAGTGGCTGCTGCGGGGGCCCAGATGATCGCCCCGCTGCCGGAGAACGAAGGGCTCCTGGCCGTGAAGCTGGAGGATCTGGCCTTCAAAGCAAGCGAGCAGGTGGGAGCCCTGTTCTCCGCTTCCCCCCCGCCCATGGGGAGCGAATACCTGGGAGCCTCAGAGGAGCTTCTCTCTCATTGCAGCCCCTTGGGGACTTGGGGAGGAGCTGGGTGGAGTGACAGCTGGTTAACGCTGAAGTGTAGGGACCCGCCACTCACCTACCCCCTCGGGCTGCAGCCTCCTCGTGGCCAGAGGGCTGTGAGAGGGGCAGTCTGAGTGTAGGACCCTGAAACGGGGTCATTCACGCGCTCTCTCTCTCATCACCTGCAGATCTACGGCAGCCAGGGCATCAACCCGTACGAGTGCCTGCGCCAGTCCTGTGCCATCCTAATCGCCACCATGAACAAGATGGCCACCGCTATGCAGGAGGGCGAGTACGACGCCGACCGGCCACAGACCAAGGTGGGGCACGGCTGGGGGGCCCCTTCGGGCAGGGCCAGGGCAGCTGAACTGAGCCCTCACTTCCTCCAGGGGAGGCCCTGGTTTCCCATGCATGGCGGGAGGGGATGGAAAACCTACCCCCGATCTGGGGCTTTCCCCGGCGGGCCGTGTGCTGACACAGATGGTCACGCAGCACAGCAGACACTGCCGGGCCTGTTCTGGGTGGAGTGGGCTCTCTCCTTTGACGCTGTTAGCAGGCAGGTGTGTCTTAGCCTTCAGCCCTACAGCATGTAACCTCCCGAGGTTCAGCCAGCAAGACCAGCCCTCCCTTGGGAGTGTGCAGATTTGGGGGGACGTTCCCTCAGCAGCGTCCTGCCCGTTTTCCACCACGAGCAAGCCCTGGAATCCATCAGCTGGTGATACCCGACCAAGTCCCTCCCTTGTCCCTGCAGCCCCCTCCCCCTGTCAGTCTGAGGGCAGCCGCGCTCCGGGCCGAGATCACGGATGCCGAGGGCCTGGGACTGAAGCTGGAAGACAGAGAGACTGTCATCAAAGAGCTGAAGAAATCGCTCAAAATCAAGGTGAGCTCATCGGTGGCTGGTCCCTCCTCTGCCTTTCCTGCTGGCCAGTGCAGAACCTGGTACCCTGGGGCGCCCTTCGCCTGGGCAGCAGACACCTGCCTGCCTGAGTGGCTCCTGCTTCCTGTAGTGCTGCTGCAGAGCTGTTGCCCTTTGGATTGTTTTCCCCAGTGACCCTGAGGCCGGCTGGGGGAGGCGCAAGCTGCCCACGCAGCAGAGGCCTGTGGCATCAGCCATAAGGGACTCATCAGTCCCCCCGGTGGCTGGTCCGTGGATCCCTGGAGCCGAGCCAATAAGGACATGGTGGTGTGTGCCAGCCATTGGCTGCCCCCGTGGTGCGGGGACGGGCCCTCCAGGGCATGGGGACACGCTGTCCATCCCCGAGGCCTGGAGCACGTCGCTTTCTCCCCTGCCGCTCCAGGGTGAGGAGCTGAGCGAAGCCAACGTGCGGCTCAGTCTCCTGGAGAAGAAGCTGGACAGCTCCTCCAAGGACGCGGACGAGCGGGTGGAGAAGATCCAGACCAAGCTGGATGAGAGCCAGGCTCTGCTCCGAAAGAAGGAGAAGTGAGTGGGGGGGTCGGGAGGGGGTGGCAGTGAGAGCCGCTCGCCACGGCTTCCAGGGAGCGTGGGGGCGGCTAGTGGCCAGCAGGAGGCCGGGCTGGGCAGGGCAGGGCAGGGCAGAGAATTGGCTGCTTTCTGCGAGGTGCAGGACGTTTGTATTTCACTCCATTGCCAGCCCCGGGGACTAGCGCGGCTCCGTCCGAAGGACGCGCGGTGTGAGCTCCCAGGGAGAGAACAATGGGGCAGCTGGCAGAGCTAGAACCGGGACCAAGGGCCAATGGTCAGGAAACACTCCCTGCACGTCAGGTCTTAACCTGCAGAATGGACTATCCGCCCCGGGAACCGGGTGGAGGCCCCCTCCTTGAGCTGGGTGGGGAGCATGTGGCTGCGGGAGGGGGCTGGAAGTTCCCAAACCTGATGAGACCCTGCCAGGCCTGCTGGGCAGAGGCAGTACATTCTGCTAGCCGAGCTGTGTCGTTTCCCAGGGCGGGGGGCGTCTCATTTGCTGGGGGATCCCGCTCTCTCCCTGCAGGGAGTTTGAGGAGACCATGGACGCTCTTCAGGCCGATATTGACCAGCTGGAGTCGGAAAAGATGGAGCTGAAGCAGCGCTTGAACAGCCAATCCAAGCGCACCATCGAGGGGCTGCGTGGGTCCCCGGCATCTGGAATCGCGTCCATCGTCTCGGGCATTGCGGGAGGTGAGTATCCGGGGCTGTTGCTGACCCGGGGCAACGGCCAGGCCGGGGAGTGGAACCTCCAGGGACCTCAGTCTTCCTACCAGAGGCAGAGCAGTGCTGGGTGGCTGGGTCCTGGCGTGCGCCCCGGGACCTGAGCAATGCTCTAGAGCTGAGGAAGGAACCGCGCTCAGTTCCCTGAGCACCAGGCTGCCACCTCAGAGCTCTGGAGCCCGTCGTGGGTGTGGGGGCTGCAGGCTGGAAGGTCCCGAGCCCGATGTCCAGGGAGCAGAGGATGAGGTGAACGGCCCAGCCCTGCCGCCCTGCACTCTGACCTCTCCCTGCAGGGCTTGTTCAGCTGGTCGCACCCTGCATGCTGCAGGGCTCTGGGCCGCGGGGGACGACGACTGGCTGGTGATTTTGAAGCCAGTCCAGGATGTTCTGACCTGCGCCCCGGTGAGCAGACAGCTGGAGAGAGAGGCCCCTGGCAGGCTGCTGCCTCCGTCCCCTTTGGTCCCATGGCTGGGAGCAGCTTCCCTCTCGGTGCCTGTGGATGTAGAAGAGCCTCGGCGCTGCCCTGGCAGAACCCGTGTGGGAACAGGCCTGGCTTGCGTCCAGCCCCCCGTTGCTCCCGAGAGCGGCTGCGGTTCCCCGTGTTCTGCTCTGTGGCCACGGCAGGGGTGAGGGCTGGCTTGCTCCTTTCCGCACACGCTGCTGGAGGTGGGCGGCTGAGGCTCGCGGCCTGAGGTGCTGCGTGGGGTGGGGTGCCCAGGCTCCAGCCCTGTTTCTCCCTCGGCGTGAGCTGCAGGGCGGCCTGTCCAGGCGGAGTGCGGCAGGGCCCGTGTTCCGTTCCCTGCAGGCTCCAGCCTAGAGCGGAGCCTGGGGAGTCCCAGGGCTCCCTTGTTCCCACCTGCCCGTGTTTCACAACAGTGGCCCGCACCCGAGGCTCCTGGGGCTCGCCAAGGGGGGTGAACAGCAGCTGGTGCCCCGAGGTGTCTGGACTGTGACCCTGCAGGCGCTGATACAGAGGGAAGTGCCCCTGCCGGGTGGGTTGCTGGCGGTAGCGGGTCTGATCCCTGAACAGCAGAGTTCAGTATCAGCCGGTTTTCTTCCCCGAGCTGCAGTAGCCGTGGTGTGTGCCGAGTGTCTGGTGGCACCGCGGTGCGCTGGTACCCCCGGCTGTGCGAATTGCAGCAGGAGGCCTTGTCATCTTCAGACCCCGCCCCGGTCCCGCTGAGCAGGGCTGATTTGGGGACGAGCTGGGTGGGGCTGGGGAGGGGGATCCCTGGTTTGCAGCGCGGAGCCGAGGTACAGGACAGCGAAGCGACTGGGAAAGGAGAGTCCCGCTCCCAGGTGCCGGTGCTCATGGCTCTTGCTCACTCCTCTTGACTTGCTGGCGCTCTGGCATCTTTCCGTCCCTGCCTGTGGTTCACACAGGGTCTGGCTGCCTCGCGCTCCCCGCGGGCTGATCCGGAGCAGGATCCGTCCCGTGATGCAGCTGCTCTAGGGATGGCATCTGGGGCTGCGTGTTTGTGTTGTTCTGGGACCTGCCCTTTCTGCTGCCTCGCCCTGGGCTCCCCGGTCCTGCACCCCTAGGGCAGGTTCTGCAGCAGAGGCACGGGGGCCGGGGTGGACTCCAGCTCTTTCTCCAGGGCGTCTGGCCCCGGGAGGGTCCCTGGAGTGAGAGGCAGCAGAGGGAGGGAGCAGATCCACGGGGCAGGACGGTGCCGTTTCTCCAACAGCTTCTCGGGCCAGAGCTGCTTTTAATTCTGCCTCCTCTTGTCTCTCCTGTGCTTCCCTCCCCCGGCACTACAGAGGAGCAGCAGAGAGGTACAGTACCGTCTCCAGCCTGCCGCTCTCCTGGGCTCTGGAGGTCCCGGGGGGGCAGGCCCCAGGGCATGAGAAGGGGGTTCGGAGGCTTTGGGAATCCGGGGTGGAGCAGGAGGTGCTGGATCCCCCTCCAGTGCTGCTGTTTTAACTGCAAGGAAGCCAGGTGGCTCGTAGGCCGGAGCATCCTGCAGCCAGCCCAGGGTCCGAGAGGGGCAGGAACAGAGCTGGCTCCGCCGGGGGAAATGCGGGGCCCCTCCCCACTCAGAGCCAGGCTCTCTGGGGAATGGGCCAGAACAGCCCCAGCTCAGGGACAAGAGGCTGTTCTGCAGGGGGGGATCCTGGCCTGGGACGTGTGGCCCCGATGGGTGTTGTCAGGGGGCTGGGCCACCTTGCTTGCCAGGTATTTGCCTGGGTTTGACCCAGGGCACTGCCACGGGGCTCTCCACCTCCGGCCACGTGACTGTGATGGGTCCGTGCCTCCGTGGACGGCCACGTGTACCTCCCCTCAGCCTGCGCCTGACCCTGACCCTGGCATGCACACGCCCCGCCGGCTGCTCCTCGGTCTCCTCTGACCCGTGATGTTCTCGCCCTGTTGGCAGGTGCTGGCGCTGGTCAGGTGCTGGTGGGAGGCTCGGGGCCTGTCCAGGTGAAGGACTCGCCTCTTCTCCTGCAGCAGATAGATGCCATGCGGCTGGCCATTGAGCACCTCAAAGCTGAGAACAACCGGCTCAAGGTGAGGGGCCCCTCGGGGCGGGCGTCTCTTGAGGTGCACTCCTGGGCTCTCCGGCCAGCCCGGGAACCCCCCATTGCTCCCCAGCCGGTCCCTGCCGGGGGTAGTGGGAGGGTAGGACGCCTGGTCAGAGGAAGGGGGTTCCAGAGGACTGGAGCTGTAGTGAGAATGTAGAGGAGACTAGCTGACTGGACTCCTGTTTATGGCAGCAAAGGGCCATCGGCGGAATGCAAAGGAAATGTGGTGTTAACCTGTGGACCTCCCTGCTGCAGGGCATTACTGAAACAAATAGTGAACGTCAGACCCCTCTGCTCTGCAAGGGCCATTTGGGGACCCACACGCCGGATAAATGCCAGGGGCTCCCATGCCTCAGGCTGCTGTTCCTTGTCCTTCCTCTTCCTCTCACCACCAGGTTCCAGGGCACAGTGCTGGGCACTGGGGGAGGGATCCCTCCTTTCTCTCGGCCTTTCAGCATGGAGACGATGCCAGGCCAGCAGTCCCTGGCTCCAGGGCCCCAGGCTCTGTTCTGGGAGGACAGCTCCTGTTCTCCTTTGCTTGAACTGCTGGGGTGTGGACGGAAGAGCAGTTCTCAGGGTGGGAGTCGGGGTCCCTGCTCCCCTGGGCTCATGCAGTTTGCACTGGGGCAAGTGGGAGGGACGGTCTTGACTCCCCCAGACAAGAGGGGAGCTGCGCGGCTCGGCTGGTGGCGGGTACCCCTCAGGAAGTAACTTTGGCTCCCTGTTTGCCTGGTTCTCCTGTGGGTTGAGGTCATAGGCGCCAGCTTTCCCCGGCACCAGTGGATTCTCACACCCCCCCAC
Source organism: Dermatemys mawii (assembly GCA_007922305.1). NCBI lineage: Eukaryota > Metazoa > Chordata > Testudines > Dermatemydidae > Dermatemys > Dermatemys mawii. Next base: position 463,422 of record ML677424.1, on the reverse strand, counting down.
CCCTGACCCATTCCAACCCCTTCCCCAAAGTCTCCGCCCCTCCCTGTCCCTGTTGGACCATGTCCCCAAATCCCCGCCCCGGCCCCGCCTCCTCCCCCAGCATGCTGCGTTCCCCCTCCTCCCTCCATACACAGCGGCGCTGGGAGCTGGGGGAAAACGCGGGCACATGGTGTGCTCAAGGGAGAAGGCGAGCTGGGCGGGTAGTTGCTGGTGGGTGCAGAGCACCCTGTGGGTGCTCCAGCCCGGTGCCGATTGGAGAATGGGCCGGGCCCCTCTCACCCTCCAAGTCCCGGCGGGCTGGGGCTGGGGTGGAGCCCTGGGCTGCACTCTCATGTTGCTTCGTTCTCAGGGAGCCCAGATGAAGATGGAGCTGGCAGCGCTGCCCCCTCTGCACGCCCCGAAGCTCTCGCTCCCCAGAGATCAGCCGGGAGAGGAGGTGGCGTCAGGCAGCCTGTACAGGAAGACGAGCCAGCTGCTGCAGACCCTCTACCAGATGAGCGCCAACGCCAAGGTGGTGGACGTCACGCGCAGGAGCTCCGGTACGTCCTGAACAGGCCACCCAGCGGAGCCAGCTGGGACCCCAGGGGGTCCCTTTGGGGGCAGCTCGGCCCAGACCTGCTACGGAGGGAACCGCTTCAGCGCCAGGGCCGAGCCTGCAGAAGCCGGGTTGTGGGCAGGGCCCGCGGGCTCCTCTCTCGGCCCATGCCCAGGACAGAATTGCGGGTTGGAAGGTCACCCTGTAACCGGCCAAGACGTCCGTCCTCTCCTGGCGGGACCTGCTGTGTGTGGGGCGTGGCCCAGGCTCTCCTCGTTCTTTACAAACCCCTGTGCGGGTCGTAACCTGACTCGGTCACCCGAGGCGCATCGAGGGGAGCAGGCTGGAGATTGTTGCTTGTTTCTTGAACTCCGTAAAGGTTTGATTTTCTCTGGTGCTGTGTCGCTGCAGCTGCCGACTCACGGGCAGCCCCGTGCCCCTCGCTGGGGTGTAGCCGTGCTCGGTATCCCAGGGGTGGGTGGGGTGAGACCCCGCGATCGGGAGCTGGATGCGCTAGGAGCTCCGGGCCCCCGGACCCTGCCGGAGGTGCTTGGCTGGCAGCCCACCTGTCTGGTCATTTCCTGCCTCCCCTTGCGGCAGGTGTCCCCACAGTGAATCCTCCCAGTGCTGGCTGGGCTCACTGGCAGTGTACGCCCTGAGGGCTGTGGGCTTTTCCTCACCCTAGGCGCTGCTCAGCCCCTGCAGGGTCGTGTCTCCTTCAATAACCAGGATCCAGGGTTCTCCGGAGCCCTCTCTGCGGAGCGGCTGCTGTGCCCCCGGCAGAGGTGGCTGCATTGCAGTGCTGGGGGTGGGCAGCTTGCAGGGTGCTCGGGGCTGAATGCTACTAGCCAAGGTCCCTGTCAGGCCCCGGCTCGCCCAGCTGGGACTCGGCACCTCTCTGCGGGGAGCCCCCTCACCGTCTCTGCTCCCCCAGCAGGAAGCCCGGCCGCCCAGCTGCTGGAGCAGACAGCCCGCCTGAAATCCCTGAGCAGCACCATCGACAAGCTGAAGGTAAATGCAGCAGCTGCCCGTGATCCCTCGGGGTGTCTGCAAGCGCCCCACAGCCCCACCTGGCGAGGGGGCAGCAGGAGCCCTGGACAGGAGAACAGCGTGCTGCTGAGAGTCCGCCAGGGGCTGTGGGGTGCGCTCGTCTGAGTCTCCTTGAGAGCACGGCCATGCCTCTCCCTGCCGACCCCCATCACTCCAGCCCTGGGCTCCCCCACTCACAGCTCTGCCGGTGCCCCTCACTCCCGACCCGCAGCCCCCCGCCATCCCACACCTGGGCTTTCCCCACACAGCTCTGCCTGTGCCCCTAACTCCCAACCCGCAGCCCCCCATCACCTCGGCCCTGGGGTCCCCTCACAGCTCTGCCGGTGCCCCTCACTCCTGATCCGCAGCCCCCTGCTGTCTAAGCAGAGACTTACACGTGTGGTGCTTTTTGGATGTGAACAAATATTTCCTTAGACCTGTGAATGAAGTGGCTGCAACTCTGGAGAGCCACGTCATCCCCCCCGCCTCCAAACAACGTCCCTGTGCTCTGTGCAGGCGCTGCCTCGGGCGTGCTGCATACTCGGGGGTGGGGCAACCTCCACCTGCGGAGCCACTTAGACACCCTGTAATTTACCCTGGGCCAGGCAGGGTTAGCAGCCCCGTCCTCCCACCCTTCCTGGGAGATGGGGGGAGCTGCTCTTGCCAGCTGCAGACCGTGGCAGGGGAGGCAGGGAGCTCCCCACCCCACACCTGCATGCCAGGGGTGCTGGGTCCCTGTGGGGTGCACGTCTGGAGGGACGTGCTGCCCTGCTCCCCTTCCCTCCCTTGCAGGATGAAGTGATGAAGGAAACGGTCCTGCAGCACCCCGGGGCCAACGTCCTCACCGACTTCGCCACCTTCCCATCCTCGGCCTTCCTCAAGGTGAGACGCCGCTCTCCTGGGAGCGTGACCCACAGCACTGGGACACCGGAGCCCTGGGAACACGTGGCCTGGCAGCTGCCCCCGCCAAGCCCTGGGAGGGTCTGCGCACAGGAGCTGCCTTGCCATGGTCTGGGGGCCGCAGGGTCCCAGCACCTGCAGCCAGGGGGAGCTGGTCACCGTTCCTGGGGGGTAGCACACACCATCCTCATGCGGCCTGGCTCTGGGCTGAATGGAGCCAACAGGCCCTGTCGGGCCCTGGGGTGTGTGACCCCCCCCAGGTGACACCCTCAAGAGCTGGCCCCTAGGAGATAACGCAGGGTTACCCTCCTGGCTTTCGGTAATGGGGGGTGAGGGGGCTTTTAACAGCCTGAGTCCTGCTGCCCCTGACTCTCCGCTCTGCTCCTCCAGGCCAAAGAGGAGAAGAAGGACGACACCGTGTACGTTGGCAAAGTGACCTTCCCCTGCCAGCCTGGGCACGGCCAAGTGCACAAGCTCGTCCTGACGCCGGAGCAGCTGTGTGAGCTGCACGGCCGCCTCATCTCCTAAGGGACCCCCGCCCCCCCGAGACTGACAGTCATTGCACAGCCCCTCCCCCCAGCCCGTTGCTGAGTCTCTTCTCCAAGCCCTTTGGCAGGACTTGCTAGCCGGTGTGCACAGCAGATTCATTCCCCCCCAGCCACCCTGGAGCACCGCCCCCCCCATCCCCACCCCCCAGCCTTGGATGGCTGCGTTCCAGCTAATGAAAGCACTCACCCTGCTGAGGGGGGACCTTGGCATGACGGTGTGCGCCTGTTCACTCCTCCCTGCCCTCCTGGTGCCTCTGAGACCCGCCTTTCTCCTGGGTCAGCAGTGAAAACGCTTCCAACACCCACCCAGCAGCTCCTTGCCCTAACAGCACCCCAGCTCACGGCTCCTGATCCACTCAGCCTCTGGCAAGCCCCCCTTCCCCCCCCCCCGGGGCGGGCTTCTGATCCGCTCAGCCCCTGGCAAGCCTCCCTTCCCCCCTCCGGGACGGGCTCCTGATCCACTTGGCCCCTGGCAAGCCCCCCGGGGCGGGCTCTGTGGGGACCTCCACCTTTCTCCAGGTGGGACTTGAGCAGCAGGGATACAGGGGCTGGCCCTGCGCTGATGCTGGGAGTGGCATTGTAACTTCGCCTAGCTCACACTAACTGATTCCCCAGAGAAGCCCAGGCAGAGGTGCCCCTGTTCTGCTCTGCTTGGTGCTGAGGGCTGGGCTCCTGGCCAGGCGGTCAGGCCGTGCCTCTAGCTCCTGTCACTGGATGAGAGTTCATGACCGAGGGAAAGGGAGTCGCTGGGGCTCCCCCTCTGAACACTACAGATGTCCGCAGGTGGGTGAGTTCAAACCTCTGTCCCCAAGGGCTGTGCTTGTCCCATCTGCAGCTTTTACGGCCGTGCCGGGAGCTGAGTTCCGCCACGGCTAGTGGGCGAGCGCGCGGAGCAGCTTTGGGTTTGTTGGGATGTCCGCATGCTGCTGCCCCATCCCCTCCTGTAGCCAGTTCTTGGCACTCCAGGGCTCTGGAAATGAATAAAGCTGCAACCGTTCAACCCAGCTGGCTCCAGTGACGTTACTCTCTGCTCCGCCTGCCTGGGCTGGAATTCCCAGGCTCACCTGGCGCTGCGTGATGCTGGCTGCCTTTCTGTGCTGGGGCGGGCGGAGCTGGGAGCATTTGAAGTTTTTATCGGGATTGTTTGACATTAGAAACTCTCCGCCCACCTCTGCTCTAATAGGATTGTGACATGAGTGAGTCAGACACGTCCATGTGAAATCTGAAACAGCCCCCCAAGGAACTGACTGTGGTTGTGTTAACATGTAATTCAAACGCCTGAGAACCGCTTGAGAAAATAAAACTTCTGGTTCGAGATTAAGCACCCTACCCTGCCAGGTGAGAGCTGAGAGCCTGCAATTCACTGGGACCATCAGCTGGAAACCCATAACCTGTCAGGCTGTGAGATGGTGCTGTTCCTGATGGGACCAACTGAGAATGCCAAATTAGGACAAATTGCTCTCAAAAGGGCAACTAGAGCCCAAAGCTGGGGGGTTTTCACCTTTAAGGCAAACCACACCAGCCAACAGAAAAGACTTTGGTTTTGCCCCACTGGCTAGTCGGAAATCACACAAGCAATTCCCTTAGACACTCCAGCTTCCCAGTATCACCACCAGCAGCCACCTGTCCTGGGGACAAATGGTTATGAAAACCAATACCCCAATAAAAGAAAATGGTTCTCCCCAATTCCAAAGAATCAGGCCCCAGACCCAGGTCAATATACAAATCAGATCTTACTCACAAATCACGCTGTAGCCAATCCTTTAGAATCTAAAATCTAAAGGTTTATTATACAAGGAAAAAGATCTAGGTGAGGGTTAGAAATGGATAAAGGAAATCAAATACATACAGTAATGGCAAATTCCTTGCATCAGTTGTAGAATAACTGCAGGTTCAAATCAGAGTCTCTGGAATACATTCCCTGGAGGAATGGGTCATCAATCCTTTGGCCAGACCGCCCCTTTGTAGCAAAGTCCCATCCAGAAGCAGGAGCCAGGCTGGAAACTGGAGATTGAAGACACCATGGAGGGGCTGGAGTAGGTTTATTTATAGTTTCTTCCAGGGGCAAGAACCCCTTTGTTCTTGCTGTGAAAAGTACAACCCCATCAGTTCTGGAGTCATGTGAGCATATCACGTGACCATGCATGATTCACCATTCACAGGCCACTGTCCACTATCTCTCTTGCATGTCTTTGCCAGACTTCTCATGTGGATTGGAGCATTCCAAGCTCCTGGTGAGTCCATTGTGTAGCTGATCGTCCTTAATGGGCCATCAAGCAGCTTAAGCAAAGCTGATGCCCAGTCTTCTGAAATGTCTCCACCAGCCTAGCACAATATTTGGAAAGACAGACAGTACAGAGCCAATATTCATAACTTCAACTACAAAATTGATACACACATACAAGCAGCATAATCATAACCAGCAGATCGTAACCTGGTCCCAGACCTTATATGACCCCCTTTACCTAATATTTGGTGCCACTACAGGACCTTGGTTGCACCAATCATTTATGATCCCAGATAATTTCAATAACGTGACAGGCTGTCTTCCTACTGCAGAAGGGGGGAAAGCAGGGACCAACTTTGTGGGGGTACCATTAGCTTCCCTGTGCCTGCGGTGTGAAGCCCCCTAGGCTGGGTGGGCTGGTAGTTTTAGCCATTTGTTTCCAAACCTTTGATCCTGCAACCTGCCAGTGCTTCAGCTTTGTGACCTACCCTGGCCCAACAGCCTCCTCAGTGCAGCCGGGTGTCCCTAGGGAACATCTTGGCAGTGGCCTGACCCTGCCTGGTTGCTGTCCTCACCCCACTGCCTGAACAGGACATGGGGATCCACCATTCTCTGGGCAGCTTCCTGCTTCTCAGGGATGGTGGTTTTACACTAGGGCTGGCAATCGCAGTTAACTCGGTGATTGACTCAGAACGAATGAATGGTGATTAATCTCAGTTCCACTCGCGCTGTTAGCACTGTGTTGCCTTGTCTTGACTATTCCGTTCTTCCCAACATCCAAGAAACACTCTACATGTTTTGGCATCATGTCTCTCTCAGCTGACGCACACGGTCATTGCCTGGGCACTGCAGTTCTGTTCTCTCTCAGTTGGGTGACTGTGATGCCCAGACAGCTGTGAGTGCTTGGGGACAGCCAGTGAGCACCAGTCAAAGCACCAGCTGGGGCCTTTTTCAGGAGTGCCAACTGTGTCGTCATCTCGTTGTGCTGAGGTCATGCATTCAGGAGGCAATGGATCCACTTGGCAAGAGCGTGGGTTGAGCTGTTGCCCTTTAGAACATAAGCGCGGCCCAACCAGCTCAGAGCCAGGGTCCATCCAGCCCCGTGTCCTGTCTGCCGATGGTGCCTTGGGGGGGTGAACGGAGCAGGGCCGTTATCATGTGATCTAGCCCCGTGTCCTGTCCGCTGACTGCCCGGTGCCCTGCGGGGGCGTGAATGGAGCAGGGCTGTTATCACATGATCCAGCCCCGTGTCCTGTCTGCCAATGGTGCTCTGGGGGTGCGGGGGTGAACGGACCACGGCCATTATGTGATCTAGCCCGGTGTCCTGTCTGTCGATGGTGCCCGGTGCCCAGAGGAGAGTGAACGGCGCAGGGATGTTATCGAGTGATCCAGCCTCTTGTCCTGTCCGTCGATTAGGGTGACCAGACGTCCCGATTTTAAGGGACTTGTCCCGATATTCGGGACCTTGTGCCACTCACCCCCACTGCTTCCAGGCCGGCTGAGTCACGCCCTGCTGGCAGGAGCACGCCCCTGCCTGCCCCAGGCAGAGTGAGGGCAGCCAGGTCTCTGCCAGCGCCGGAGCCTGCTGCAGGGGTGGAGTGGGGCGGAGGGCTCTGTTTGCCGTCAGAGGGAGGGGGTGGGGGCAGAGAGCCCCCGGCCACACACCCCCGCTCCCCTCCTCCCTCTCCAGCCCCCTGCCCAGGCAGAGAGAGAGTCAGGACAGGTCTCTCTTTGCTGGCGCCTGTGCAAGCAGTCCCCCCTCCCCCTCGCATGCACTGGCAGAGAGACCTGTCCTGACTCTCTCTCTGCCTGGGGCAGGGGGCTGTGGGTGGGGCTGATGATCCCTGATGAGGGGCTGGAGGGGAGGGGGAGGCCGGGGGCTCTCTGCTCCCACCCCCTTCCTCTGCCAGCACCTGCAAGCAGCACCCCCCGCAACCCAGCTCTGGCCCCTCTCACCTCATCAGCAGCACAGCTCCACGCCCCACTGCCCCAGGCAGCTGCTAAAGGGCCAGGTCCCTCCCAGCAGGAGAGGTCTCTGCCCTGGAGCATGCTGCAAGGGCTGGGCTGCTTGCAGAGGGGGCGGCGAGCCCCCGGCCACCCCCATCTCTCCCCTGCAACCCGGCTTCTGCCCTCAACTCGCCTGCTGATGCTTCCTGGCCCCGGCCGCCCCCTCTGAACCCAGTCCTGACCTGACCCCACGAGTCAGAGGGACCTGCCTGCTGGATACTGTTGCAAAAACTGCTTATTTCCTTTGGAGTTCAGTCCAATACACCTCAAAGGACAGGCATAACTCAGTAGACTTCTGGAAAAACAAGATTTATTGCAAGCAATACGGAGTCAGAGGGGTTATCACTGCAAACAACTGGCCCAACTCAATACATGTGTGAGGATATTTTATACCCCTGTGTTGATAAGGGAGGGGGACTTTCAATCCACTTACACAGGTGGGAACACTTAATGGCTATTACATCCATTGTTGGTATTAATCTATTTCATTTACCTGTTTGGTAAGCAGGAGGTTCAAAACACTTAGGGGTACTCAGACACTATGACGCCTGCACATCTGTGGCAGGGTGAGTGCAAGTTTAAAATGCATGTTAAACTGGGGGTCAATAGTACATATACAGGGAGTGAGATTATAAGTCTAAGGTTATTTTAAAATCATACTACAACATTCTAAGTTACATTTTCCTAACAATCATTTTCTTAACAATACTTCCTGGGACAGCCCCAGGTAAGCATCGGTGGGACTCCCTACCTCAGCCCCTGGTAGGTCCCGCTGGCTCTTGTGGGGCAGATGGGGAACTTTGCATGCTTACCTGGCTGCAAGCCCCGCTCCAGGCTCTGGCAGATCCCACTGGCACTTTCCCAGCCACTGGGAGCCACAGAGCTGGTGCTTTTGGCCGGAGAGTCTGGAGACTCCCCTTGTTGCTCTCACCCTAGGAGCCAAAGGCCTCCCAGTAGGGCTGGTGCGCGTGGCCAGGGAAGGGGGCAGGGTGTGTCGGGAGGTGGGGACGGGGGGCCTGGGCAGTGAGGGAGGTTCCTGTGTTTTGGGGGGGCTAGCCATTGAGGGCCTGGTGGGGGGTGCTGGTGGGGGAGGGCCCTTAAAGCTGCCCGCCAACAAAGCCGGCGGCGCCGCCATCTTCCCCGCCGCGCCGCGGTTTAAAACAACGCGAGGCGCAGCCGCGCGAAAGCGCCATTGGTAACGGGGGGGGGGAGCGGAGGTCGAAGCCGGCGCAGGGGCAGGCAGTCTGGCCCCGCTGTCCCCCCCCAAAGATCGGTCACGCGTAGGGTGCCCCCCCTTTGTAAACCACGTGCTGCAGGGCTGCCAGGTCTTCCACCTGGGTCTGCTGTGCCCCGCCCCCTCTCGTGCCCCGCCCTGCTCGTGCCCCGCCCCCTCTCTTGCCCCGCCCCCTGCTCGTGCCCCGCCCCTTCTCTTGCCCCGCCCCCCGTCTGATATTTCACTCTTCAGGTCCCGTCACCCGACACTGCTGGTGCCCCGGGGCGGGGGGGTAACGGAGCCGGGCCGTTATCACCCGCGCCGCAGACGGGCCCCGCCCCCGACGGAGCGTCGCGCGCCTCGGGACCGTTACGTGGCGGCTTCAGGCGCTGTGGGCCGCGCGCGTTGAAGGGGCGGGGCCCAGGCTGCCGTTACGGCGGGTGGACGGAGCCCCGCCCCCGCCTCCTCAGGCCGCGCCCAGCCCCGGGCTCCATTGGTTCCACTCAGCGGAGACGGGGCGGGCTCTAAACCTCTCGCTACCCCATTGGCGGATGAGAGAAAGGGGCGGGCCCTGGGGGTGTCTCGCTACCCCATTGGCGGATGAGGGAAAGGCGGGCTCTGATTGGGGGAGAGCCCGGTTTCCGCTTCCGCCGGGTCTCTCAGCGGCCCAGTTGCGCGGGGAGGCAGCAGGATGGTGAGCGGCCTGCCGGGCCCATCCGAGCCCATCCCCCCCGCGGCGGGTCGGTTCGGGCCCAAGGCCCGGCGCGGGGAGGCGAGGCGGGGCCAAGGGCTGGACCGGGGGTGAAATCCGGGACGGGGCGGCCGGGGGACACGGGGGGCTGGGCCGGGAGGCGGCGGAGGCGGCCCCGGGTG
>ML677424.1:408709-446654 GCA_007922305.1 Dermatemys mawii | reverse complement strand
GCCCTCCATACAGATTCACACCCTGATGTGGCCCTCAGGCCAAAAAGTTTGCTGACCCTGGCTCCAGAGCGTTCACCCCTTGCGGGGAATATAGCTCCTGCCACTTGGAGTTACTGTTCCCAGCTGCCTGCAGACTCAGGCTGCCCCCATCACTGTTACTTGGCCTGCCGTATAGGGCTGCAAAGGAGCAGTTTGAGGAGGGAAGAGAATCCAGCTGGAGCCCCAGTGGGCTAGCATAGCCTGCTCGTGGGTCTGTGTCCTGCCTCTACAGGGAATGTGCCGGTGGGGAGGCCTGTCTCCCTCCAATGACTGTAGTTCCCGGAGGCCCCAATCCTGGCTGCAGGGGACGATGTCCCAGAGCTCAGGTGCCCTGGGTCTGCTCCACAGCCACTGCAGGCCAACCCTCTGGGCCAGGGGTCGACAACCTCTTAGCAGTGGTGTCCCGAGTCTTCATTTCTTCACTCGAGTGGAAGGTTTTGTGAGTCGGTCATCCATGTTAACGTTTTTAGAAGGTCTCTTTCTACCAGTCTGATATAGACAGCAGTTCTCAAACTTTGGAGAGCCCATTTTGCCTTTTTCTGCTGCCGTGGTGGACCCTTGTATGTCCACTTAAAAGCCGCCGAATGCGGAAATAATTCATTCGGCAGCTTTTAAGCAGCGCTGGGAGCTCGCGACCCTCCTGGAAGAGCTCGGTGACCCCCCAGGGGAGTCATGACCCCCGGTTTGAGAACCCCTGATATAGAACTAAACTAGTGTTATATGTCAAGTCAAAAGGTTTTTAAAATGTTTAAGAAGCTTCATTTAAAATTAAATTTAAATGCAGAGGCCCTCCACCCCCGGTGGCCAGGCCCTGGGCAGTGTGAGAGCCACTGAAAATCAGTTCGTGTGCTGCCTTTGGCATCTTGCCATAGTTACCCACCCCTGCTCTGCGCTGTCCTGGGATTGAATGGTAGGTGCAGTGTGGGCGCAGCTGCTATCTGCCAGGTTTCAGCTAGAAGACTGGCTTTGGCTGAAATACCAAATGGCCGAGTTGCCTCAGACCGGGCAGCAGGGTCCTGAACATGCTCGTGAGTGAGGAGAAAGCGAAGGGAACTGAGGGCTGGGACCACCAGCTCTTGCTTGGGCTCCTGGGGCTGTGTGAAATGGGCTAGTCCTAGTCCTGGCCAGGGGTGGAACTCTCCTCTCGGCTCCTGCTGTCCATGTTTGTCTGTGGCTCTAAGGGGACTTGCTAGGGACCTGGCCTAGAAAACCCCGTGTCCATGCGGTGGAGGCATCAGCCAATGCCAGCCTCCAGAGCGTTGCCCTCTAGCCCAAGTAATGCCCGAGCTGCTCCGTAGCGCCCTCCAGCACCAGCAGGGCAAGGGCCTGTGCGCACAGGCTGTGCTCCGCTATCCCCAGGGGGTTCAAAGGGCCCCTCTTACCCCCACTCTCTGCTCCAGGAAAACGAGACCGAGCCCAAGAAGAAGAGAAAGAAGAAGCAGCGGGAGACCTCGCTGGAGGAGAACGGGCTGGAAGAAGAGCCGTTGCCTAAGAAGCAAAAGAAACTGGCCCAGGAAGAGCCCCCCCAGTCAGACAAGAAGAAGAAGAAGAAGAAAAAGGTCAAGGAGGAGGATTAGGGGGGAGGGGAGTTACCAGGTCTTGCTTGTGGGACGGCCGGGGGACCTCCGCTGCTGCAGTGCAGATGCCAGCACCCGGAGACAGCGGCAGGACACTTCCCTTTCCCGGCTCTAGGAACCTGTTGCTTGTCCAGCATTTAAAGGCAGTAGAATGGCCCCAGCCCAGAGCAGCGTTTTGATATCTGGCGTCTCCCGTGAGTCTCGGCAGAACTTCTAGTGCTGTGGCCTCGCTGTGGCAGAGGCTCGACTGACGGCAGGTCGGGCTGTGCCGAGTCACTGGTTTAACCGGGCCGAGACGGAGTGTTTGGAGTGTTTGGCCTGGGACCTTGGAGCCTGCGCCTCTCTGGAGCTACCGCTGGGAGCTGTTCTGTTCTCCGGTGGCTGAACAGAGACTGTTCCCCCCGGACTTGTCTGTTGGCACAGCTGCTACCTCCCCTCTGCCCTGCAGCGGTGTCCAGAGGAGCAGTGGAGTGCTGGGCCCTGGGGGAGCCCTGCAGTGCCTGTGGAAGGGGTTGCTTGGCCCGTGCCCAGGGCTCGTATTTCAGTTCAAACCCTTGAGCTCCGTCCTGTGCACAGGGTGTGACTGCGGAAGCAGGGGGAATGGAACGACCACCTGGCCTGGCCCTGCCTGTGACTGAAACAAACTTCCACTAACAATAAACGTCTCAAGCTTTTCAAGCCTCTGTTGATTTTTAAGAGCAAGACTTCCCTTGCCGCAGTAAAGCGCTGAGTGTGCCCCAGCTCTGGCTGCCTGGCCTTCTGCTTCTCTCTGCTCGGCAGGGCAGGCTGAGCAGGGCAGATTGTGTCCAGTTGCCATCCCCTCCTTACATGCTGCAGTGCTGAGCCCTTGGCGTGGGCAGACCCATCAATGGTGGGTGCCTTTGTGGACTGGTTTTTCTTGCAGTCCTCAGAGTGAAGCACCCCAGCACACCTTGTACCTTGGCCTGTGCTAACCCGAGGGGGCCTGGTCAATTCACCTACTCCTGGCTCTGCTGCCCCCCTGTGCTGCATTACTCAACGGGGCCCTTTACCCCCAGGCGAGGGGGAGAGGGTAAAATCTCGCTAGGATTGGAGGGGAGGGATTCAGAGATGACCAGAAGCTGGAAATGAGCAGTTTGGTTTTGCCCGTGTTTAAGTTAACAGCACAGCCGGGTCCCTTCAGTTCTTCTCCACATAGCCCCAGCAGTGCTTCCCCCTGAGCCAGGAGGGAAGACGACTAGGCCTGCTTTGTCCCCAGCAGCGAGGATGAACAATTGCAGGATGGCCTTGAGGTTGAAGATGTGCTAATGAGCAGGCAGGGGCTTCCTGTTTTTCCCCATTTTCTCCAACATCTGGGTTCTAGCCTACGGGTCTCAAACATACAGCCTGGGGGCTGCATGTGGCCCACAAAGCCCTTCCCTGCGGCCCACCAAGCTTCCTGCTGCCCCACCACCACCACCATGACAGTTTCCTGGGGGGAGGTGGAGGCTTTGCTACCTGGCGGGACTGCTGCCAAGCCCCCGCTACCAGGTTTTGCTGCTGTGGTCTCAATCAACAAGCGGGCAGCGCTTCACAGGAGTTCTCTGCAGCGGCGGCCAGGAGCCGTAAGCCTGCAGAGGGCGGCAGGGAGCCTGGCTTTATGGCTCCTGGGAAGCGCCATCCCAGCTTGTTCATGGAAGCCACAGCAGCAGCGCCTGGGCTTGGCAGCAGCCCAGCCAGGCAGCAGAGAAACCTCCCTACCCCTGCATGGGCACCGCTGCCCTGCGAGCAGCCAGAGGTGAGCGCCGTTCCACAGCTCTCTGGCCAGATGCAGCTGCCTGGGCTTGCTGCGGTGCCCCCTGCCCGCCATGTTCCACTACCGGTATCCCCTGTGGAGTGTGCCGGGCTCGGGCAAGGGGTGGTGGGGAGAAGAGTGGCGAGAAGGCTGAAAGGAGATAGATGAGACGGAGGAGCAGCTTCGGAGTGGGAGGGTATCAAAGCTGGGGATTTGGGGAACAGGATGCTGGGTTACAAGGATGAGTGGGGGGACATTTAGAGATGGAGAACAGGGTTATGGGAGGTGAGTGGGGTGAGATTTAGGGATGGGGTTCCCCATCCAGCTGGGTTACGGGGGTAAGTGGGGATGGGGAGCAGGGTTATGAGGATCAGTTTGGGAGAGGGAGACTATAAACTTATAGTTGATCTTAGGCTGAGATGAGCTGAAATTTCTGTCATTTATCAGCATATTACATTTGAAAAAAGCTTGAATCATCTGAGGCTGGTACTTTCTTGTTAAATTAGATTTGTTTGCTTGTGCTTCCAGCTCTGGATTTCCTATATTGCTCTTGCTTTGTTTGCCAAACAGCTGTTGGCAGTGCCTAACGCTTTCCAGGAGGGAGCGGGGAGCGTGCTCAGAGGAGAAGGCAGGGCAGGGGTGGGACCTCATGGAAGGGGTGGAGTGGGGGCAGAGCCAGGGGCAGTGAGGGGGGCCTGTCAGTGATGCGGCCCTCAGGCCAGTGTACTAGTCCTCATGCGGCCTTCATTTGAGTTTGAGACCCCTGGTCTAGCCCCTGCTGGAGAATGGACCCTGGAATGGTGGAACTGATCAGAAGTGCACCAACAGTTTGTGTTACAGATGAATGCCAGCAGGGTGACCAGCTTTTCAAGCATCTTTATCCCCTGCAATTGCTGGGGTGCCTGTCCCTGCCTGTCCCCCAGAACAGTCTAGGCACCTGAGAGCCAATCAAAGTGAACTACCTGGGGTTGGTAGCAGAGTAGCCAGGTACCATGTAATGGTGTGAAAAGAGGAGGACAGACTGGCTGAGCTCATGGGCCCATTTGGCCTCACCTGCCACCAGGCATCCCTAGACTTAGAGCCATTGTCCCCGCCTGCTGGTTTCCCCCCTGAATCTATCCCCAGCTTGGGCCTGTGTTGTGTGAGCAGAGCAAACTGTAACTGCTGCTGTTTGGGTCACTGCCCCTCACAGGGCACAGCAGAACGCCTGGGGCTGAGGGATCAGACAGCAGTTGTGATGGGTGGAGCCATACACCACAGGCTTGTCTCAACGCAGAGCAGCCATGACAGCCAGTGCCGTGGAGAGCACCGGGCCGGCTGCCTGCGCTCTACTCCCCCGGGGGAAGGTAGCAGAGTCTGCCCTGCGGGATGCCGAGCTGGCTCTGGGGGAAGGAAAGAACCTGGGCTGGGTCTGACCCTCCCTCCTGCTGTGACTGGGGCCTCTGCGGGGGTCAGGCTCTCCCAGAGCAGGCAGGGGGTCAGGTACAGGCCACGCCAGGTGCTCTGCCCCTTTTCCAGTGAGCAGCCTGGGGAGGGATGTCTATTCTATGCCCCCATCCACCTGGAGCTCTGCCAAAGAGGGAAATGGGGGGGGTGCACTCCCCAAGAACTGGTGCTAAGCCCCTCCCACTCAGCTCCACCACAGGCTCAGCTGCAGGGAGGCCCCCCGCCCCAAAAAAAACCCACTGCAAGAGATGTGGCCAGCAGGCTGCTTTACTGTGTGACAGAGCCAGGCCTGTGCATTGAAGGCCATAAATTACCAGGCAGCTGGGATCCAAGGGAGGCTGAGCAAGCAGGAGCACGGGAGGAACAGCAGCCTCGACGGGGCCTACTCAGCCAGGGCTGCCATCACCGCCTGCGTGAAGTCAATGGAGGTGGAGTAGCCGCCCATGTCGGCAGTGCGCACCTGCAATGAGAGGGGGGGGGGGCCTGTTAGTGTGGCAGGGACAGGTACGCGGCAGGAGCCCTCTGTGTATCCTGCACCGCGCACAGCTGCCAGCCCCCTTTGCAGCGAGCCCTGCGGCCAGGACTTTCCACACACGAAATGCCGAGGGCCAGGCTCAAAGGCACCCAAGGGCCCCAGCCAGCTCCAAGGGCTTTCCCGCCGCTCCGGGCTGTTCCTCATGCCGGTTAGAACCAGCCCCTTCACCTGTCAGTAGCGTAGGGCTGGGCCAGGCTAGGGACGAGCCACCCTTGCCAGCCAGCCTGGAGGGCCCTGAAAGAGGAGTGCCAATAACGAGCCCTAGTGCCAAGGAAGGCGGGGAAAGGGCCAGTGCAGTGAGAGCCAGAGAGGCCTAAATGGACAGGAGTTTGCATGGGCTGTCCAATAGAGGGGCATGATCACAGTCCGCAATCTGCTGGCAATGCCTCTACTTATACAGCCCAAAATGCCGTTAGCCTTCTTGGCAACAAGGGCACATTGTTGACTCATATCCAGCTTCTCGTCCACTGTAACCCCTAGGTCCTTTTCTGCAGAACTGCTGGCTAGCCATTCGGTCCCTAGGCTGTAGCAGTGCATGGGCTGCTAAGGGCCGGACTCTGCACTTGCCCTTGTTGAACCTCATCAGATTTCTTCTGCCCCAAGCCTCTAATTTGTCTAGGTCCCTCTGTATCCTGTCCCTACCCTCCAGCGTATCTACCACTCCTCCCAGTTTAGTGTCATCTGCAAACTTGCTGAGGGTGCAGTCCACGCCATCCTCCAGATCACTGCTAAAGATATTGAATAAAACCGGCCCCAGGACCGACCCTTGGGGGCACTCTGCTTGATACCAGCTGGACGTGGAGCCATTGATACGAACTGTTGATCCAGCCAGCTTTCTATTCACCTTATAGTCCATTCATCCAGCCCATACTTCTTTAACTTGCTGGCAAGATACTGTGGGAGACCGTATCAAAAGCTTTGCTAAAGTCGAGGAATAACACAACCACTGCTTTCCCCTCCTCCACAGAGCCAGTTATCTCATCGTAAAAGACAATTAGGTTAGACTTGCCCTTGGTGAATCCATGCTGACTGTTCCTTCCTCTCCTCTAAGCATTTACAAACATCTGCTCTCAGGGTGCCCTGCCCTGCATCCTGCCCACCTAGTGTCGGGCGCGTGCAGGCTGTACCCAGGCTTAGGTCAGTGGAACTCCTCGTGCAGGGAGCAGGGATTTCACACACCTCCTGAGCACTGTATCACAGCCCCTTCCAGACCTGAGTGCTCCAGACCCTGGAAGGGGCCCCCACAATCAGGGCAGGGAGGTGATGGCCCCACAAAGGGAGACGAATGAGACTGGATGAAGGGGACCCGTGAGGCTGAGCCCTAGGAGTAACTCCCTGCCTCATTGCTGGAGCCTGGAAACCCAACTGGCCAGAAACCCACTGGCCCTGGAGGGAGGGAGGGTGGGCTGGCCTGGGGGAGGAGCAGGGGGTGCTAGCCTCTGGTCCCTCACTCTTCTCCTACCTCACCCCATCTAGGGGCACCAGCTTCAGGGCTGAGCGACACCCTGAGGGGCTGGTACACACAGCCCGTTAAGCTCAGTGTGAGCTACTTAGCAATGCCCTCGGCTCTGCCTGCCCCAGCTCGGTAGCAGGGGGTTTGCCTCCAGCGCACTAAAGTAACAGCAAGAAGCGGAGGCGGGTGTGGGGGGAGGCGGTCCCAGCAGCTAGGCTGAGGCAGGCAGTGGTGTGTGCCACGGCCACCCCCAGCTTTGCCTGGCAGTGCCCTGGTCCCAGCGTCTGACCAGACCCATCTTGCCATGCACTGGGCAAAGCTGCGGTGGGGGCAGCAGTCAGAGCTGGGAGCACGCCTGGAGCCCAGGACACCAGGTCCCCCTGGCTGATGAGACCTCTGCAGAGGACTCCTTGCTCACACTCGGTGTGCTGGGGCAGACCATGGGGCGGGGGGGGGCTCCTCTCTTGCTCCTGCCTCTTCTCTCATTGCTGTGCACCCAATGCCACCCCCCAGCCTCTCCCCCATTTCCACCCCTCCCTCTTGTTCTCCCCTCCCTCATGGCCAGGCCCCTCTCCAGCCTCCCCCCCCACACACACACACCCAGAGCCCATGCAGAGTGCTGCTGCTGGGGCCTTTTCCTAGCCTGGCACACTCCTCTTTCCAGCCTGCCATCGGTTCCTCGGGCACATCCCTGGCCTGCCCTGGCTCAAATCAGCCCCCTCTTCCAGTGCTGCATTTCCAAAGGAGCCTTGCCCTGCTCTCTTCTGCTGCCCTCACCCTGAGGAGACCCCGTAAACGGCCACAGAACTCTCCTTCCCCATCGCTGGGACGCCCCCACAGGAGACCCCATGACACTGGGTAGGCTCTGGGGGCGCTGACACCACTGCCTAGCAACACTGCTTCATGGGCTCCTGGTATTCCCCCCGACCCCCACTCTTCGAGGGGTAGGAACTATCTTTTTGTTCTGTGTCCAGCACCAGGCGCCCTGGGGTCCTGCTCTGTGCCCTGGGGCCCAGGTGCATGTTCTACACCTGTGCCCACGCTGCCCCACAGGGGGAAGAACTCCAGGGACGGAGCACACCGGCCTCCCCCGGGTTCTCGGAAGGAATCGCTCTGTGCTAGCAGAGATATAGAACCAGGCCCTGTGCCCCATGCCAAGCCCCAGCCACGCTCAACTCTCGGCTGGCTCCCAGTGGCAGAACTTCAACCTCCACTGCTCCAGCCCCCAGGAAAAAGCGCATTTGTGGAGCTACTTCCTTCTAGGGCCAACTCCCTCCCTCCCCCTGCTCAACGCAGCCAGGCTCTTGCTCTGGAGCCAGCTGGCTCCGGCACAGGCCCACCAGGGCAGGAGCAAGGTGCCTCTCGGCAGGCCTAGGCCGTGCCCAGTACTGGATGCTGGGGAGAGCCCTGCACGCAGCGCTAAAGCAGGGCTGGAACTAGGACTCACAGAGACACACAGCACCAGGGAGGAGGCAGGGAGGGAGGGAGGGGAGAGTTTGACCATTTATTCATGAGCCTTAGTACAAAGCCCAATAAATACATCCTGCATTTCCTGAAGCCTGCTCCCAGTCCCCACAGCAGGGGCCTGAGGGACCCGCCCTCTTAATCCATCACCTACAAGCTACCTGCAGCCTCCCTGGGTGGGTCCTTCAGGCCAGACCCCACCTGGAATTCTGCCAACAGAGGGACAAGGTCTTGGTCACTTTAACCCTTTGGTCCCCGAGGCAGGACTTCACTGTTAGCAGCAACATTTCAGATGCTCCCACTAGTGCACGCAGGGCTGTAAGTGTTCTCTGAGCACGACTGCCTGTGCAGGGAGGTGCTGGCATCTGGCATGTCAATGACTCAGCGCGGACCATGCCTGTACAGCAGCAAGTGCAGCATTCACACCACACAGCCATGCACGGCCTGGCTGGAGCAGCCATTCGCTCTCGGGGAATGTGCCAAGTCACTGCAGAGGCCCCCGCTGTTCAGAACCCCGGTGTGCACCCCCCCGAATGCCAGGGGGCAATCTGCCCACACAGAGGGAGTTGCAGTGAACAGTGGGCGGGAGGACGATGCTACAGTAATGGGGACCGTACTCTGCTCAGAAGCGCACCAGACAGGGGTGTGCAAACCACACAGCCCAGCTGCCAGCCTGAGGAAGGGCTGAGGTGGCAGGAGGTCAAGAGGAAAGCAGGCTGGAGGGACAGCTGGTCTGGGTGGTGTCATTCTGATGTGGGAGGAGCGTGCTAGACTTGCTGCCCTTGAGCTCTGCTCAGGGGCTAAGACACTTCGTTCTGAGCTCAGTCCTGAATTTTATTGCTAATGGATTAGGGGCCATTCTTGGGAGGAGGATGAAGTTAGGAGGAAGATAAAGGGAGTTAAAAGCCTCCCACACACACACGCAGTAGGAGAGACTGAAATTTCCTGTTTTCCATCTGCTCAGATGAACGGGGATGAAATTCTACTTCACCTCAAGCCAACACTAGACTTCCTTTGTCACTCTGCGGACAGGGGTCTCCACCCCGGATGGCTCCAAGCTATGGCCATGGCCTCTGAAGTATGCAGATACTCTTGCAGCAGCAATCAGGGACTACACGAGACCATGGGGACATGACAGCCCCGCTCAGCCACACTGCAGGGGGGCCTTGGCTGGAGCAGCAGGGGAATATTTAGGCGTAGTCCTGTCTCAGCTTCAAAGCACGGTACAAATGTGAACGAGCTGCCCCTGAACTCCTGCGCAGTGTAGAGAGGTCAGCGCTAACCCTACTGCACAGAGAGGAAGGCTGAGACTGGCGGACTGGCTTGCCTCAGGCTTCACGATGAACCAGTGGGAGAGCCAGGCTCCCAGTCCTGCACTCAGCCCACGTCTCGTTCTGGTGACCCTCTGACCATGATTGAGGTTGGTAACATAACCGGGCTGGGGGAGAGGCAAGTCTCTTCTGCCCCCCCTTTGGGTTGCGGTTTCAGACGGGCTGGCTCCAGCAGCCCAGGGGTGGGTGACATGATACAGGTTCTTCCCCAGGGGTGGGAGCAGGGCGCGAAAGGTCCATTCGGTTTGTATACTAGAAATGGGTGCTGGAGACAGTGAAGTCCAAGGAGCTCCCACACTCAGGTGAGGACCTAGACCCCATAGTGTGGGTGCAGGTTGTCAATCACAGACTTCATGAAGTCCGAGGTGGTGGAGTAACCGCCCATGTCCCGGGTCCGAACCTAAAAATCCAACACAGGGAGGGGGAGAAACAAAAAGGGAGAAATTTGGACATGAACCCAGGGAAACAAACACAAGATGGGACAGGAAACATGGTGACAGCAAAGCAGCTTCCCCCAGCTCCGGATCCTCCTCCTGAGCCCCCACACTGCCCTGCTGCAAACTGGAAGAATGGACACTGAAGTGCGCCAAGCCCCTGCCCCCCTCCCCCCACAGCCAGCAGGGACTAGCAGCCTCAGCTGTGGAGACAAGCAGGGAGTGAGACACTAAACGCAGCAACATCTGCAAACTGCATCCCGTTCTATGAACGTGGACAGCTCAAACCAGCCGGCCGGCCGGGCTCAGTGGAAGCTTTGATAAGCAGGCCATGGAGATGGCGAGACAGTGACCTCTGCCTGGGGATCTGATTTCTCCTGAGAGAGTGAATGCTACCAAGAACTCCCCTGGGGAGAGGCCCTAACATCTCCACAGCCGGCACCCAAAAGGAAATCTGTCTGGTACGGGTCAGAATGATGCAGACATGAGTGCAACAAGACCCGAGAAAGCTTCTGTTCTGCAGTAAGTCCCCACACTACGCAAGGCCAGGCCCGGGCTAAGGTGTTCCCGTACAATCTCACCCAGTGGCAAACACTGCGCTACTTCCCCCTCATGGGGACAGGAGCCAGAGAGAAGGCCCAGCCAGCAGGCCCCGGAAAGGAAACAGATATTCCAGGAGCCCTGGACCAGGACAGGCAAGAGGTAAGCAGCAGTGAAAGGGCTCAGAACTGCCTGGTACTCACTTTGCCAGCTTTAATCACCCTCTTCACGGCATCGGAGATCACGTTGGAGTGATATTCCAAGCTAGTGAAAAGAACGAACATTTCAGCTCCCACCCTGAGCAAGCCATTGGAATTCGCCCTCGCCCCCTGGCTTGCCCACCCAGAGGGGCCAGCATGCCTTGACCCCTACCCCGCGAACAAGCACCTACTTGAGATGCCGCAGCATGTTGGCGGCGGAGAGCAGCATGGCAGTGGGATTGGCAATGTTCCTGCCCACAGCCTGGGCAAATGGATGGCGGGCACCCTGTGTGAAGAGAACCACAATCAGACCATGTTCTACACTGCTGCCGCGGGGTGTGGGGGTGGGAGGGGCTCTCTGGATCCACCGGCCCCGTGGCAGGAGACAGGGAAGACGACAAGCTAGGGAACGAAGCAGCTGTGTGACAGAAGGGATGAGCAAGGGAAGTCACTTACCATCTCAAACACTGCGTACTCCGCACTGTAACTCTCCCCAGGAACCATGCCGGCACCTCCCACCAAACCAGCAGCCAGGTTATCAATGATGTTTCCATACAGGTTTGGCATGACCAGGACATCGAACTGGTGGGGGTTCTGCACCAGCTGCGCAGAGGGGAACAGAAGTAGACGTTAATGAGACCCCCTCCACACACACCATTCCCTCTCCTGCTACAGATCAGAGCAGGCACTTCCGGGCACACCAGTGCTGATGGGGTCACCCAAAGGGGCAGATCTCACAGGCCCTACACTGGCCAACAAGGGAGCCAAGCAATGACCAACAGGCACTGAGGGTGTTCCTGAAATAAGCCACCCACCCATACATCCCATTGACAGGGCTGAGATCCTATGCTCTCTCAGAAAGAAAACCAGAGAAACCTGGCAATACTGTCATTGAGAAGTACCAGCCTGGAAACTTTGCGTACCTCCATGCTTTCCTGGGGGGACGGATGGTGAAACAGAGAATTCACTCATCTGTCAGAATCACTCCTGCAGGCCTGCAGAATTCTGCGAGATGGATTATCTGGCGTTACTATTTAGGGGCTGATTACCAGAGGTGCTGGGCACCTATAGCTCCTGCAGCCCTGAAAGGAAGGCGCTGTGTGTCCATGTGCACTACACAGGACGTGATCCAAAGCGACGTGACAGCCCAGTTAACACTGCCATGGCACAGACAGCATCCCAAGTGGCACCTGACCTTGCCACCTGGCGTGCTAGGTTCTTGATCTGCGTTGCTCAAGCAGATCAGCAGCACCAGAGGGTGCAGCATGGACGCACTAGGGGAAGAACTGCAAGCAATTCTCACCTGCATACAGCAATTGTCAATGATCATGGTGTCAAATTCGATCTTGGGATACAATTCGGCCACCTCTTCACAGCACTGGAGGAAGAGCCCATCTCCCAGCTTCCTGGGGAAAGAGAGTGACAGACATTCCTTTGAACAGACTCCACGCTGCCCCAGCATGCCCTGCAGGGAGAGCAGGGGGTGCCGATGGACTCGGCTTTCCTTTCAGCTCACTATCTGAACCGAACCCAGATCGGCTCAGAGACGGTCAAGGCTCGCTGCACCCACCAATTAGGTTGCGTAAGACACACAGAGGTGAAACTCTGGCCTCATGGAAGGCCGTGGGAGTTCTGCCATTGAATTCAATGAGGCCAGAATTTCACCCAGAGAGTGAACAAGCTTCTCACCCTCCTCATCAACACCCTGCAGACACTAGGCCAGGCCCCAATGTCTCACACTGCTGGGCTCTGTTAAAACACCAGCCTGGGTGTAAGCACGTGCAGAGAAAGGGCACTAACACCAAGGAAGCGTCAACCTCGCGCTCAGCTCCGAGTTGCACTGAAAGGCTCTTCCTGGAGACAGAGGGGGACTTCAAAGACTGACATCCAGGGCCCTGAGTGGCGGGTGCTGGGTACCCCATGACTGCAAGACACCCCACTTTGGTCCCTGTGCTATCAGACCCAGCACTTCGCACTCACATGATGTTGGCTTTGTGCACCGCGGTCACTTTTGAACGCCCTTTCTTGGTGGCATAGTCGAAGGCGAATTTGGCGATGCGCTCCGACTTGTCCCGGGTAATGATCTTCAGGCACTCGATGACTCCCTTCACGCTCTGAACATTGACGGAAACACGTCAGCGGCTCCGGCTGCGCTGGACCAGCTGCCACACAACCCCGGCCTCTGCCACAGCGGGCAGCACACACCCAGCGAGGAGATCCCACTCAGCCTGCATGGCACTGGGCTGCAGCTATCGCCCCGGACTGACGCTGGGCTCAGGCTCCAAGGGAGGCAGAGTTTAACCCCCCATCTGATTCCTTTGGGGAAAGGAGAGGGAGAGATGCAGTGCATCCCCTCGAGCAAACACGTGACACCATAGGGAGAGGCCCCTGAAGACCTCAAGATGGCCCAGCTCCTCAGGGTCACTGTGGAATTGGCCCCCATAGTCTTTTCTCCAGGGCTCTGATTAGGCTAGTATGTCCCCCAAAGCACCACTTCTCCTTGGGAGACCATTCTCCAGCCAAATGCTGGCAGGAAGCTTCTCCTAGTCCCTGGCCTTTTTCCTTTGCCTGGAGTCATGCCACCACTCCTAGTTACAGCTCCTGACTCCACACTGATCCCACTTCCTCCTTGGGCTTTACACACTTCCAGTTCTTGTAGATCGTTCCAGCCCCCCTTTGTCCCCTTGGCTATCACACAGTCTAGTTACAAGCATCTTCTTCTCTTCCGCCTGTCCCGCCAAACGCCCACATCACACAGGAAGGCTCTTCCCCACATCACCATTCTCCTAGCACCACTCCTTGAGACGGGTCTGAGCCAAACTGTGTAAGGATGAGGCCACAAGGGCAGCGGCACTCACCTTGGTCTAATGCAGTGCCACCAGGGAAGTACCAGATACAAGGCCCGGAACTGGCTTCCCTGTACAGCACTGAAAGGGATGGGGTGCAGGACAGAGCCTTCCCTACCTCATGTTCCAGAGAGCTGTACTCCCCCTCTGTTTGCTCCCGGATGATCACAAGATCCAAGTTGTTGTGTCGTGTTTTAAAACCAGGTAAACTGTTCACATGGACAACGTTGGCAAACAGGTCTAACTTGCGCCTGCGAGAGGAGGAACATCAGGATTAGGAGAGTTCTTCCCACCTCCAGGCCAGTAATGAATCCCATGTGATGGTCCACATCCATCTGGATCAGAATTTTAAAGAGAAACTCTTCCATACAAGCCTAGCCCCTATTCCTGGCCACTTGCTAATCCCACTTCCCTCCTCCAGTGAGGCCTCTTGGGCCCTCTGAGAGACATGTCCACAAACCGTTATCCTGAACCCCACCTACCGGGGGATCCTGGGGGATCTCCAAGACACGGCAGGAAGCAGAATCAACAGATCATAAGTAAGAAAAACAAAGTGTCTGGCCAGTGAAGATTTTGCAGTTGCCTTTTTGTGTTCTGGTAACGCATGAACTTCACCCCTGCCCTGGACTTAGTGTCATTCATGAAGGTGGTGTCCAGAATATCCTGCATAGCTCACTGAGATTTTTACTGACTATTGTTGACACGCAGGGACTTTGAACGTGCAAGACAGAAACATACCTGAGCCTCATGTCATAGGAGGCCAGTTCTCCTTTGTACTCCATGGGAGTGTGGATCTTTCCTGTAATGACAGAAACGTCAGCAGAACTGGTTAGAAAGCACATGAACAAAATCAACTACCAGCTCCTATAAACCCTCGGAACCCCACAGCACAGGCCTGGGGATGAAAGGGGACGCTGTTCCCGCTCTTGCATAAGGAGCTTACAGTGCTGCACAACATGTGAAAGCTCACTGGAAAGCCTGAGGTCTGGCCCCTGATACCTCTGGGCCACATATTACATGATCCAGTCTTGAACTTATGCCCAGTCAGGATAACATAAAGAACAGCCAGACAGGGTCAGACCAAAGGCCCATCCAGCCCAGTATTCTGTCTTCTGACAGTGGCCAATGCCAGGTGCCCCAGAGGGAATGAACAGAACAGGGAATCACCAAGTGATCCATCCCCCATCGCCCATTCCCAGTTTCTGGGAGACAGAGGCTAGGGACACTGTCCCTGCGCATCCTGGTTAATAGCCTTTGATGGACCAAACCTCCATGAACTTATCTAGTTCTTTTTGGAACCCTGTTATAGTCTTGGCCTTCACAACACGCTCTGGCAAAGAGTTCCATGGGATATTAGAAGCTCAATCTATTTAACTTACTGGAGATAAGATTAAGAGGCAAATTCATCTCCATCTATAAGTACTTATCCATGGAGAAGACATCCGAAACTAGGGCACTCTTTAACAAACAAAGGTAAAACAAGATCTAACGCCTGGAAGTTGAAGCTAAACAAATTCAAGCTGGAAATAAGATACAGTTTTTTAACAGTCAGAGTAATTACCCTTTGGAACAGCTCACCAACAATGGTGGTAAATCCTCCATCACTTGAAGCCTTTACATGGAGATTGGCTCTCATTCTAAAAGGTTTGTGTTTGAATCTGAGCCCAGGAAGGTGCTCTCTACGTAAGAATCACTGGGTGAAGGTTTTTTCCCTGCATCATGAGCGAGTCAGGGTAATCATCATAATGGTTCCGTCGGGTCTTAAAATCTAGGCTTCTAGGATGATTCGCTACTAGGAGTGCTGGCTGGAGGAGATAAGACTACCCAGACTACTACAACTACTACTCAGTTATGGCAATTTCTGGGGAGAAGGCTGAAATTCTCAGGCATGTGTCAGACTCTTAAAAACAATTCCGGTGTCCTGACCAAAACTCCCACAGTCTCAGCAGGTTCTAATGTTCCAAGCTGCAGGACCCTTGTCTTAGATCTGTAAGCCAAATGGGCTACCGTTTCACAGAAGATATTATGTAAGATAACATGGTCCTGCACTGTCTTAGCCTAGCCACTGCTAAGTGCATTACGGCTGCTGGGTCTGCCTTACACAGAACGTGCACTACCACAGCAGATCTGGCATTGGACAAAGTGCTTTGGGATCTTTGGTGTACAAAACACATCAGACCAGATACATCAGCTGTTCTGCTCCTTCCCATCTCGATGAGTGACAGCAGTATGACCCCCCCTTGGGTGAGGAGACAGTAAGATTACCCTAGAAGCACCTCATCTACCCGCACTGAATCATCACAAACCCTCAGTGCCCCCTTTTATTACTAACATGCCAATCACTTACAGGACCTTTCTGACCCGTGGATGGAGACTCCCCAGCTGGTCAGATGATAAGTACCAGTTTCAGTTTACAGATGAGAAACGGAGGCACGGAAGTTAAGTGAACCTCTCCAGTCACAGAGCAACTCAGTGACAGAACTGGATACAGAAATCAGGAAAACTGGCACCAGGTTTCCCTGTCCGATCGTCAGCCCACAAAAAGCCGGGCAGTCAAAGCGCGGTTTGGAGCCTGGGGGAGATTCTGTGGCATGAAGTGGGCAAAGATCCATGTACACCTGACAGATGTAGTCGGTGAGCTGCCACCATCCCATACCTATAAGGGCCACTTTACTCTCCTTCATAGAGTCGACAACCTCATCCAATTTTTCCTCTGACGCCATGTTCTGCACTTCACTCAAGTGGTGCTCATCAAACTCCACAGGGACGCCAGCAGCCTGCCCAACAGAGACACAGATGTAAATATGGGGCTTTGCTGGGTCACAGTTCAGAGGCAGTTTATTAAATCACTTTATATGTATTAGCCAAATTGAGCTTGGTGACTGGGTGGATCAAGAGATTGGGATGCTAAGCCTTTCACCTTCAAGTCTCTGGTTCTTCTCTGAGCATAGGCTGAGGATGGTGTGTATCGGGAAGAGGGGACTG
Source organism: Dermatemys mawii (assembly GCA_007922305.1). Classification (NCBI taxonomy): domain Eukaryota; kingdom Metazoa; phylum Chordata; order Testudines; family Dermatemydidae; genus Dermatemys; species Dermatemys mawii. The sequence continues at coordinate 430,051 of ML677424.1, read as the reverse complement.
GATGGTTTTAGGGATTAGGAATGGGATCAGAGTCTCTGATCTCTAGGTCGCTTATTCAATCTGGCTCCAGATTCAGAATGAAATGCTGTTGTTTTTTAAACTGTCTTTGTTTAGGAAGTTTTAACAGGTTTACAAATCCTAGGCATGTAACTATTAATTTTTGTGTATCTCGATTACAACCCTGAACTTTGGTTTAGATAAACATTATACAGAAATATAAACAGTGGGTCTCTCTAACAGGGTCATCTTGACACTTCTCAGGACTCGTCATTTTCAGTAATTTTTTTAAATTCAGTGAATTCTTTGATTAGGCATATTTAACAAACCAGGCACGTCTATCAAATGTTAAGATTCAAAACAACTGGAGAGGTGTTCTGGTTTTTTAGACAGTGAATGTATTCTGAGTATTTAATAAATGGTAACCTAAATACCAAAGTATCTATTTGTCCTCTGGCTATTTTTCTGGGTACGTAACTGGTGTATTAATTTTTCTGTAACAACCACCTCCTATATTTTTAAGCCATACTTCTGGAGTTGGATTCTTTTTCCAGAGGGAGGCAATCAATAATCTAAGAGTTATTATGAGAGAGATTTTAAATTATTTTTCCAAATGAAAATTTCTGACATCTGATGATTACCGGGCTCCCAGATCTCAGGCCAGTCTTTTAGTATAGAGCAGACAAGACTTTATACAACTACCTCCACGTCAGGAGATTCATTTACCACAGTTGCCCCTGCCATGGCTAAAAGCAAGTATGTCTTGTAACAAAGTCAGTGCCTAACTGTGTTTTAAATCTGTCCCCAAACTGCACTACTCCCTCAGTCAAAGCAGGGCTGTAGGATGGATTGGGGGTATGGTTAAAATACAATTAAGAGAGTTCCAAACATTTTGAGCAACAACAGGATTGTAATCCTTAACACAACTGGTGTAGATGATGCAAACATCTACCTCAGAACCACTGCCACAGCAGGTACGAGACTTTTTTCGGCAGTCACAACAGACACACAAGGATTGATTGGGCCACAGAAATGGAACTCATCTTCTCACTCTTACAAATGGGCCTTCGTAGGTTAGGGTCGGTGCACACTGCAGTATGTGTGGGAAGCTTGGCATGGTTGCTACACATGTTGAACCTGTTCTGGGGAGATCAGGGGACATCATCCTCCAGGATTTTGAGTTTAGCACCCTTCCTCAGCAATAAGGAGAAGAAGTGAGTTGAGCTTCAATTAATTTACAGAAAAGAGTTTAAGAACTAAAATGGTTTTATCCACCCACAACCTTCTGGAATCAGGGGGAAGAGAACAGTCCCGCTTGGATATGGCAGGAGTCACATACATAATTCAACTGCCTTGCAAGAGAACTCCTGCCATTATGTCATTTCTCTATCTTCCCTGCAGTCTCAGTGAGGAGTAAGTGGCTACTACCTTGAACACCTCTTTGACAGAATGCATGAGTTCTGGGCCAACCCCATCGCCAGGCAGCATGGTGACCTTGAAAACCCCTTCACGTTTCTCTGTCTGGAACAGGAAATAGAGAGGGGGTTAATTCTCCTGCCTCCATCCTATACAAGAGTGCGAAAGCACATACCCTATCTGCAATACTGCACACGCACACACACACACACCCCCTTCTGAGAGAGCAAGACCAGCCAGAGGTGGCTCTCACATGCTACTGCCAGGAACAGCAAGATGAGAATTGTCATTCTCAAAATGTTGGGGGTCCCCAGTGCCTTTATCTGCTTCTCTAGATCTCACAGGTATGCTCAGGGACAATCCCCTTGGTGGAGCTCGTACCAGGATTTGAGTCCTTACAACTTTCAAGGGGGGGAATTGGAGCCACTAAGACCCTCTCTGTTGGTCAGAGTCTCTGGGAAACACCTGGCCTCCGATGCAGGAATCTTCCAGAAGAAACTGAGCCAAGACTCACTATAGCAACATTCCGTTTCCCCACGAAACTCTCTCTGACGGATTAAGCCAGATAAGACCCAATGCGCAGGGCAAAGCTTGCTACTTGAAAGTAACACACAGAGGTCAGAGGTTGCATGATATTTGTTCCCTGTACCCAGGAGATAGCTTTACCTTTAACCTAAACCACATGACATTCACCCATATTAAAAATTAATGGGTGTCCTTTATATAAAGTTACAGTTAATGTCAGTCAACAGGCATCACAAGCTACAGAGTTAGAGAACAAGCACTTGAGATAGAGATTTTGCATAAACTCTTCCTCATCCCATGATGGAAAAAGCCAGTCAGAGCAACCATATTTAACACAGGAAACCTTAGTCCATCCACTCCTGCACTGGCCAACACCTGACGCTTTAAAGGAAGATGAAAAATCTTAGTACACCTGGTCACTGTGGTATATAGAGCAATATATCCCTTCCTAATAATAGTAGTGATCAGCTGATGTCCTGAAACATGGGATTTTATTACTCCATTTCAGCAGGTCTATAGCATGGTCTTAGTTACAAACTTGTCCAGACCTTTTAAAAATCTGACCTTAGTATTTGACCTTGACCCTATGTGTCTATAAATTTAGTCATGTTCTGTATAAACAATTTCCTATTATTTGTTCTAAATTTACCTGTTATTAATATTCAATGAGCCATGAGATAAAGTTAAAGAAAAAAAGGCACTAACCAACTTCCACAAGAAGTCATAAATCCCATCAGTCCAGTCCTATAGATCTCCTTCCTAGGTTAAACAGCCCTAGCATTTGCAATCTCTCTTCATATGTAAATCCCACCCCAGGACTTGTAATTACCCTCTCAGGAGCTCTATACTCCCAACCCCAAGCATTCAAAAACCCAGAGCAAAGCTCCAAAAAAGTCATGGGTTAAAAAATAGGTCCTCTAACGTTTAAATAATAATGTGAGGTTCCTTCTTTACCTTCTTGATTTTGAGCAATTTGGGTTCACAATTTTAAGTGCTTCTCTGCACCACGAGAGCTGCTAACATTTGACAACAGGTGCGTGGGCTTTAAGAAAAACACCAAATACTATCAGAGTCACAGTACAATCTTGAGTTGGCAACACTGGGACTTTCACAATCACAGCTCTATCCTCAAGATACAGTCACCAATGGCTATCCTTTCATCGCACAGTGCAGCCACTAAACGGCTCTCTCAGCCCCTGCCCCATCGTTCTCCAGATGAACCACTGTTATCCCACACAGTGATCTGTGAGTTATTTCCTACGGCTTTTTAATGCCTCCTCAGTACTTCATTTCTTCTGCCGTGGTCACTGCATCTCTGCTCCTTGAACGGAGGGAAATATCCACCTACCCACAACCTTCCCCAGCTGACGCTGTGCTGCGGAAAGACTCACCGCTCTGAAAACCAAACCCGCGGAAGAGCCCGCGGGTTAGCAGGCGGGACAGGTGATCACATCGCTCAGTGAGTGGCTGGGAGACACTCAGCTACTCGGGCGATGGTGAGCAGGGCACGGGCCCCTACGGGATACGAACAGACCAGCCAGGAACGAGACCCGGCAGCAGAGCCGCGGGAGCCTGACAAACCCTCCGCAGCAGCGCCCGGCCCGGCCCGGCCCCCCGACACTGCGGAGGGGCGGGAGGCGCGGGGGAGGGGGCTCTCACCTGGCTGCGCGGCGGCTGCTGGGGGGCGGCGGAGGCGCTCAGGGTCCTCCAGGCCCCGCGGCCCCGGGCGCGCAGAAGAGCCTGCGAGGGAAGGAGGCGGAGAGTGAGAAACCCGCAGCCCAGGGCCCCTCCCGGCCTCGCGCCCCCGACCCGGCCCGGCCCGGCGCCCCCACCCCGCTCCCGACCCCCGGCCCGGCCCCCGCGCGAGCCTCACCCCAGCAACTGCTCGGGCACCGCGGATCGCCGCCATCTTGCAACCCCACCGGCCCTGGCAACTCCGGAAATGACGACGCCACGGCCCGAGCGAAGAGACGTCACTTCCGATTTACGCCGCGTGGGCGGGGCAGTGTGAGCGCCAAAGGGGCGGGGGCTGATGGAAGGGGCGGGGCTCCTCCTGGATTGACAGCACCCCCCCCCCCAACCCCGGCCACGTGCTTGTGGCTTTTGCCACCTCTGTGCCCCGCCCCCGCCCGTCTCTGACCCTGGACCCGGCCGCGTGCGCGGGCTCCAGCCAGGGCTCAGGCTGGGGGTGTCAGAGGTGCCGGGGGGCACGAGCCCCCCAGGGGCAGGGTGGGAGCTGCGCTGCCCCATAGCTTGGGCGGGGGGAGAACGTGGCAGGAAGCCCAGGCCACGGGGCAGCTCTCCCCAGCCGGCTGCATGGGGGCGGGGGGGCAGAGGGACCAGAGTCCTGTGGGCAGGGGCACTGGGGGGAGACATACAGGGGGAGGTGGGCTCGAGGAGGAGGAGGGGCAACTAGCCCCCCGGACCTGCCTGGCAATAATGCCAGGAAAGAGAAGGACAAGGGCCCCTTGACCTCTTAGCTGTGTGAACACACCAGGTCTGCAAGGGGGAGACAAGTGCTACCCCCCCCCCCCCGACCCTGCCCCTTCGGGAAACACCACACAGAGCCGGGCTGCAGCTGCCCCTGCCCCGCTCCTGGTGCTCAGTGCCTGCAGCGTGGCAGGAAGAGGCAGCCTGCCCCCTTGGAAAGGTGGCAGTGGAGGGACACGTACCCCAGGAAATCCCAGTTTGTCCCCTGGGACAGCAGCAATCAGACACCGTGTGCGTGTGGGGGGGTGTTTCAACCATTTATTTATCCTAGTGACAGTTACGGTATGACAGGCCCTCTTCCCCCCACTCCCCCTCCCACACAAATCCAGACACAAGCGCCCCGCACTACAGCAGTCCCTAAGCTTCAGACTTTACTGCCCCTAACAGCCCCGTTGGGCACCACGACCCCTCCCTTCCTCAGCCGGCTGAGCCAATCTCCCCCCACCACCAAGACAGGGGAGGCTGCGCCTGTAGGAACTGTGGCTCTGCTGGAGAGGCAGCCGCTCCTTCCAGGGGCCCCTGTGCTACCTGAACAGGGGCTCCTTGACCAGCTTGTGTCCTCAGAGAAGCTGCTGCAAGGAGGAGGGTGGTGCTGGCAGAGCAAGAGGCAGAGCTGGGGGGTGGGGGGAGGTGTCACTCATATGAGCAGGGATGCAGCTGGCTGACCAGCTGCACAGTAACAGCACACTCCCTCTCCCAGCTCCAGCCAAGCAGCCTGAACTCCAAAGGGCAGGAGTCCACCCCTCCCCAGGTATGGGGATCGCTGCCACCTAAGATTCCCCCCTACCGGGCCCCAGGTCATGCTGGCAGGTGCCAGGGCTAAATCTGCATGCGTGAGAAGCTTCACGGCTCCTGTCCTTGTAACATCAGCACCCAGACTCGCCCCCGCACCCTGGGAATATACAGAAGGCCAACTCCCAGCCAGCTGCTGCAAGGGCCAGCTGCAGGGAGGGGTTATTTTTTCAGGCTCTGAGCTCTGGCGCGGTTGATCTTCTCCACCATGGAAGAGTGGGTGGCCGAAGTGCACTTGGACAGGACGAGGTTCATCTCGTTCTCATTCTTGTGCTCGATAGCAGCATCAGCAGCTTGGTCCAACTCTCTGCCGGTGAATGATGGGAGAGTCAGAGAGGCAGGTTCTGTCTCCCCCTCGTTCCCTCTGCTGTGGGACCACCCCATCCCACCCACCGACACCGCCGTGCCTGAGCTGGCGCTCTCACGGATGCCTGACACACACACACACACACACACACACACACAATCCCCCCGCTGCACATCCCCATGGCAGCATGTGCCCTACCCCGACGAGGTGAAGGCTGCATCCTCTGCCAGGGACACGGCCTGTCCCATGCAGCACACAGCGGGCTGAGCACGCCGTGAGAGGAAGCTCATTCGTTGCAGGCAGGCGCATGTCCCGGACAGCGTGGGGGGAGATGAGCAGAGGTGCACCACTGCCCGTTCGTGCGCAGAAGCAGAATGACTCAGCCATGGAGTTCACAGCTCACGGAATCTCTGGCAGCTCCGGGGCTAAGGCCCTTCAATAATCATGGCAGCCCAGGGTCTGATACCTACTGATCACACAGAGACCGCAGTGCCCCACTGGGGGAGAGGGCAGCCCTGTCTCCTCTGCAAGGTGGGGGTGGGGTTTCCCTGCTCATAAAACCCTGTCACCTCAGCTTAACTGCCCACCTGCTCCCCATCTCACTGGGACACTCCGCCCACCCTCTCTCTGAGCCACAGGACGGGATGAGGGTCGCAGCCCAGACGCCAGTGCGTCGAAAGGAGCTCCTCCCTGCAGAGAGTAACACTCCCTTCCTTGCGAAGGGTCACGGCATTCGGCAGAATGGGGCACGGACAGGAGCCAAACAGGAAACGCCCATGCATCCTAGGTAACACCTGCAACCCGCCCTACACTGCGAACCCAGCCCACCCCCACGCTCAGAACCACCACCCAGGCAGGGTCTCCCAGGGAGCTGGAGCACACAGTGCTCTGCCTTAGCAGGCGACCGCTCCCCGTTAGCTCTCCAGCAGACGTACCCGACCAGGATGTGGGCCTTGACCCTCTGCTCCGGGGTCACGCGGGCAGCGTACTTCTTGGCCTCGTGGCGGTTGTGATGTTTCATGCAGATTTCGACAAAGGGCTGTTATGGAGAACAAAGGAGAAAGGAATCGGTGAAGGCGGCAGGCTTGGCTTGTGGGGCCGCTCCTCTGGCTTGCTGCCCACAACCTCGTTCATCTCAACCCACCACCCCCAGCTGCTTCTGCCCTTGGCTTTGAGGGTGTTCTTTAGCGCCCCAGTGCCCGTGGCCAGAACTCACACTCCCACCCCCCGGGCTGGTGGAATTCTACTGGGAGCTGGAGGAGAGGTGAGCTTCCAGGATCCCATGCTGGGACGACCCGAGCCCCCAGAGGGATCTGCCAGTGCTGCGTCTGAGCCGGCCGGAGGGGGCTGCATCCCTAGGCCCACGTTCCCTGCCAGCCTGAGCTCAGCTCCCCCCAGAGGCTTGGCACTCTGTCTGCAGGCCCCATACTAAAGGCAGACAGCTCATTCCCAGGCAGGGGGTCCTTTACGGTGAAGAGAATTTCTTACCAGGTACCCAATGGGAGACTTCTTACTCCTAGAGAACTTCTCCATCTCCTCCCAGTCCTCGCTCTCGGCCAGGGCACTGATCTTCAGCCACCAGAACCTGGGGAGCAGACACCTCACGGCTCTTACTGGGCCAAGCAGATCAACTAGTTCAAATTCCCTGCCCCCTCCCCAAAATGCCCAGCCCCCAAGAACTGCTGGGTTCAGTTCCCAAGGGGCGGGCGGTACATCAATCACCAGCCCAGCCCCATATCCCCCCAAAACAAACCCCACCCTACCTTGCCAGCCATGCTGGGCACTGCCACGCCCAATGCTGATGTTCATGAGGGGAGAAAGGCCCCAACAACAGGGTGACAATGAGACAGGCAGCTCATCATCCCATCTAGGTCGCTCTGCGTCCTACACAAATGGATGCCTGTCGTGACCAGTAGGGTTTCATTGTTTCCCTGCACTCGCCCCCTCTGTCTGTAGCCACCTGCCATCTTCCACTTCGGTTGTAAGACCCGAGGATTGTTTTTGCAGCATCTAGCACAACAGAGACCTGGCCTACGACTAGTCCCCTGGGCACTGTGGCAATAAGATACATCATGATAGGTCTGGTTGCCCCACAAAAAGCCCATTATCTGTCCCCCCACTTTGGTATTTACTCCCCCGGGCTGCAGGGGCCAGAAGACGGAGAAGTGCTGCTCCCCAAGCCGGGTGAGAGCAGAAGTGGGAGTTCATCACATGTATATGCTCTCACACGGCTGCTGTCCGCCCCACAGACCATCAGCCTCCAGGGCTGACAACCCAGCCCCGTCCCAGCCCCTGACCGGGGCCTTCTGGAGATGAGCCGCATGTACTCGGAACAGCTCCTCTGGTGCCGAAAGCCCTCCTGGGAGCAGTGCCCCCACCCTGACCTCTTGTCGGGGATTCGGAACTCGCGGTACAGCTGCTCCGCCTGCTTGTGGTTGCCGTCCAGGATGAGGGCGTAGACGGTGTCGTGCAGGGAGTAATCCACGTAGGGTTTGTCCAGGTTGTCCTGCAAGCGGCGCTGCATCCGCAGCAGTTTGATCTGATCCTCTGTGGCCTGTGAAGCAGACACCAGGACTGGGCTCCTCGGAGGGGAGCGTCCATCACCGCAAGCAAGGCTACCCCACCCCGGTGTTTCCCACCCAGGGTGTCCCCGGAGGCAGAGGGGGGCTCCCAAGGGAGGCGCAGACTGTCTGGAAGAGGATCCGCTTTATTAGAGCCCAGCACCAAGAGGAATTCTTCCCCCTGCCCTATTCCAGGGCCCCCTCGGCCCCATGGGCTGTCAGGAGCAGAACACACGGCTTCCTCAGCCCCTGCTGCCCGAGTCCCCACCCAGCAGTGCCAAGCACTGCTCCCAGCCGGGCCCCAGGCCCTAACTACAGCAGGAAGGGCACCTGCAACCAGGCCTTGCTGGAGGCAGCCCCAGCTGGCCCTGCTGGCTCACCCCCAGCCCCACTCACCTTGGCAGCAAACTCATTCTTGGCCTTGTAGTACTCGTCCACAGCGTTCTGCAGCGCCGCTACCCGCCCGTCGATCCGCTGGAAGGGACACAGCGACCGCCGGGCTAGTCACAGCCTCCCCACCCCACATCCCGAGCCAGTCCGCATATCCAGGCAGAGGTGCTTCTGGGTCAGGACTTGTGACAAAGGGACAAGAGAAGGGCCCAGCTCCGCAGTACTCGCTCCCCTCCCGTGAGACAGGAATAGGGCTGGGAGCTGTAGTCTGGACTCCGAGACCTGGGCTCTTCCCACTAGTTATTCAACGAGCAGGAAGCTCCTTGTTGTCCAGTATCCCTGGGCAGCTAATTCCCCTTCCAGCCCCCCCGCAGAGCCAGACAAGTTGGGGAATCCTTGGAAACCCAGACAAGGGAAACTTGTCCCCAGTGGTCCCAGCTTCCTGGCTGCACAGACTGGGGGGGGGGGGCAGTTACACCCACTCCACGTGCATCCTGGAGACGTCACCGTGCTCAGAGCATCAGGCAGAGATCACCGCAGAGGCACGGAGCAGCCCGACGGGACCCCAGTCCCGTGGGATTCGCCCACCCAGCCCCATTCCCTCCCCAAGTCCCCCAGGCTCTGCCCAGCCTGCATCATGGGAGAGGGGGGCCAGGCGGCTCCCGTGCACCCCTCCCCAGCACAAGGGAGAGGAGGGGTGTGCTCTCTGCTCAGGGAGCCCGCAGGCCGAGCACGCAGGCTGGGCCAGGCAGGGCACCCCCTTGACCAGCAGGCAATTCAGCTGGACCTGCCCCGAAGGGCTGGGGCCAGCCCAGGCGGAGCCTGTCCAGACTCAGGGGAAGGGCAACTCCACAGCAGCACATCAGGACTCACCCAGCTCCTGTCCCAGCGCCCCACGGCTCAGGGGTCAGGAGAAAGCATTTGCCAATCTGCTCATAATCCCTCTGCTTCCTCCCGTGAGCAGCCTTCTCCCTCCGGACCCACACGGCAAGGAGGCCGGCACCCCCTTAGTGTTGGGCCCCAAGTCCCCCCTGCCCCACAGGGAGGCCAGCACCCCCTCCGTGTCGGTTCCTGACTTCCCCACACACCCCAGGGAGGCCAGAGCTCCCTTAGCCTCAGGTCCTGAGTCCCACTGCCCCACAGATAGGCCGGCCCCACAGATGCGTCTCCCATCTCAGCACATCTTTACCCCTCTGCACCAGGTCGTCGGCCCCTCCTCAGAGGCTGCCAAGCCTGGTCTCAGACAGGTGGATCCTCTAGCAGAGGGTCTAGCAGCCCACGCCCCGCTGGCTCCGGGGAGACCCACCTTCTCACTGGAGTAGCTGGAGTGGACGTGGAAGTTCCCCAGCTCCTGGTGATCGTCGTCCTGGTTGTACAGGTCCTTGAGCGTCTCCAGCTCCTGGTGCTTGCAGAACTGGGACATGATACACGAGGTTACAGCTGACACCCCTGCCCCACGAGAGTTAACGGGGCGGGGGGCATGTTACAGAGACACGCTCAGGGGAAGCCCCGCTCGCCCAGTACGGCACAGGTCATCCCTCACACCGCCAGCGGGGGCGACAGCGGGCAGCACAGCCCTGTATGAGCCCTGGCAGTTTAACGTGCCCACGAGCTCGACCCTCTGACGGGCACAGAGGGGGATGGCGGGATCTCACCTGGCGGTAGAGACTCAGCGCCACCGGCTGCTTCTGCAGAGTCATGAAGAAAGTGCCACGGTTCAGTTCGTTCTTCAGGTGCAACACGACGGTGTAAACTGGGGCAGAGACAGCGCGTTAGAGACACCTCTGCCCCACGCCACCAGGGCAGCTGGGCAACAGACAGCAAGGAGGGGAGGTCCAGCCAGCCAGCCCTCAGCGGGGCCCAGGACGTGCGAGGCTGGGAAGGGCTGAGCTCGGAGAGGGGAGAAGCTTTCCCACTGCCCCAGGGCTGGGAGGCACCATCACTTGCAGCTGATAGAGCTCAGCCCGGCCCTGAGCTGTTCTGGGGGGAACCCGTCCCCTGCCAGTGCATGCCAGCAGGGGATCCTCGGGACAGGAGGCCAGGGCAGGGGGGCTCTGGCCCATTCAGTTTGCCCCAGTCCTGCTGGTCTGGGGTGCAAATGGGCTCAAGACCCAATCTCATTCCCCAGCGACTGCTGGAGCCAGCCAGAAAGGCTCAGACACCAGAGAGCTGGGCCTGTCAGGAGCCGGGGCCTGGAGTGGAAAGGCTCCAGCGTATCCTGGCTGCCGGAGCCAGGGACCCTTTCCCCACACATCTGTACCTAGGTCTGTGTCTCCGCTCTCAATGGCTTTGTTCAGGGCCAGTTGGCTCTTTTTCATCTTCAGCAGCAGCGGGACCTGTTCCCCCGACCTGGGCTCGTACTCCAGCAACTGCCCCAAGAGAGAAGCCCCATCAGTGCACAGGCTCTGGGGTCAGCACAAAGCCAGGCCCCAGGCCCCATGTGCTGGGTGGCCGGCAGGCTCCATTTCTTCAGCAGGGCCATTCCCTGGGCAAGTGGGCACTGCCGGGAAAGGTACCCGCATGCTCCTCTAGCACCACGAGCAGAGCTAAACAGGGGCACACTGGGCCAGGTGGTATCACCGGCCACCCTGACAAATGCCTGGTGCTTGGGAGACTTGCCAGCCCTCCCCCATGCCCCCCAACACACACACCTTAATGGCCAGCTCCGTCCGGCCGCAGTCGTATGCCCGGGCAGCGATCTCGGAGTATGAAATCCCAGGGGTGTCGCCCAGCTTCTGATTGATGGCGTGTGCAACCTCCTCATCAGACTTGTCCTTCTGTTGCACCTGGAGGGGTGGGAGGGCAGGTCTGGGCCCAGCTCTTGGCACCCAAGGGGAGTGCTCCAAGAAATGCCCCTGCTCTGGCTTCCCGCCTACCTTGTAGCAGGCCCAGTGAGCCAGGATCCTGCTGACGCCCTGGAACTCCGACAGGCGCAGGTACTCGCAGATTTTGATGGCAAGCGGGTACAGCCTCCGCAGAACTAACCTGAGACACGGGCAAAGGGAACATCAAATACCCCCAGACGAGAGCGCCAGCAGCTCTGCAAGCACAGCTGGGAATCCAGCCAGCTCCCCGGAGCCCCAGAGCAGCCCTTCCCTGCCACGCTCCACCCGCTGCTGCTAGGCCTTGGCCAGGGGTGCCCGTAAAGCACCCCGATGGGGGTGACACTAGTTCCCATTTCCCTGCAGAGACTGGGGAGAAAGATTTACGGCCGTACCCCTGCAAGAGGGCCCAGTCGTAACGCTTGGGGTGAAGGGTTCCCTGTGGCTGGCCTGGCGAGGTGGGTAGGAGTGATCGCTGCTGGGGAGAAGGGGAGCAAGGCCAGGGGAGTGAACAGGATACAGGTAAACGCAGCGAGGGAGCCCAGGGCAAGTGCCGAATGCCAACAGTACCCTGGGGCAGCTTGTGGATTTTCACATTATTTTCAAGCAGCTGCTCGTGACGAGCCAGGCCGCACAGACCACACTGCAGAGACCAGCCAGGGACGTCTCCCATTCGGTCAACCCGTGGCGCTCAGCAGGGAGATGGAGAGACACAGGCTTCCACCAGAGCCAAGCCAGCAGGGTGCTCCGCCAGCTCCACCCAGTGAGCAAGTGACCGCAGCAGGCTGCCATGACACCTGGGCCCCTGGTTCCCAGTTACAGTGGGGACAGGGCTGGAGTGAACCAGGGCGACAGGAGCGAGTTCCAGCCCTAGGAGAGGGCTGCCTGCCGGGCACCACACTGCCAGAGGCTGGGGCATGTCGGGGAGGTTTGTCACGACCCCCCTGGCTGCTGGACGCTCTATGAGACAGTGCAGAGAGGAGGGAGACCAATGTGCCAAGCAGAGCAGACAGCATGGACAGACAGTGCAGAGCCCAGGACATCAGTGCCAGGCCGGGGGGTGGGAGAGCTCTGCAAAGGCACGTCACAGCTGCACAGCGACCGTAACGAGGCGTGCGGGCCAGGCAGCAGCAGCCCTGGCCCAGCACAGTTCGTGTAGGGTCCAACAGCAGAGCTCAGAGCAAAGCTGTATACGGCACCTGGATGGACGGACGGACGGGGAGAGGGAGGGGGCTGAGTAACCAGGCAGGGCCAGTCCGAGCCGAACGTCAGAGCAGGGGCTCCTGATGCAGTAACACAAGTCACTGCGGCCCTGGCCAGAGGGGATATTTGGGATGCCGCCAGGAGGGAGCAGTTACCTGTCCAGCAGGACTTCAATGGTGAGCTGTTTATATCTACAGCACCTGTTAAGGAGCGGCCAGGGGCAGGAACGGCAGGGGCTGAGCTGTGCCTGTGAGCTCCGACTCCCACCGCGAGGGCCGATCCCACGGCCTGAGCCGTCGTGGCATCTCTCCCTGCAGCTTGCACGTTCTTCTCACATGGTGCAAGGCCAGAAGGGCCCCCCAGATCCCCGGGTCTGACCTGATCAGCACAGGCCACCAGCCCCCGCCCCGCCCCAGCCTCTCCTCGCAGCCCTCCCAGACAGCTGGGACTAGACCAAGGTATCCCCACCCACAGGAGACTGGACCGGGGGACACCACTGCCTGAAGCCAAGTAGGTGAGATATGCCCAGATGCTCCTGGCAAGTGACCCGGGCCTCCGGCTGCAGAGGAAGGCAAAGATCCCTGTCCCAGTGTCTCTGCCGGTCGGAGAATCCCGGCCCGCTGCTGGCAATCAGTTAGACCCTGAGCAGGAAGCAGCCATGCCCCCACGTTTCCTTATGTAACAGGCTCCCCACCCCATTTCACACAGGGGAGAGACACTCGCCCGGGCTCACGTGGAATTGAACCCAGGGGTCTTGATTCCCAGGGGTGGTGTAACTGCTGATTTCAGTGGAGTTACACTTTGGGCCCTTGGCCCTGCACTAGTTACAGACACCCTCCCTCCCCCGGCTGATCCTGCCTGCAGCGCCCACCCCAGCCCGCAGAGGATACTGGGCGAAGGTCAGGGGGATGCCGATCTGATAGTCCCGGATGGCATTCAGCACGCGCAGGTCCCGGCACGTCCGCACAAAGTTCTCCGGGGGGAACTTGTCGAGGAAGCACTTTCCGAACGAGGCGGCCTGCGGACAGAGACGCACCGGCGCTCAGAGAACGGGCAGGGAGACGCCCCCTGCCCCAGATCCCGCCTCCCGCCTCCCCCACTTACCCGGAGCAGAGACTTCTGGGTTTCTGGCTCATGCTCGTAGCCAGCCGCCTCGATGCACTGCCGCACCGCCTCCGAGAGCAGATTCTGGTCCTTGATCTCCCGCAGGTACTCGTCCGCCTTCTGGCTCTCTTTCTGAGGGGGGACGAGAGAACCTCCAGGTCAGGCCAGGCCAGTTCCATCCTGAGCTGAAGGAGCAGTCTCTGCTCCGGCAACCTTCGCGACTAGCAGGGGTTAGCAGAGGGGCCAGCGTGGCTGGAGCCCCATCAGGCTCACCTGGGCTCCCGGCCCCTGCACGGCCTCTGCCTCCAGGCCGTTTGCAGAGTCAGAACGACCACTGAAAAGGGGAGACAAGCCCTGCACGGGGCTCAAAGCGTCTTTCACTAAGGCGGGAACGCAGGGACCTCCCGTTCCCTCCCGGCCCCAGCAACAGGCAGCAAAGCCAGGCCAGGCCCCGGCGCTCAGGCACTGGGGCAGGGCAGGGCAGAGCAGCTCCTTTCCTCTGGGATCTTTCGCGGGGAGGTGGCAGACACAGGGATTCCCCGCTGGGGACGCTGCCTGGCTGGGACGAGCTGGGCCCGGGTACCTGAGCCTCACGGGGCTTCCAACACACCCGGCAGGGTGGGGTCAGACTCAGGAGCCACCTCCCCATGCAGCTGAAGGAGTCGCTGTCAGAGTTTAGATTAAAAATAAAAGGGGGGGGGTGCTGAAAACCCAGCCCCCACCCAAGAGCCACTTTTAACCGAGAGAGGCTGTTCCAACGGGCTCTCCACCCTCCCTCAATCTGGGCCACCTTGGTGCCGCCTACTCCCCGCCCTGGTTAAGAAGCGGTTCATTGCTGGAGGGGGAGAGCGAGGGTTGAGCCAACAGACTGGTCTAAAATCCCATCCTCAGGGGGACGGAGTGAGCTCCCCAGGGCTCTGAATTCCAGTGAGAACCCCCCCCCCCCCCCCGCACCACCACCACTACTAACCACTCCTGTGTCTCCACAACTGGAGCCTGGCCCCAGCAGGTTAACAGCAGCTCCTTGGAGCAGGGCAGGAGCTGGGTGCTGCTCTCTCTGAGCAGCCCCTTCACAGGCATCAGCTCTAGGCCCTTTGGCTCATAGGCGCTGACTCCACGGGTGCTCCGGAGCATCCGGGGAGAAAAATTGGTGGGTGCAGAGCAGAGCACCCACCGGCAGCTCCCCACCCCAGCTCACCTCTGCCTCCTCCGCTGAGCGTGCAGCCACTCTGCTTCTCTCCCCCCGCCCCCCGCTTGCCACGAGTCAGCTGTTTGGTGCAAGCCTGGGAGGGGAGAGAAGGGGGGAGGAGCAGAGCAGCGGTGCGCACAGGGAAGGAGATGGAGGCGGAGCGGAGGTGAGCTGGGGTGGGGAGTGGTTCATCTGCGCCTCCCCCGTTACTTGCTGCGCCTCCCCCCACCGCCTCCCCTGAGCACGCCGTCACTCTGCTTCTCCCCCCTTCCTCCCTCCCTCCCACACTTGCCAAGCCTGGAAGCAAGTGGGGGGAGGGGAAATGCTGCATGCCCGGGGGGGAGGTGGGGCCAGTGATTTGGGGAAGGGGTTGGAATGGGGGCGGGAGGCGCGAGCACCCATCAGTGCCGGCTAAAGTCGGCGCCTATGCTTTGGCTTACTGGCTAAGAAAAGGCCTATGAAGTGAGCCAACCCGCATCGTTTAACTTTTCCTCAGAGCGGAAGGTTTAGATGCTCTGGGCTCAGTACAATATCCTGTTTATCAACCCCAACGCACTGATCCCACCGGCACGCGACGTCCAGCTAGTGCAACATGCTTGGGAAGTTGCAACATGGAACAGACAAAAGGGAACATGCGCAACTGGCATGTGTGTGCGAGAGGCAGCAACGGCTTGTCCCCAGCCTCTCAGCAATGCTGAGTTTCTGGGTGAGCCAGGCAGGCCATTGGCACAGGGCTGGGTATTGTGTTTCCATTCTTAGCAGGCGCTATTCTGAAGTAACAAAGACAACTTATTAATCAAAGCAATCAAGTGTGACTGCTCTGGTCTTGCTATTTTATTGTTACCAGCTAAGACCAAACCACTAACGATCTATAGATTTCTCTAGATCTCACAGATCCCTATGAGGAGGGACCATTCTGTCTGGATCCAGACTCCCCTCTGGCTTGGCCATTGGTCCCTGCAAGTTACTGGGCTACAGAGGGGCTAGGGTAGCTCTGGATGCAGTCTCCATGGGACCTACTGGGCGCTATGATCCTCCCTGGCTCCTTCCTTGGGTCACTGGCTGTCCCTTTGCCCC
Source organism: Dermatemys mawii (assembly GCA_007922305.1). Taxonomy (NCBI): domain Eukaryota; kingdom Metazoa; phylum Chordata; order Testudines; family Dermatemydidae; genus Dermatemys; species Dermatemys mawii. Next base: position 414,178 of record ML677424.1, on the reverse strand, counting down.
TGCTGATTTCAAAGGGAAAGTTGGGGAGGGGGCTGAGAGATGGCAGGACGCCATCCCAGAAGTGTCTCTTACCTCATATTCTCTCTGTGCCTCCAGCAGGAGAGCCCCGGGCGCCATGGAAGCAATTTTAAAGATCTCCTCGCTGGCCTCTGAAACAAGGATAAAACATCCTCAGATGCTGCCCCAGACCCGGGGCGAGCCACCGCCGTTGGGTGAGCCCACCCCCACGTGCACCCTCCACAGACCCTTACACACACACACAGCTCTAAGGAGGAATGCGGCTACCAACAGCCCCATTTCTCAGATGGAGAAACTGAGGCACGACCAGGGAAGTGACTTGCCCAAGGCCACCCAGCAAGTCCAGGGCAGAGCTGGGACCCAGACCCTGGTGTGCTGACTTTCAGCCAGGGTCTTCTCCTCTGGAGCTGCTTCTTTCCCAGCTCACTGCAGCAATTCCCTCGCCCTGCTGTGTTCCACAGGCCAGCGATCCCTGGGAAGGGAGAGCCCCGTGGGGTGTTCTGAGGAGACACAGAGGCAGGGCGGGCCTTGGCTGCACACCACCAGGGAGGAAACAAGGGCTCTCCCAGCTCTCCCGGGGGCGCTGAGGTTAGTGTGACCTATCTGACAAGCGACAGGAGCAGTCTGCGTCTCAGACCAACCTCCAGGAGAAATGTCTCCGCGCGGCCAAGCCACCAGGACACACTTGGCTACGGCTGCTCAGAAGAGGCAGAAGGTGCTGCTGGGCCCAGGCAGGTGCCACGGCTGAGCCAGGCAGGGCTTCAGCTGCAACTTCTGCTGCTCAGGAGCTAGGGCCATCCGCAGCAGAGGGAGGAGAGGTCAAGCTTAGAAGAGCTGGGGTGCTGCAGGTCGGGACTGAGGGACATGGGCAGGGAAGGGGGTACCAGGCCTGGAATAGCGGGGTTGGGTGGATTGGGACTGAGGAGCCTGGGCAGGGCTCCGTAGAAGCCCAGGACTGGAGTAGCCAGGAACAGGGGTTGCTGCACATATTGTAGGAGAGGGAGGAAGGGAGTTTTTTGACAGGTTATCAGCTCCCTCGCCTTCAGAGCCAGCACTGGCTGTCGGCTGCTAAGGACGATGTGGGCATGAAATCTGGCATTCAACCGAGCCTGAGAGTTCAGGCTCTCTCTCCCTCGATCTCCATCGGGTTTGGAAATTTGGAAATCTGCTGTGACGCTGCACCCCATAATACTTTATAGAAATGTTGCAGAGCTAGGAGTGTAAATACAACATAACTGGAGGATGTTTTATGCTAGATGTGCCATGTAACATTCTTTGCAAAGGTTACGATCTACTGAATGTATTCACCCTATTCGTACGCATGGATCATTTGTATATATGAAGTTATGAGCGTTGGCTCTACGCTTGTATTTAAAGTGTTTGCTTTAGAAAGCACCCGGGGCAGATTTGGTCAACCTAGTGTGAAGGGATTATTCAAGTAATTGGGAGGACTTGGCTAACAATGGACCTTGATAGACACCAATCCACATCTGAGCTCTCCTGGGAACATTCCTGTAGAGAACCGAGTCATGCATGGACATGTGACTCCAAAACTCCATTTTGTAGCTGGATTTTACACGGGGGGGGGGAGAGAGAGGAGTTTCTCCCCACTAGACAGACTATATATGCCCCCGGGAAAACCTCTCCGTTTTGTCTTCAGCTGGCTCAAGGGACAGCCTCTCCACCCCCCAAAGGAGACCTGAAAGAAACTGGAACAAAGGACAGTAACCACAGCGGTGTGAGTTATTGCTGACCCAGACTAGAAGGAGGCTAGTCCATCCAAGAAGCTTATTGGACCATCTCGGAGGGTGAGATTTACCTGCTTTTAGTTTCTTGCTGCATTAGGCTTAGATTTGCCTGTTTTATTTTATTTGGTAATTTACTTTGTTCTGTCTTTACTTGAAACCACTTGAATCCTACTTTTTATACTTAATAAAATCACTTTTTACTTATGAATTAACCCAGAGTAAGTATTAATACGTGGGAGTAGGGCAGACAGCTGTGCATCTCTCTCTATCGGGGTTATAGAGAGTGAACAATTTATGAGTTTACCCTGGATAAGCTTTATACAGAGCAAAACGGATTTATTTGGAGTTTGGATCCCACTGGGACGCAGGTATCTGAGGGCTGGAGACAGGAGCACTTCTTAAGCTGTTTTCAGTTAAGCCTGCAGCTTGTGGGGGACGTGGTTCAGACCTGGGTCTGGGTGGCAGCAGGCTGGCGTGTCTGGCTCAAGCAGGCAGGGTTCTGGAGTCCCAGGCTGCCAGGGAAAACGGGCCCGGAAGTAGTCCCTGCACATGAGGGGACAGTTCCCCAGGGGGTTTCTGTGCCCCAACCCGTCACATCCATGTCCAACAGCACACGGATCCCCACCCTCACCAGCTCACCGGGGATTTCGTGCAGGAACTCGTGCGTGGTCCGAGAGAAGATCCTCACCCCGTCCAGCTCCGGCACCAGGTAGGAATCTTCATCCAGAACAAACCTGTGCTCTCCACTAAGGATCCACAGCTCCGCAACACCTCCAGGAGCCCTTTCCCCTGAGCCCGCCCTGCTCCTCCCAGCCCAGTCATGGACCAGGGGTGGGATCCCGCTCGGGAGAGGGCAAAGCGGGAGTCTCTCCAGAGTGGTAATCGCTAATGTGAACATGCTGGGCCAGGAGATCAAGCTGCTGCTCACAGGATTCAGCTGACCTCCACCTATTGGAGATCAGGAGGAGACTTTCGTAGAGGGTCGATTACCACCCCTATGGCTACAGCAGAGTTCTTGTACCTTCCTCTGGGGCAGCCGGTGGGGCCGCATCAGGCCCCGGGGCTGAGCTCGTCTGGCAGCTCCTATGTTCTGAGGAGCCCCAGGCCGGGGCAGAGCCAGGCACAAATCCAGGTCTCCTGGCTCACAATCCCATGCTCTAAGCACCCGGCTGCTACTCCCCAGGGTCCCTCGACTCACGTCTCTGACCGGAACAAGCAGCGCCGCTCAGGAATGACAGAGCCTAAGCCAAGGCCGAGCAGAGGGCCGCTCCCTCCCAAGGCTGCGCTGCGCTGAACGAGGAGAGGGAAAGTCAGGCTAGAACCATGAGCAGCAATAGCAGAGGTTCCCCTTGGAGGAGAGAGCGCCCTGGGATCAGCTGCCTGGTGGAAGGGAGGAACCCACAATGCCAGCCAGAGGGAGAGCGGCAGCCCAGAGAGGACTTAGGAGTGGGAGCCAGGGGCAGAGGGGTCGGGCAGTTCTGTCCTTAGCCGACACAGCGAGACCTGGAGCAGTCAGAAAAGGGGAGGGAGCAGCAGGAGGAAGGAGCCTCTGCTCTCAGCCCCAGCTAGGCGGAACAGGACCAAGGGGACGCGATGCCGTCTAGCTCTGAGGAGTTAAACGCTGCACTGGGGAGAGGGCTATGCTGGGCGGGGCAGGAGGGAAGATCTAGGGGTAGGAGGAATGGGAGTGACATGATGATCAGGACAAGGCTCCCGACGGCCAGCGCTGCCGGGCTGCGGCAGAGGGAAATGGCAAAGCATCGGAAACATAACGAGGCAAACATCCCACAGCAGCCCCCGGGGATACGGGCTGAGGCCCCGGAGTGCTTCTCAATCATCAGATCCCAGCCCCTCAAGCATGTCCTGCCTCGACACCCCAAGATCTACCCCGCCACCCTGCTCCAAAGGATACTGAATACACTCCTTGGCGTTCCCAGCCACCAGGAGCCGGCGATCCCACGCCGCCACCACTGCCCGCTGCTTGCTCCGGGGGCGCGTGCACCTGCGCAACGAGACGTCTGCTCCCTTAGGACACCCCGGAGTGCGGCTGTGCCCAGCACCACAGCCCCTCTCGGCCAAACTGCCTGGGCTGCATCCCACTCCTGCTGCTCCGCAGTCCTTCCCAAACCTCCCCGCCCGCCAGCCAGCCTCCCAGAGTCACACTCAGCCCACGGCAGCATCGGCGCTGTCCTGGGGCCACACAGCCGCTGGCGAGGTAACTGTGCCAGGCCAGCACCCCAGAAGAGGAAGGGGGCCCAGACAGCTCAAGGGGGAAGATGCCTCATTCCAGAACGGAACAAGAGCCCCACTCACCAAACCATCTGTCTGGGCGGCGCTCGGAAATCGCAGCTGAATTCACCCAGCTTCTCCTGCAAGGGAAGAGATCCGATTTACAGGGAGGTCTGGCTGTGGGGTCAGAGGAGTGCAGGATCTGCTCAGACAGGGACAGCAGGATCTGCCGCCAGAGGTGGCTGTAGGAAACTCCCCGGCAGCACATGCCACACTGAGCTGGTCACCAGCACCGCGGTGCTCTCTGCACCCCCAGGAACACCAGGGTAAGGCTCTGCTCCATATGCTCTGGTCAAGAGCGGGCAATCTCCAGCCGGCACTGCGCTACTGAGGCCGTTGCAGACCCAGCCATGTGCACCACAGGCGCGGGGGACTCAGGAGAGCAGACCACAGGCGCGGCCGGCAGCGACAGACAGGCAGTGCCCAAGGGCGAGCACTCACCTTCAGGGAGGACGTCCCCATCCAGATAGAGCCAGTGTCGGTGAAGAGGGCCAGGTAGGCGTAGTTGAAGGACACTGCCATCTGCACGTAAGCGCCCGCGCTGGGGCTGATTCCAGGGGGAGTCTACAAAGCAGGGAGAACAAGACCGAGGTGATGAAGGGCTAGACGGACAGAGCGGCAGCTCAGCGGGGCGCAGGCGCCAAACACACCACTAGTGTCTGTGAAAGGGCAGAGCCCCGGAGAGCCAGTGAGCAGCGGCAGGGCCACCCCAGGGACACAAGGGGACGGCAGGCTCCATACGGGTCCTGCACCACTGGAGCTGTGCCAGCCGTGTGGGGAGATAGAGGTCTTGGGTCTCCAGGTCCCTGGCCCGTCCCACCAGTGACTGCTTCCCCATCGCTCACTCACCACCACGGAGCAGGACGTGCTGTCCAGGAGGTACAGGTCCTGGCCAACGGCTAACAAGATGATGGTCACTCTGTCCTGGGACAGGACGGCCCAGCAGGAGGGGAGTTTCTGCAGCCCTGTCAGAGAGCAGACACAGGGGGTCAGGCCCCTTGCCCAGCCCTGAAGGAAAGGGCAGGAGCGGGGGCAGCGTCGTACCTGGTACCTCCGGCATCCTGCGCAGCTTGAGGTCGTCGATGTTGGTGGCGAGGGAGAAGCGGTGCGCGCCGGTGAGGATGGCCACGCCCGTGCCGTACTCCGTGTGGAAAACCTTCGCCTCCTGCACGTGGTTCTGCAGGACCTCCTGAGCCGCAAGACAAAGAGACGGGGGCATGGCCCAGGGATCGCCACAGAGACTGGCGAGAGCATGGGATCTCCAGCAGGGGCCCAGAGAACAAGACTCTAATCCCAGATCAGGGATTAGAGGCAGCCCCTTCTTGCTGTACCGCATGGCTCTGAGTCACAGCCACGGCCGGCCCAGCCCGGCCCGCTGGCTAGCCCTCCCTCCGGCCGGCCCGCTGGCTAGCCC
>ML677424.1:355241-408699 GCA_007922305.1 Dermatemys mawii | reverse complement strand
CCCTCCCTCCGGCCGGCCCGCTGGCTAGCCCTCCCTCCGGCCGGCCCATTGGGGTGGCTGAGCTGGCGGTACAAGGCCCCAGGCCTCTTTGCCACGGTTGTCAGCTAAACCCCCGGTACTGCGGGTCACGGTGCAAGAGGCAGGGAGAGCCCAGCACCTGGGTGAGATCCCAGCCCCAGCAGGAACCTGGTGTCCTGGCACTGGCAGGGTTCATGAGATGCCATTTGCACAATCACATTTCCAGCTCATACCATGAGCCCAGTTCCACCCCTTCTCCTCAGGGAAGGCTCAGAGGGAGCTCTGCCCAGGGCAGAGCTGAAATTCCAGGACACCTGAAATCCCACACAGCTCACTCTTCTATTCAGAGCGGGCCCCAACCTGCTGACAGCTTCTCCAGGGTCCCTCAAGCCAGTTCACAGCCCCAGGGATGGCCAGGCCCAGCTTCCTGCCTGTCCTCTCCCAGGGCCCGGGCCGTGATTCACTTGTGGATCCCAGCAAAGGATGGATTTGGGAGCCTCACCGGCCCCAGCACAGCACCAAAGGCGTATAATGTGCCAGTTTGTTGGCAAGTGGAACACAGTACCCTCCCCTCTGCCCCGCCAGCACCTTTCAGGGGTCAAAGCACGGTACACACAGTGGCTGAGTCAGCCTCACCCCAGCCCCTGGGAGCCAGGCCAGGCCAGGCTCAGCATGTCTCAGCTCCAAAAAGGAGAATGACGTTCCAAGTGGAACTAAGTTGTTCCAAGTCATACAGCAATTAATGGCAGATAAAGAAACAGAACCCAGGAATCCTGGCTCATAGCTCCATGCTCTAACCACAAGATTACACAGTCCCTCCCACATATGGGAGTAGAACCCAGGAGTCCTGGGTCCCTGAACCCCCCCTCCCGGCCCCAACTCCTTTCTAGAGCAGGGAACAGAACCCAGGAGTCCTGATTCTCACTTTCTTGATCCAAATCCCAGTCCAGCCTCCCAGCCCGCGCCAGCCGCACTCACGTTGCCCATGCTGAAGTGTCGCTTGAATTCACAGAAGAGGTTGTAGATGAGGACGGTGCCATCCTCCTGGACACACAGCAGGTCCTCGCTGGCCGTCCAGCCCAGCTGCACCACCTGGCCACTCTTCCACTGTGGAGAAGGACAGCACCCCGCCCATCAGTCATGCGGCCAGGAGGGGTCACTTTCACACAGGGCCAGGAAACCCCCGGAACGATGCTGCAAAATCCACACCCGGCCAGCACAGTGCAGCTGGAGCCACGAGCCACCGCCAACCCCAGCCAGCACGCCCGCCTCCTGGGCTCCTTTCAAGATCCCACCCTGCCCTGGTGCTCCTCCTCCCCCTCCAGCTGATCCCCATCTCCAGGGGGTCCCACAGGCCCCTCCTTTTCTCCCCACGTTCACCCTTATGCAGTTTCAAGTGCATCCTTCGGCTGCTGACTCGCTCCTGTCCCCCGTTCCCAGATTCTCCTCTTCCAACTCCGTCCGTCTCCTCCAGGAGGTCAACGTCCCACAGCCAGGCCCTCCCCACTTCACCGCTTCTGTCACTGCTGGGACCACCATCCCCCGCGCTGCTCACACCCGGATCCTAGGCACTATCTATGGCTCCCCCTGGCTGTGGTATTCACTCATTGTTACATGGACTTAATGTCCGAGGACCTAGCTGAGATTGGGGCCCCACTGTGCACACAGTCAGAGACAGCCCCTGCCCCGGAGCATTAAAATCAACATAGACCAGACAGATGGGGGAGCAAGACACTGAGACGCTAAATGACTAGCCCAAGACCTCACAGGAAGGTAGTGGCACAGACATGATATCGTACATCCTAGCCCACCCCAGCTGCAAGCTCTTGGGGGCAGGGTGTGAGCCTGCCTTTAGGTCTGTTTGGTATGGAGTGCACTGTGGACTTGACTGGAAATAAATAGCTAACATCTGAATAATCCACCCTCCTGCTTCAGGACGTCTCCCGACTGCTGCCAGGGTCCAGCCCCTCCTCCCATATGCCACTGTAAGACTGGCATCTGAAGCGCCAGGCCTTGCCTGCTTCTGGAGGCAGGATAACACAACACACGTCATTGCTTCCGTTCAGCCTAGGAAGCCCTGTGCTCCAGACGAGGCCAATCAGTTCCCAGCTCCCAAAGACACCTCAGAGGGACACACAGGAACGAAAGAAAAGCGAAAGAATATCGCTCGCGCCCCGGTGCTACCAGTAGGACAGGCCCATAGGGAGCTGACACTAGCTGGCCACTCACCAGAACGCTGGCCAGGGGAATGCCCGAGGCCGAGTAGATCTCCAGCAGTGGTCGGGAACCCGGTGACTTCTCTTTCCTGAAGTTATTCTTCAGCAAAGCTGCAAGAGACAAGCTGCTGTGAAACACCACCAGGGAACCCAAAGCCCCCCCGCTCTCAGGAGGCTGTCGAAAGGCACCATGCTCCGCAGGGGCTGCAGCGGGACAAGGCTCAGCCTCCTCCCCAGCATCACGGGTCCACTCAGCATTTCACACACCTAATTTCCACCATCCTTCCTTGCCCCTCAGTTCCACTCCTAGGCTGGTCAGTTTCCCTTCCCGGTTCTCCCCATTAGAGCCTTTGCTGTGGGGTTTGGCTGCAGAGGAAGATGTGAGAAGTCTAGCCAAGATGCACTGTGCACAAAGGCTGGCATAGAATAACCTCTGCCCTACTGAGACTCTAGCGGAGGGTCACTTGAAAGCAAGGTGAAAGGGAAAAAAAATATTATGATGTTCTTAAAAAAATTAAAAATCAGTATTTTCGTACTGAAATTAGATGCAGGTTTATTTTTAAAAATTATTTAATCTTAAATTTGAAACTGACAACATATGCTAAGGCCTAAACTTACTACGCTCTATTCAAATCAATTTAATACAAAAACCGATATGAAGTAGTATGTTTGCTGAAGTGCTAAACCAGCTTTGACAGCAAGTGCAGAGAATGTTTTCTTCATTTCAGTTTATTCAACTAGTCCAGTCCAATGACTAGTTCATTCAAAGTTAACAAACCAAACGGGTGTTGAAAAAGCAGGAAATCTACTAGTTCTGAAACCAAGAAGGAGCTGATAACCAGAAACAATCAGTTCAATTCACTAAGATAATACTTACTTCCTTTGTTTAATAAGAACATAACATAAGAATGGCCAGACTGGGTCAGATCAAAAGTCCATCCAGCCCAGTATCCTGTCTACCGACAGTGGCCAATGCCAGGTGCCCCAGAGGGAATGAACAGAACAGGGCAATTAATGAATGACCCACCCAGCTTCTGGCAAACAGATGCTATGGACAACATCCCTATAATTGTTTACTAAATCATTTTTAAATGCAAAACACATTTTGATGAACTTTGATACTCCTTTTTTATGTATCCAGCACATTTAAGGTATTTTTATTTAATTGTTGTTTAATTAAATGCTGGTTTTGTGCATTTCAATTGAATTTGAATTTCCACCCAAATACAGCTTGAGCCAAATCACAACTACAAAATTAACCATCTAGCAAATAAGAAATGCATCATTCACCATTTTCCATCATCGTAAAAAAAAGTAAAAATTAAGAATATGAATATAATTGTTTAATTAAATGCATATAGATATAGTGCAGCCTCTTGGTTAGCAAAAGGCAACATGAAGTTTAAGTTACATTAAAGGCTAAACTTAGTTGCAAATCTACATATTTAAATTTTTATTAAATTTTTAAGTTGCATCCGACGAAGTGGGTATTAGCCCACGAAAGCTTATGCTCTAAAAAAATTTTAGTTAATCTTTAAGGTGCCACAGGACACTCTGTCATATTTAATTTGTGATCAACCAATGAGAATCAACCTTTATTTAGGAAAATAACTTGAAAGTACAAATGCAAAATATGATTCAAATGCATCCACTGAAGTGGGCTATAGCTTACGAAAGCTTATGCTGAAATGAATTTGTTAGTCTCTAAGGTGCCACAAATTCTTTTTATGATTCAAATGGATGATTTAAATCAAGGTTTCCTGCTGGCTGATTTAAACCATGATTACAATCAGTGCTTTAAATTCCCCTGATTGAAATCAATGCATTGTGCTTTAAAGCTCTAGCCCTGGAGCAAGGGATATATGTGGTCAGGGAGGCAAACTGGCACCTCAGGATCCAAATGGACCTGCTGCAATCTGGGCCTCCATCCTGGCCTGGAGCAGAGCTAGCAGCTTCTGGAGAATGGGAACATCAAAGGTCACCCAACCCACCCCACAACCAGCTCCCCATTAGGAGAGGTTGCTAGTCCTGGCCATACCAATGGGGCCTCCATAAGGTGCAGCAGCTACCAGGCAATCCCGTAGATCCTCCTTCAGGTTCCAGGCCATGCTGTACAGTTCAAACTTCCTGCAGCAAAGCAAACAAACCAGGGGAGACGTTAGGGACCCGAGAGTCATCACTCGCTCTTCCTTCCCAGTCAGCTCCAGGGCCATTCCTTCAGGAAGGACCAACCCTGCCATAAACTCCATGCTGGGCAGCCCCCGGCACTCGCATGGCACCCCGCTGACCTCTACGGCACAGGATGACAGGCCGGGAAGGTAACTAACAATGGAGACAGCCGGGGGTCCGCAGAGCGGCACCCTGCCTTCAGCACAGCTCAGCAGGTTCACACAACACTCAGGATTCAAACCACTACCCTGGAACATTTTTGGTATCCGTTATTTACCAGCTGCTCTGCCAGGGATGATATTTACCACTCTGAGCCAGGCCTCTCTGACCTCTCCTACCACCCCAGCAAAGAGTAAACAGCTTCCAGGACTTGGATGAGGAGACAGGATGGATCTCAGGGAGGGGATCTACAGCCTGCCCCATTGGGCTGATGATGCAAGTCTGTTCAGTGCCTGAGAACTCTTCCGCTGCTTCCTTCTAGGAGTAACCTGCAATTTCAGTGCCAGGAAACCTTCCCCCTCCTTTTCCATCTCAGCTGACAACTGTGGTTACTGCCATAACTGGAGTTCCTTATTGATCAGCTGCAGACAAACCATCTAAGGAAAATCCAACACCTGACATGAAAGGGTTAAGACCCAGTGTTATGATTAAATTCCAGTGTGGATCACTCCTTTCAGCCTCCCCAGATTCCCTCTGACTATGGGATTGTGTTCACTCCTGGCTCTGAGCCACTCTGTAGTGTTACTCAGGGCTGTTAATCGGCTGTCACGTTCCCTCTCAGAGGTGGCTGCTTTTCACTGGTGGTGAGATAAGTCCTGCGTACATACTGTTATAAAATCATCTGACTGCAACCGGGGAGGGTTGGAGATTACAAAGACAGGGGCCTTATGTTTTAAAATCCACGGGTCTATTATTATTGTAGTTCGCAGAGATTCCCAAGAAACCCCCAGATAGCACAGCGTTTCCACCCCACGAGCGGCTCCCTGAAGCTAAAAGCAAAAACAAACAAAACCCCTTTGCAAAGCAAATACCCAGGATACCTCGGGAATTGTGTGTGAAGCGATGGCAGGGCTGGGGGGGGGGTCTGGGGCGAGGGGGAATTCGGGACAGCGGGCGGATCAGAGGGCAGTGGGGGAGGGGGTCGGGAAGTGGTGGGGGCACGGAGGAGGGAGCAATGGGGGGATCAGGGGGCGCAGGACGGGGCCTGGGAAGGGGAACTCGGGGTAGTGGGGGGCGCAGGAGGCCTGGAGCGGGGGGGGGGGGGGGCCCGGAGCGAGGGGGCGGGCCCGTGCCGGGGGCCCGCCGGGCACTGACCGGTAAAACGCCTCCTCCCCCAGCGGGTCCCAGTTCGCCGTGTAACAGGCCATGGCCCCGATCCCCGCCCGTTGGGCCCGGCCGCTCTACGCTTCCGCCCTCAGCGCCCCGCGCCTGAAGCCGCCGCCATCTTGACTGAGGGCAGCGCGCGCTGCCCCGCCCCCGCCGGCCGCCCGGCTCCAGAGAGACCCGGAGAGGGGGCGGGGCGCCAACCGAACCAATCCAGGCAGCGAGCCGGGGGAGGGGCCAGGGCTCAGGTGGGCGGGGCCAAAGGGGCTGAGTCAAAGTCCACGGCGCGCGAGCTGATTTTCAGCGGCACTCGCACTGCCCGGGTCCTGGCCGCTGGTCTGGGGGGCTCTGCATTTTAATGGAATTTTAAATGAAGCTTCTGAAACATTTAAAGAATCTTATTTACTTTACATGCAACACTAGTTTAGTTCTATATTATAGACCTATAGAAAGAGACCTTCTAAAAATGTTAACATGTATGACTAGCATGCAAGACCTTAAATTAGCATGAATAAATGGAGATTCGGCACACCACTTCTGAAAGGCTGCTGACCCCTGAGCTATACAAATTGGCCAGGGTCCACTTTGTGTGCATGGCACCCTGTCTCTTGGGTATCAGGCTACGGGGGATGGCCGGGAGGGCGATGGGATAAAGCAGGCATATTTTTATTGAGTCCGCTGTGTGCCTCAGTTTCCCCGGTGTGCTCCATGGTTAGCCAGGGTGTGGAAGGGGATCTTTGCACTCAGGGCAGGCTGGAGACAAAGGTGTGGGTGTCAATGAGCTGTCTGACATCCTTGTAGCACTTCAGCGAAGGCCGCATAGTAGGTAATCCACCTCCTCCTGTCGGTTTAGCAGAGTCTAGAGCAGGGGTTCTCACACTGGCGGTTGGGACCCCTCAGACAGTCGCGAGGTTATAACAAGGGGGTCATGAGCTGCCAGGCTCCACCCCAAGCCCCACTTTGCCTCCAGCATTTATAATGATGTTAAATATACAAATATATAAGGGGTGGGAGGTCTCACTCAGAGGCTTGCTGTGTGAAAGGGGTCACCAGTTCAAAAGTCTGAGAACCTCTGGTGTAGAAGGGGGGTAAGTCTGTTTAATTGCATCACTTAGGGGTGTAGGTTTTTTCAGTTATACTGGCCAAATTGGCTAGGGTAGAAAAGGCCTTTGAGTCTCCATCCCAATGCAGAAGTGACAAAAGAGTCCTGTGGCACCTTAAAGACTAACTAAAGTATTAGAGCATAAACTTTCGTGGGGTAGTACCCACTCCGTCGGATGCATGAAGTTCCACTTCCACTGCATGCATCCGACGAAGTGCGTATTAGCCCATGAAAGCTTATGCTCTAATACTTTAGTTAGTCTTTAAGGTGCCACAGGACTCTTGGTCACTTCTGCAATTCTAGACTAACGCGGCTCCCCTCTGATTCTTGACATCTTAATGCAGCATCTGATAAGACAATGGCAAATCCAATCACCAGGCCATTGACACCTAGCAGCCAAGGCCCAGGAGTCTGAACAGCATTTCCTCAGCTAGAAGATCCAAGGAGGGGGCATGGGGTGGGGAGAAGAGAGGGAAGGTAGAGAGAAGAGGACTCTCACCTGGAGTTTGACAAAGCAGGTCAGACTGAGCTCGCACCAAGGGGTCACTGCAGCTTGGCTGGGCTCTGGGCTGACCAGGCTGGACTGTGCTGTAACCTGCAGTTCTCTGGGCTCCCCTAAGGCTCCCTGTGCCATGTGCCAGGCAGTGAATAAACACGGTGCGTGTTGCTGAGGGTGACTAGGGGTCCGGTTTTCAACTGGAACACTGGGTCGAAAAGGGACCCTGGTGGCTCTGGTCAGCACTGGCTACCCGTCCAGTCGGCAGTGCTGCAGGTTTAATGCAGGCTAGTCCCTACCTGTCCTGGCACCAGGCTGCCCCCAAGAAACAGAACAGCAAGTCCAGCTCCTAGGCAGGGCAGGCCATAGGGCTCCCCGCTCTGCCCCTGCCCCAGACACCGGCTCTGCACTCCCATTAGCTGGGAACCGCAGCCAATGGGAGTGGCAGGGGTGATGCTTGCAGCTGAAAGCAGTGTGCAGAGCCACCTGCTGAACCTCCGCCTAGGAGTGGGACTGGCTGGCCGCTGGGTCTGTACTCCCAGAACGGCAGTTCTCAAACTTGTGGGAGTGGCAGCCCGTTTTCCTGTCCCCGCGGGCCGCCACGACCCCTATGTGTCTGCCCAAATGCTGCCAAATGGAACACTTCTGGTTTCGGCAGCATTTTGACAGACATGCCGAGCGCTTCACAGTGTCCGTCAAAAAGCTGCCAAAACCAGAAACTCACTTCAGCGGTTTTTCAAGTGGACACTTTGAAGTGCGCAGCGTGTCCACCGAAATGCCGCCGAAAGCGAAAGCTTTTGACTCAGCGGCACTTCAGCGGCGCAGGGAGCTCGCGACCCCCGGGAATCGCCCTGCGACCCCCAGTTTGAGAACCGCTGTTCTAGAACTAGGAGCCCTTTCCGCAGGCTAATCCCAGCCAAGGAGCCTTTGTTTTCAAGGAGGGTCTGAAGGACCAGCTGGAGGGTGGGGATGGGGGAGCACTTCCCCGGGGCACTGCCTCCTATGACACCCCGAAGCAGAGAGGCATGTTGCATCCTGAGCTCCCACATCCACACTCCCTCGCCTGGCGGCCCCAGAGTCCTCAGCACACACAATAGCTGCTGTCAGCCTGGCCCTGAACCGCACACGGAGGCACAGCCGAGCCTTCCTTAGCCAGGGCCTCCGACCTTGAGGCAGAGATTTAAAGGGGCCTTGGCATCACGTTCACCTCTCCTTCCCCACTCCCACCACACACTCCCTGGCTGCCCCATCTGTGCTCAGAGGGGCCTCTCCCCCCACTCCGCAGTCACACAGAACCATTCCCCTCACTCCCCATAGGGCTCTGGTCAAAGCACTGTTCTCTCTGGGTAACCTTTCCAGCAGCAGCGTTCCCTGGAGGGGCTGGCGATACCCTGCCCCTGGTCCCACCAGAGCTTGCCCTGGGCTCTCTGCTGAAGGCACTGGTCACTTTCCCCAGCCACAGGGACAGGCGAGCCCACATCTGGTCCCCCAGGTGATGAATTCCACCTTGTGGGTGCCCCTGAGAGATGCACCTCCAGGAGTGACACGACCGGCCCAGCTAGGGCCCCTGGTCTCGGCCTGGAGACCCGTCACTCATCTCCCCAGGAGGCCCTGGCAGGGTGTGAGGGGAGCGGTGCAGGTCCCCAGGGGCTGGGATTAGAGCAGCTCCACAAATTAGAGGATTTTTCCCCTGCTGAAAATTTCAAACACATTTTCTTTTTGACAGTGGTGAAAAAAACCTGATTTTCAACTAAATGTTTGGAACTGGGAATGTTCGGGCTGCTGCCTTCACGCAAACAAAATCATCCGGTTTGCTGCTACCACCCACTCACTTCCCCCCCCCCTCTTAGAATGGCGGGGGGCGGAGAGAAAGTGGAGGAATCCTTTTCTCATTTCCCCCTCCCCACACCTTTTCTTCCTTTTACTTACTTAGTTTTCTCCTCTTTTTTCCATTGGATACATATCTGTGTCTGTGCATGTGGGCACACGTGGGAGGAAGCGTGTTTAAGATCATACACTTTTATCACTATTTTCACACTTTGCCAGCAGGAAAGAGCAAAAGATAGAAAATGTTATTTTCCCCCATCAAGTAATTACACTTTTTTACTTGTTTCTAGTGAGATAAAAGGAGCCTTTTCTCACTGATCTTGTTACTCTCATATAGCGCTTTGCTGGGGTGATCTCACAGGGATGGTGGGGTGGGGCAGAGCTGATGGAGAGGGCAGTTCAGGTGCCCCTGGGTGTCTCACAGTACCCTGCCCTGGGTGAGAGCCAGGGCACACATTCCCAGGGAGAGGGGGAGTGGGAAGGGGGCAGGGCAGCAGGAGGTGTAGCAGCCCCCCTTTAGGACACAGTGCCTCCTGGAGCCTGCCCCCCAGGGCAGCTCTGAGCCAAAGGCAGCAAAGGCCGGGCTCTGAGCAAAAATCAGGCCCGGTCATAAAGCAAGTGCTTGCTCACAAGTTCACCATCCAGTACATGAACTTGGTAAAGGCACAGCTTGCTAGGGGGACCAGACATCCCGATTTGATAGGACCAGTCCCGATATTTGGGGCTTTGTCTTATATAGTTGCCTATTATCCGCCTCCCCATCCTGATTTTTCACCCTTGCTGTTTGGTCACTCTATGACGAGCTAAGATACAGGCTAAGATACAGGCACTCGTCAGACGTTCTAGAATATTCATGTCAACTCCTTCCAGAAGGCTAGCACAGGTCCACCCCATCCTACGGTTATGGCATAAACGCAGTCCTAGGCGCTGGTACAGGAGCACGCCAACCCCGAGCAGGGCAAGGGGGGGAGGACAGGGGGATGGAGGGACCAATAGGTACAAGGTGTAGGGCTGGTAACTAACTACGTCAGGACTGTTCTGTCACGTGTGTGTAGCTCAGGGGCTCAGTGGGGTCCGAGGAGCTGCCCCATCTTGGGCGGTGGTAGCACCTAGTAATACGAGTCCGATGCGGGGCTGCTGACTTCAGCGGCTGTGGTGCCTAGGGACAGGAGTTCAAAGGAGCCACCCTCTTACTGGTGGCAGTAATGCCCAGTGGCAAGCGTCTATGGGGTCACCTCTCCCGTCAGCAGTGAAGCGCTGGGTCCTTTACTGGCCCACAGCTGGGCAGAATTGACAGTGCCAATGCCAGTGCCAGTGAAAACCTGGGTTCACTTGTCTTCAATACAAAGCCATTGATCTGAAAGAATCCCAGACAGGCGGCAATGGCTCTACAACGCTTCTTCCTAAGGAGCCTCAACTCCCTAAGCACAACCCCTCAGTAACTATCCAGGACTAAATAGGATTAGCTATACAAGCACAGAAGGGTTCTATACTTAAGTTTGTACGTCATGAAAACAATGAAGTTGATCAAGATCGTCAAGTAACTGGTGAAGAAAATTTTTAAGCAGACAAAGCTCAAGAAACGCGACAACACATAGAACAATCATTTGAAACAGATGCAGACAAAAAACAATAAATTACAACAGTTGAAACTGTACTAGCATGGGATATAGAGGACATTGGCACATAGCTGCAATCTTTAAACAACGACTTCCATGTCATTATACTTGAGAAAGACCCTGCGAGAATAACAGGTCTTGAATATCCTAAAGACATTAGAGGTAGGAAATTCACAGAAAACAATTACTACGAAAGACTTTCTAACGGTGAAATTGTCAACAGACGGTGGCCAATGGCATAGCCAGGCTTGAACAATAGGGGGAGCGCCCACCAAAAACAAGGCACCACTTCCAGGGCCGCGCAAAAAAAAATTATCTGGTGGAGCTGCCGCCAAAATGCCACCACCAGACAAACTGGTGGAGCGGGTATGGCCGCCAAAATGCTGCCGAAAGAAGCGGAGCATTTCGTCAGACCGACCCACTTCGCCACTTTTTCTGGCGGTGGCATTTCGGCGGGAGCTCCACGAGTTAAAAAGGCGCTACTCTGCAGAACCTGGGCTCAGACGGAGCGGACGGTCCCCCTGATTCCTCCCCCCGCCAGCTATGCTACTGATGGTGGCTTGTGTACTCTAAATGCAAGGATGCTATATTTTGTTTCCCATGCGTGGTTTTCAACTGTTGCAATTTTAAGATAGCAGCCATGGGTATTAACGATTGGCAAAATCTTAGTCACATATTACTGCAACTTGAAAAGACACAACACCACATTGAAAGCATGCACAAATGGTGTGAAAGGTTAAAAAATCAGACAACTCTTAATGCCCCAAAATCAAAGATTGCTGGAGTCAGAGAAGCAGCATTGCCGTCATGTTCTTGAACGTCTATTATCAATTGTTGAATATGTGTCAACAAACAATCTTGCTTTTAGAGGAAGCGCTGAGAAATTATTCCAGTGCAAAAATGGCAAATTTTGTGGCCTTGTAGAGCTGCTGGGAAAATTTGACACAGTGATGAATGAATATCTCCGGAGAAGCGACAAAGAGTCTTGTCACCTTATAGACTAACAGATTTTACGGATCATGCGCTTTCGTGGGCTAAGACCCACTTCATCATCATCAGCCCACGAAAGCTCATGATCCCTAAAATCTGTTAGTCTATAAGGTGCTACAAGACTCTTTGTCACTTTTCAGATCCAGACTAACACGGCTACCCCTCTGATACTGTCTCCGGAGAGTAACTGAAAATAAAATACAGGACCCCTATTTGGGACCAAGAATTAGCATGATCGTGACTGATCATGCTAATGAGTGATAAGGTGAGAGACAAAATTGTTTCATTGGTTACTTTGGCAAAAGCTATTGCCGTAATTCTAGATTGCACTCCAGATGTTGTTAGTGGTGAGATTTGTCAACTAGTCATTCAGCACAGATTACAGCTAAGGAATCCTTTATCAAATTTTTAGAAGTAGAGAACACTACAGGTTTTGGACTTCTTCAAGCTCTCCTTGATGAACTAAACCGAATGAGATTGTCCGTAATGAACATTAGAGGACAGGCTGTGATGATGGTGCCAATATGAGAGGATGCATTTCTGGCGTGCAAGCTAGATTGCAGGCAGAAAATCCAAGAGCCTTTTTTGTTCCGTGTGCATGCCACAGCTTTAATTTGATTTGGTGTGACATGGCCAAGTCTTCTGTAGAAGCGATATCGGTTTCTGGATTGCTGCAACGCATTTATGGGCTCTTTTCAGTTCCACTCAAGGACTGCAAATATTCAAAGCACATGTCAATGGTGTTACCATTAAGCCTCTATCTGAGACACGCTGTGAAAGCAGAGTAGAAAGTGGAAAAACATTGAGGTAACAATTGGAGGAAGTTTACGAAGCACTGGTTGCTCTTTCGGAAGAAGCCACTGTAGTAAGATGAGGCCCTGAGACATAAACCCTTGTATCAGAGGCCCAGTATGAGGCCTAAGGCCTGAGCTAAAGTAATGGTCAAGACTTTGCTAACATAAAGCAAAGTTAAGCTGTGAGCTAGAGGCAGGCCCTGCTCACAGAAGCTGGCAAGGAAAGGGCTGATGTTGCAAAAGGACACAGAGCTAAGAGGTACTAAGACACTGGTACATTCCACACAGATAACAAGGAACAGGCCGACCCCTCCTAAAGACAGGGGCAAAAGGGTAACATGATGGATAGAGTTGTTTTGATCGAATCTGTACAAGGTGAGAGGCGGCACCTTACTACGTAGAGGGGATGCACCTCAGTACGTCAGGAGTGATGTGTAACTTGTTTGTACCTGTGTACAAGAATAACAGCCCTGGGGCAGTGTCTCTGTCCAGCCTAGTGGGTAGTGGCGTGTCCTGTCACTAACTGAGCTGTGTCCATTGTCTGGGGAGCACATAGGGACTAGCAGACCTGTTGATCGTTAATCCAGCGAAGCTAGAGACTGTGTTTCATTTGACAATAAACCTGGCCCAGGTGCCTTCGTACCTTACTAGAGTCTGTGGTCTTTGGGGGTTCTCTTGGGTCTGCTGTGTCAGCGATCTGCAGAGCTGAGACAACACACAGAGGGAACATGCACGCAGCCGACTGATATCGTCATCGAACAAGAGCAGAGCACCACACCGGTAGCTACTGACAACAGCCACAGATCCAAAAGTTAAAAGTGAAGCACAGTCATTGGCCTCTGAAATATTCAGCTACAAATTTCTAACATCTGTCATAATGTGGTAGGACATTCTTATTAAAATCTCAAGTGTAAGCAAAATAATGCAGAGTCCAACGATGCAGCTTGATTCAGCACTAACCTTACTAAACACATGAGACTTTTTAGTGAAATACGGCAAAAATGGATTCAAAGAAGCACAGGTTACAGCAAGAGAGCTTGCATAGGCACTCGGTGTAGAACCAACATTTCCATGTCTGAACGTGACATGAGTTTCAAAGAAAAAAATGGCAAGCGGAATATGAAAGAGCAGATGAGCCCATAGACAATCCAGAAAAGAAATTTGAGGTTGAATTTTTTAATGTTGTGATGGATAAAGTGATATCTGCCATTGATGAAAGGGTTAATACCTTACGAGCACACCATAAATAGTTTGGATTTTTGTATGACATAACTAAATTCAACGAAATAGGAAAACGAGCAGCAAATGACAAAGTGCAAAAACTTAGCTTCCTGAGACATGGGGATAGTTTTGATTTAAATGGACTTTAACTCTCTGAAGAATTGAGTACATTGTCATCAATGTTACCACATGCAAAATCGGTGATGGACATTGTACAGTTTATTCATACCAGCAAACTTGTTTTGCCATTTGTATTCTACTGACAACTCCTGTAACAGTAGCATCAGGAGAACGGAGTTTCTCAAAACTAAAGCTCATTAAAAACTATCTCCGTTCTACAATGAGTCAGGAACGCTTGACTGGTCTTGCTATTCTTGCAATCAAACAAGACATCACTTTGTATTTGTCACACGATGACATTATTACTGATTTTGCAGCCAAAAAAGCCAAAAAGGTTGCCTTTAATTAAAAACAAATCCTTCTTTCAATACCTCTTCATAGAAATTTCCAAAAAATGTTGACAAATTTAAAAAATTATATTATTTGCATCATTCTGTCAATAAATCTGAATTTTTCTATAGCACTATTTCTTTAGTGCAAGTATAGCATCAGCATTACAGTGTGCTTAATTAAGTTAAACTGTTTTTAATAAAGTGCATGTAGCAAGTTTTCCAGTACTGTGAGTTTATGTTATGTTGCTAAGAGCAAGTCGGGCATAAGGGCACCAGTTTAATAATCCCACATAGGGCACCATAAATCCTAAGGACGGCCCTGATTCTGACCTCACCTGAGTCTGCCTAAGTTCCCCATCTGTACAGCAGGGATAACAGCACTGACTTCTCACCCAGTGTCACGTTACTGAAATTATCTGGGATCATTTAGATCATTGGTGCAACCAAGGTCCTGTAGGGGCACCAAATCTTATATAAAGGGGGTCATATAAGGTGTCTACGATCAGGTTATGATCTGCTGATTATGAGTATGCTATCTGTATGTGTGTATCATTTTTGTATTTGAAGTTATTAATATTGGCTCTGTACTGTCTGTCTTTCCAAATATTGTGCTATGCTGCTGGGGACATTTCAGAGCCTTTGTTGTTAGCGTTGCTTGCCATGCTTGATGGCCCATTAAGGACTATCAGCTATACAATGGACCCAGTAAGGGAAGGCAGACGCATCCTGTGTCTTAGCAAGGGGGGCAGGAATTGCCCAACTAACTCAAACTCCATTTTGCTGTAAATTTCCACAGCAAAGGACAAAGAACATTCCTGCACCTGGGAAGGATATAAAAGGGTGGTACCCCATCTCCATTTTGTCTTCAATCTGTCATTCTTACTCTGGAAAAATTCTGGCTACACAGAGAGGTTTTCAACAAAGGACTGTATGACCCATCCCTGGAGGGGATGCATTCCAGAGACTTTGATTTGAACCTGCAGTTTATTCCACAACTGATGCAAGGTGGAAACAAGGAATTTGCCATTTCTGCATGTAATTGATTTATTTTAACTATTTCTAACCCTCACCTGTATCTTTTTCCTTGTATAATAAACCTTTAGATTTTAGATTCTAAAGGATTGGCAACAGCGTGATTTGTGGGTAAGATCTGAGTTGTATATTGACCTGGGTCTGGGGCCTGATTCTTTGGTATTGAGGAGAACCGTTTTCCTTTATTTGGGGTATTCGTTTTCATAACCATTTGTCCCCAGGACAGGTGGCTGCTGGTGGTGATACTGGGAAGCTGGAGTGTCTAAGGGAATTGCTTGTGTGACTTGTGGCTAGCCAGTGGGGCAAAACCAAAGTCTTTTCTGTTTGGCTGGTTTGGTTTGCCTTTAGGGTGGAGAAACCCCAACTTTGGACTGTAAATATCCGGTTGGAGCAATTTGTCCTGACTTGGCACTCTCAGATGCATCCCACCAGGAACAGTACCGTCACACCCAGGGATAAGAGGATAAATACATTAAGAGTGTGAGGCTGGGGTGATGCTGAATTAATTATCAATGACTGTGCTGGACATGAGTCTGGTAAAGCTGGGTAAGTCTGAATTTGCTGGTGGGTTCTGGGAGCAGGGTTCTCTTAGCATCAGACAGGTTGTATGGAATGTAATGAGAGTGCTAAAGATTGCACTGGGACTCTGACACAGCTGTGTACTATGAAGGTTTCAGCAGGGGCTCTACATGTATTTGTGCGGATCTGGAAGAACTATGGCCATGGCCAGTCATGTTCACCAAATAAATCACGCAGAAACACAGAGATGAACTTGGAACTGACTGACCTGGATTAACTGACCCTTTGAGACAGCACACCGGCGGGAGCTCAGGTGAATGACTGATGAGAAAGTAAATGTCAGCCGGCTGAGCAGGGCCGGTGCAAGGATATTTTGTGCCCTAGGCAAAACTTCCACCTTGCGCTGCCCCGAGCCCCACTTCCCGGAGCATCGCTTATTATAAACTTTCAAAAATGAATACTGCATAATGTGGCATTGGTCGTTAGAATTAATATACATTCGGCTTGCAAATTTATTAATTTAATTATTTAGTCTACATATTTAATAAAAATAAATTAATAACTTGACCGTGTTGACCTTATTATTGTTTTCACTTTGCATAACATAGCATGGATCTTAAAATAAATCACATACATTAGACACAATACACTGTCACAGAGTAACACGTTAGAATTTAGAATTTATTTTTCCACACTTTCAGTTTAGCAAACTTAGAAACAAGTTCCTCCACGTCAATGCTGTGAGCAATGTCATGTTCCATTGACAAGGTAAAGAGCCCAACGGGTCTAGTCTGTTGAACTAAATCAAAGAAGACGGTTGCCTCCAAGCTAGACTTTGCAGCATCATTACCAACCAAAGTCAGTGAATGTGCGCTGCAAGGAACGAAAAAGGCTCATGGATTAATATCCAAAATTCTTCATTGGACACCATGTTCTTTCCCTTTCATCTTGCTCCCATTGTCGTAGCCTTGACTATTTCAACTGGGGCTATGAGTTTTACATAATAATTAGGCCAGTTCTATCCTCAATATAAATACACACATAAATAAATATATAAATACAGTTACACTGGTTCAAAGGTGCATTATAGCTGGATAACTTATTCCCATAAGGGAAGAGGAATAAGTTCTACAGGTACATATACATCTATAGTGCCACAGCTGCACCTGCACAAGGAAGGTTATATTGCTTTAACTCTACCGGTATAATTATAGCTGTACAACATTTGTGTGTAGACAAGCCCGCAGGGTTTGTACTGATATCTATGACATACAGAGGTGCAGGAGTGATGACCTGGGAGCTAAATTTAAGTTACTGGAAAAAAGTCTTAAGTCAAACATGAGTCAACAGAGATATTTGCTTGGGTTACAAAGCAAAAGTATCTGTATCCCTTAAATAACAGGACAGAAGTTACAGCTGGACTGGAGGAGGGAAAAGTTCAGCCCACAGAGATAAATGTTGATAAACTACTAAGGTGTCAGACAAACGAGTCGAACTGAGGTATTAGACAAACTAGAAATAAAAATAGGCACATGACCAAAAATAATCATTACAAGGCTCTAAACACCAAATCATTCTACAAATGCATAATACAAACATACCAGTAGAGCCGCACTGGTGGCCTTCAGATCACAAGCAGGCTATTGAGTGCATGACGTTGAGCAAAATCAGAGAGGTATCCAAATCTAACAAAATAGTAATAGTTAGTCCATATGGTTCAGCCTGGACTAAATAGGATTAGCACTACTGAGCGGTTGTGCTTCAGCCTGGTTAGTCCAGCTGGTTCAGCCTCATTGGACTAACCCTGTTATCTCCCACCTAGTCCTTGCCTACCTATTTATAACTGCCCCTGGATACTTCCACTGCATGGGGCATCCAACGAAATGGGTATTAGTCCATGAAAGCTTATGCTTTAATACTTTAGTTAGTCTCTATGGTGCCACAGGACTCTTTGTCAATTCTATTATTAGAGTTCTTTGAAGGGGTCAACAAACATGTGGACAAGGGGGATCCAGTGGACAAAGTGTACTTAGATTTCCAGAAAGCCTTTGACAAGATCCCTCACCAAAGGCTCTTATGTAAATTAAGTTGCCATGGGATAAGAGGGAAGATTCTTTCATGGATTGAGAACTGGTTAAAAGACAGGGAACAAAGGGTAGCAATAAATGGTAAATTTTCAGAATGGAGAGGGGTAACTAGTGGTGTTCCCCAAGGGTCAGTCCTAGGATTAATCCTATTCAACTTATTCATCAATGATTTGGAGGAAGGGGTAAACAGTGAGGTGGCAAAGTTTGCAGATGATACTAAACTGCTCAAAATAGTTAAGACCCAAACAGACTGTGAAGAACTTCAAAAAGATCTCACAAAACTAAGTGATTGGGCAACAAAATGGCAAATGAAATTTAATGTGGATAAATGTAAAGTAATGCACTTTGGAAAAGATAACCCCAACTATACGTACAATATGATGGGGGCTAATTTAGCTACAACTAATCAGGAAAAAGATCTTGGAGTCATCATGGATAGTTCTCTGAAGACGTCCATGCAGTGTGCAGCAGCAGTCAAAAAAGCAAACAGGATGTTAGGAATCATTAAAAAAGGGATAGAGAATAAGACAGAGAGTATCTTATTGCCCTTATACAAATCCATGGTGCGCCCACATCTTGAATACTGTGTACAAATGTGGTCTCCTCATCTCAAAAAGGATATACTGGCATTAGAAAAGGTTCAGAGAAGGGCAACTAAAATGCTTATAGGATTGGAACGGGTCTCATACGAGGAGAGATTAAAGAGGCTAGGACTTTTTAGCTTGGAAAAGAGGAGACTAAGGGGGGATATGATAGAGGTATATAAAATTATGAGTGGCGTGGAGAAAATGAATAAGGAAAAGTTATATACTTGTTCCCATAATAGAAGAACTAGAGGCCACCCATTGAAATTAGTGGACAGCAGGTTTAAACCAAATAAAAGGAAGTTCCTCTTCACACAGTGCACAGTCAACCTCTGGAACTCCTTGCCTGAGGAGGCTGTGAAGGCTAGGACTATAACAGGGTTTAAAAGAGCACTGGATAAATTCATGGAGGTTAAGTCCATTAATGGCTATTAGCCAGGCTGGGTAAGGAATGGGGTCCCTAGCCTCTGTTTGTCAGAGGGGGGTGATGGATGGCAGGAGAGAGATCACTTGATCATTACCTGTCAGGTTCACTCACTCTGCAGCACCTGGCATTGGCCACTGTTGGTAGACAGGATACTGAGCTGGATGGACCTTTGGTCTGACCCAGTATGGCCATTCTTATGTTCTTATGTTAACGGCATTATCCAGTTTAATAAGCTGGGTTTCCAAGCAGGGAAAATAGAACCCTAGTTTTATTCCTAGGTAAAGCACAAAGTGACCAAAATGAAGTCAGCACAGAATCATCTCATCTAGATTAAGGTAGCATGGAAATGTTACAGAAGGCCTATTGTGCCTTATTTTTGTTTGGAAAGACATTAGCAATAGCAGCCCATTTTGGGCACTGCCAGAAATGCACGATAAATCACTGCCTCTAAAGTTCCATCCAAAACTGACATTTTCACAGCTCTGGCATGATCTGCTGCACAGATTCTTCACAAGGGAGTGTCCCTGGCCTTTTAAACTCATATTAACCATGCATTTACTTTATGAAAGTTGAACAGAACGTTGTGAATATGTAAGACATTAGCTGCTCAACCTCTGGGCTGGCAAAAGCTGTACTGATTCACTGGGGGGAAAAAGCAAGAGACTCTTAGTACAACATATGGTCACTCTATACACTAGTAAGGAGATGAGCATGTCACAGTTGTTGGGGGCTCTATTTAGCAGTAACAGGCTATAGGAAAGCCAGTCAACGTTTTTTGTTTCTCTGATAAAAACTGCCCACTCCCCACCCCAATCCAAACTTTCACAAATAATTGTCAACAACTTAATTTTCTGTTTTTGGCTAAAATAAATATTGAAATTGGATTCAGGATTGTTACTGAGCATTTTTGGCAAACAAAGTTGTTAAATGACAATCTAAAGGGCAACACAGTCCTGCTCCCATGCTTGGCTCACCCCCCAGCTAGCTGGTCCAACAGCTGCAGTAGAGCAGGAGGTAGGTGGAAAGCTACCAGACCCCAAAATCTACCTCTTGGGGTACAGAGTGGCAGCAGCAGCAGGAAACCCTCAGGTCCGATCACACGCCACTGGGCACCACCGCCAGCACCACGGACCATGGTGAAGATAGCTCAGCAACTGATCTCCGGGACAGGGCATCCATGGAGCCTCAGCAGCTCATCCTGCCCTGCGCAGCTCCCCCCGGATGAGATGGATCGCTGGCAACCCAGGGAGAGACGCGATTCCCAACTAGAGTGACCAGATGTCCTGATTTTATAGGGCCAGTCCTGATATTTGGGGCTTTGTCTTATATAGGCACCAATTACCCCTCACCTAGGGTGACCAGACAGCAAGTGTGAAAAATCAGGACAGGGGGTGGGGGCTGATAGGAGCCTATAGAAGAAAAGGACCCAGACATTGGGACTGTCCCTATACAAATCTGGTCACCCTGCCCCAACCCCCCGTCCTGATTTTCACACGTGCGATCTGGTCACCCCATCCCCAGCCCAGCCAGCTGGGTGTGAGCGTCTGACCCAGCCAGCCCCTGTTCCTTGGGCCAGGAAATGGGTGACTTTCACTTTCACTTCCTCAGCACCAGGCTGCCAGCCCAAGCAGCACCTCACCTCACCCCCTGCCTGCCGAGGGGGAGGGGGCAATGCTCCGTGGCGGGGTGTGAGGGGGATAATGGACGTTGTGGGGGACAACAAAGGAGACTGCCAGAGCCACGCAGCCTGCCTCACCTCACGTTGGGGAAGAGAGTCCCACTCACAGGTGAGTTCCTTCCCCCTCCCCTTCCCAGAGACCCCACAGCCAATTCCCCCCCACCCCGTCCTCCAGACTGAGCTGCAATCCTACTCCACTGCTTCCCGGCCGTCCCGGCTCCAGCAGAGTGGTGCCCCAGATATACGGGTACCCTGCGCAGCTGCCTATGGCTAAGGAGGGCCCTGGTCAGAGAGACAAGGCGTGTGTATGTGGTGGGACCTGGGGGAGAACCAAAAACGCCGACCAGGGAAATAACCTACTTCCTCCCTTCCCTGACGAACCGAGGGATGGACCATGTACTTATTGTCTACACCGCTACTGACTTGGACTCTTAATCCATTCCTTGGTGGCATATCTGAGCCCATTTATCCCCTAATGCTTTAAAAATTCCCACCCCCCAATCTGGATCTATGCTGGTTATATGATATGAACCTTGTCATGGATACTTGCAATCCCCCCTAACCTAAGCCTGACCCTGGATGGACAGAACCTTCCTTCTTAACTTGTGTCAACTTGATTTTAAACATTAATTTTAATAAAAATGTTTAAATCTGTTATTGGACTAAACTTGTGTTGGTGAGAGAGACAAGCTTTCGAGCCACACCGAGCTCTTCTTGGGGTGCAGGAAAGGTCCTCCCAGAGCCACAGGTGGGACAGACCATTGAGCAGAAGTAGGTAGGGACCATTCCAGGTAGAGTGGCCTGTTAACATCTCTGCCATGACAGGAGAAGAAGGGGGGATTAGTGGGTCACAGACTGTTGTAATAAACCATAAATCCAATCTGTCCAATCCCTGATTTTTAGGATCTAAGTTAATTCAGTTAACTCCTTATGCTCAGCAGTGTGTGCCATCTGGCATTTTGCTGGGACTCTCTCAGTACCTTTCTCAGACCTCCAGGGCTTGTCTTGCTCACCAGCACAAGTTGGTCCAATAACAGAAACACGCCCCCACCCCCTCGCATCTCTCTGGGACCCACACGGTGCAACTGCACTTACACAAGGTCACACGGGCAGGCAGGGGTGGTACAGGGAACTGAACCTTTGTGACCCAGGTGCCCCATGTTGGCAACAGATCTTGGGAGGGTTCACGGCTACAAGTTGATACCAAGGGACATGCCTGGACCCTTTACTTGCCACCTTCAGGCGAAAGCGACAAAGAGTCCTGTGGCACCTTATAGACTAACAGATGTATTAGAGCAGGGGTCTCCAAACTTTTTGAGACGAGGGCCGTATTAGATTATTGAAGGGGCTTCGCAGGCCACTTCCGTGCCCCCCCCCCCCTTTGCTCCTCTAGCCATGCCGCTGCCATGACCCTCCCGTTTCTCCTCCAGCTGCACCGCAGGGGCGCTCACCCCTCCGCACATGGGGCTGCTGACAGCAACTCGCCCAGGGAGGCTGCGGTGGCTTCTCCACGTGCCTGTTCAGCTGCGGGGCTGGACAAATCGATGCCGCGGGCAGGATGCGGCCCCCGGGTCATAGTTTGGAGACCCCTGTATTAGAGCATAAGCTTTCATGGGTGAAGACCCACTTCACGGACGCATGCAGTGGAAATGACCAGAGGCAGGTATAAATATACAGGCAGGAATCAGGCTAGAGCTCACCGAAGGGACGCGTGTGGGGTCCCTGCTGAAAGCTACAAACTTGCTGTCACAGTTCAGAACCTAAGAACAGCCAGACTGAGTCAGGCCATGTCTCATGTAACCGAGTGTCCCGTCTTCCCACAGTGGCCAATGCCCAATGCTACAGAGGGAACGGACAGAACAGGGCAAGTAGTGAGTGATCCATTCCCCGTCACCCACTCCCAGCTCCTGGCAAACACAAGCTAGGGACACTCAGAGCATGAGGTTGCAGGCTGTATGTATGGTAAATAGGTGGAGAGTTACGCAACGTGTTCCAAATATTGTGTTCCAAACATGGGAGGTGGGTGAACCCCCGCTTTGGGGAGACTAGCTCCCCATCCTCACCAGAGCCCTGAGTACCACCCCATGCCCAGCAGAGCCCTGAGTCCCTCTGTTGCCCCCATGCGACCAGAGGAGTCCCGGCTAGCTCACCCCAGCTGTGCTGTTTGGCCCAACCCCTAGGCCACCCCTGGTCACTAGCCTAGCCCTGAAATAGAAGGGAGAGGGTAGCGAGGGCCGGGCCTCAGGGTGGTGCTGTGGGTGGGGCCACAGCCTGGGTTAGGGGAGGTTTAACCTGGCCTTCAATACCCACTGCCCGTGGTTCCAAAGCTGCGGGAGGTGAAAGAGGGGCCGGCCTGTTTTCAGAATAACCCCCTCAAGAGGGAGAGCAATGGGCACCTTCCCACCCAGCCCAGCCCAGGGGCGAGACGCTAGCCAAGGAGCGGGCTTGGGCCTCTGCAAAGCACAAAAAGGCCGAAGATCAGACCTGGACTGGGCCCCATCCGGGAGAACTGAAGTGAATGAAACGCCCTGGTGATGAGAAGAGACAAAAGGGCTAGACGTGTAGAACAGGAGAACACAGGGCACAAGCTGGTATCCGTTACCAAGGGGCACTCTGCCAGCGGGAGTGTCTCATGAAGAGACTATCACAGCTCTCCGGCCTGGCCCAGCACTGTTCAGACTGATCACTGGGTGAGAAATACCTTCTTCCCGTGTTTCTCAGCCTTTTTGATACCTGGGACTGGCTTGCTGCCTTCCTGAAGGGCCTCAGGGAAGTCTCAGGAGCCGGTGCCGATCTACAGACCGCTCGAGGAGAACGAGGCCTTATTAGCCAGGAAAGGAACATGGGGATACATAAAGGCTCTAGCTTGGGTTTTATAATGTTTTTACCTGTGGTCTGGTGTTTCCCATCCTTACGCTGGCTTCTGGTTAAATCTTTACCGTAACCTTTGCCAAACAAGGGCCTGTTTGGTTTTACTATGGACATGCCAAAGTGCCGGGTGCTAAGGAGAGTGTGGAAATGAGGAGAAGCCAGTGAATCCTGTGCATTGGATGTTTAGAGATGGAGAGGCTGAGCCACACACACACACACACACTCTCTGCAAGGTTGTTGTTCTACTTACCAGCCTAGGAGTTGCTCGTGCCAAGTTACTGGCCAGGTGGCCTGGACAGGAGGATGGAGCCAGGTCTTGTCAGATGCGCATCCGATGCGCCTGCAAGTTGGTTGCAGAACCAGAGCCAAAGCCCTGAGTCTTTAGGGTCTGTCT
Source organism: Dermatemys mawii (assembly GCA_007922305.1). Taxonomy (NCBI): domain Eukaryota; kingdom Metazoa; phylum Chordata; order Testudines; family Dermatemydidae; genus Dermatemys; species Dermatemys mawii. The sequence continues at coordinate 384,880 of ML677424.1, read as the reverse complement.
GCCTAGGGATCCGTCCTCCTGCAAGTCTCTGGGGTTTGCCTCGTCCTGCTGTTCTCACCTTTGACGTGTTAGTCAATCACGCAGAGGGCACATCAAGGACGGTTTGTTGTCATCTTGCTCTTCGGTTCTCTGGTCCCCCTGTCCTGGGGGCGATTGGGGGTGGATTCCTGGTTGCCCTCAGGGTTAGTGGGTTATCTCACCCAGTGCATTCTTCAGCCGGACGGCCCTGTCCAAGGGAGTTGTTTTTCTTCCTCCAGACGTGGTGTCGTTTATTATGATTAAGGCTGGCGCCTCAACCTTTTATTACCCATCCAAACATACATCCCCAATCACACTCTATTTCACTTAGCCTTTTCCCCGTCACATCTATATTTCATTACCTATTAACTCTTTAAACACAACCATTCCAAAATCACTGGGGCATGAGAGACTCCCATAGCCCCCTTTGTACCACTTGTTACATGTGAAAAGAAAACAAGCAAGATACAAATGCAAGCGTGGGGGTTAACAGATCTTATTCCTGAGTCCAGGAAAGCAGTCAGAGCAGCAGCTGTCCTTAGGGGTGTTCTTATCACTTTAGAACTGACTTTTTGTCTCGGGATGGGCTTCTACAATTATCACAGACCTTATAAATGACCGGCACATTTCAATGAGCACTGACCCAGCAGGCTGAGAGGTGGATTTCTTTCTAATGGTCAGACCAAATCCAGGATCTGTTCTGGGCCATTCTCTCTCACATTTTCCCATAACATAGATGAATTAATTATTACTTTAATCCAACACCAGAGCAGAACTCCGAGGGTAACGATCTACAGCGATTTAACCCCAGGTCCTCTCTGCTTGGCTCCAGGACTCACTCAGGACCCTGGGAGCTGGGGTGAACAGCGCCAGCCTGCAGGGGAGGAGAGTGGGGCTTCTGGCACCTGGAGTGGGCACTTGTGTTGGCAAGCAGCTGGTAGTTTGGGGTGAGTTTTCCTCGGTGGGCACAGACAAGGCTCTCTCTATGGCATGATTCTTTCGTGGTTATTGATGATTACCGATTTCCAATGAATGACTACTTGAAAGAGCTGGGGATTGTAGGGGTCTAGAGTCTAGACCCAGAATAAGGAATAAGAGAATCAAGATGATCAAGTTAATAAGATTGGGACTCTTCAGCTTGGAAAAGAGGTGACTAAGGGGAGATATGATTGAGGGTTATAAAATCCTGACTGGTGTAGAGAAAGAGAATAAGGAAGTGTTATTTACTCCTTCTCATAAGAAAAGAACTAGGGGCCACCAAATGAAATTAATAGGAAGCAGGTTAAAACAAATACAAGAAAGTATTTTTCACGCAATGCACTGTCAACCTGTGGAACTCCTTGCCAAAGGGTATTGAGAAGGCCAAGCTATAACGAGCTTCAAAAGGGAGCTAGACAGATTCATGGAGGATAGCCACTGATGGACCTATTAGCCAGGATGGGCAGGGATAGTGTCCCTAGTCTCTGTTTGCCAGAAGCTGAGATTAGGTGACAGGGGACGGATCACTAGATGATTCCCTGTTCTGTTCATTCCCACTGAGACACCTGCCATGGCCACTGTCGGCAGACAGGACACTGGGCTGGATGGACCTTCGGTCTGACCGGGTGGGACTGTTCATATGTTCTTAAGTTCAGTGTCTGGTTGGGCACCCCGGTGTGCACAGAGGCAACACTCACACTGACGGCAGAGCAAAGCATGCAACAATTTTATTAGCACCAAGACACAAATGCCCCCAACACCATAACTAGGTAACAGTCAGAAAGAGCTAAGCTAATGTCTGGTGCCACTCCTTACATATGTACTCACTAGTAGCAAGGGACAAAGGTCCTACTCTGTCCCTGGCACGCCAAACATGCCTGATGTCCAGATCTCTCCCTTCCCTGGTGGTCTGGCTTATCATAGGGCCTAGTGGCTGTCAGGAGGATTCGTACAAATGTCCATGCTCCCTTGTTCATATCTAACTTCCTCACCTTAACACTGCTGAGCTGTCCTTATCTGACAGGCTGGTATCTCAGTGATTGCAGCTGATTCTCATACCCGTCATTGTGTTACCAAGGGAAGTTTGTGGTTAAGCATCTGCTAACATTTTATCTGAAAATATCCAAGCCTACTTTCAGTTCAGTGACTCTGTAGTTATGTGGTCATGCTTTGTACAGACGCCCCCGCACACCCAGCACAATGTTCTCAGTTCCCCAAAACTCAGGGTCACTGTCCGGCTAGTTATCTACACTAAGGTCATAGGCTCAAAGCCTCATGCTAACTGCGTAAGCTAATGTCTTATAGCTGGAGTTCTCAGACTGATTTTTGCGCCCCCCCCCCCCCTTTGAAAATATTTCAGGCTGTAGAATCATAGACTATGATGCCCAGCCTTGTTACATCTGTGCTGGGTGTGGGGGAGGAACGATCACCCAGGGCACCAGTAGGGCCCTGATGCGTGTCTCTTTCCTTCACCTCCGCATGTACGTACTCACAGGAGCGCTCAGTGACCCAGGGACTCGTTATCCCGGCAGCCCAAGGTACTGCAGCCTTTCAAAAAGTGGAAAGCAACAGTTCTCAGGGATAAATACATGGACATTTAAGAAACAAATTTTCTGGGGGGAGGGGGAAATAGCCACCTTTCCTTCTGCGCTGCTGCTGCCTTCAGAGCTGGGCAGCCGGAGAACTGTACCCTCCCTCTGGTTCTTCTCCACCCTCAGCAGTCTCCTCTATTTGGGAACTTAAAATATGGTATGCCTAGATTTCACAACCACCCTAAAATAGCCTTGCAACCCGCTTTGGGGTTGGGACCCCCAGTTTGAGAAATGCAGCCTTTCAGGATACAGGCCTGTAGGTTCCTTGCATTACAGCTAAATAGAACGTCAGGCTCGCTCTGTGGGCTACACCCTGTACTGCGAGTGGGTGGTAGCGATTCGCCACGTGCCCCTGGGGTAATGGTGAGAGTGTCACACCCACCCAGGCTAGTACAATGACCACCGGCCCAGCCGTCCTCTCTGCAGAGTAACATGGGTGGAAGCGTCCTCTCTGCAGAGTAACATGGGTGGAATCGATGGAGGATACTTGTGATAAACAGGAGTTTTTAGTATCCCTTTAAAGTTGAACTGCAAAGGGGTTTGTATAAGAAAAGAAAAAAAAAGATCCCGATCTGAACTGCCAGAGAATCCGGGAGTCTCTGTCTGAGGTTTAAAATGCAAAACAACCTCCATAGATTCGTGGATTTTAAGACCAGATGGGGTCCCTCTACCTAGCCAGTCTGACCTCTCACATAGCACAGAATCCACACAGGGGGTCCTGCATCCTGCCCGCAGCTAGAGCAGACCTTTCAGAACAGTGGCTCTCTACTAGGAGTCCCAAGCAGGTTTCTGGGGTCCGCCAGAATAAACCAGCGAGCAGGACCAGCATTAGACGTGCTGGGAGCCAGGGCAGAAAGCCGTTGTCCAAGCCCTGCTGCCTGCGGCTGAAGCGGAAGCCTGGGCAACCTGACTAAAAGTCACCAAAGCAATTCAGGGCAGAACTGAGATAGGTGAGGCTGCTGTGCCCTCGCAGGGATGAGCGCGCCAGTCTCTAGAGTACGTCCACGCTGCTATGGTGGAGGAGGAAGTGGAGTTTGGACGTGGACGGCTGGGCTCACAGTGCGAGGGGCAGCCCACCCTGTTTAGATTTGTAGGGACTTTCGGTTAGTTTTTCTTGGGTCTGTCTTGGCTTTGTCTTCTCGCTCTCTAGCTTCTCCTACAGTTTTCAACTTCCACTCGAGCCTTGAGGAACCTGGACCATCAGACTCCTTGGGCAGGCCTGAGATGAGGTCAGTCCTTTGTCTCTTCCCATAGCAGCCCACGGGACTAACCTGCTAGCTTGCTGTGTTATAGATCCTGCCTTTATTTACTGATTTGACTGAGTCTATTAGTTTGGCTTATATTTTTGTATTGAATAATTTCAGTGGACATTACTTCATTGTGTTTGGCCGTAACGCCAGGAACCTACAGGCCTGTATCCTGTATGATTAGCTAGAGCAAGTGAGTGTGAATGTTTGTACCCTTTGACATAGATAAATGGCCCACCGGTTACTCTCGTAGACTTTAGGGAACTGAATGTGTTTGCCACACAATATACCACAAGAACATGGACGGAATGGTTCCGGCCAAAGGGAACGGGCTTTGAGAATGATATAACTGCTATTAACATGTGTGGATGTGCCAGCCTGTAGAGTGGTGTCCCCTCAGATTATGTGGGTGAGGAAATGAGATTTGGGCAGGGAAGGTTGGGCACTGACATGAATAATCAGGAGAGTGGCAAGAACCTCTAAGAGGGCAAACCACCACGTAGAGATAATTCTTTTAGATCTTTAGTTCCTCTTTGTTTAGCAACCAGCTCAGCTTCTGCCATATAACTTAGCTACTCAGGCTTTGACTTACCACCAGGTCCCCAAGGAAGGGGGTGAGTGTGCTAGTCTAAGGAGCTTTGTAAGGTACCCCAGGGACTTTATTACTTCTTTTTGACTCTGTGGTTTGGAGCTTTGATCACTTTTTCCTTTTTTTTAATAAAAATCTCTAACCCTTGGCTTTGTCTCGGCATGAGTGTCCTTGTCAAACATCCCGGGGATTCTTGGAAGACTCTGTGGAGCCTGATTCTGGGACAAGCCCTGTATTATCTACCTATTAGATCAATTGGCGAGCCCACAACTCATACTATATCAACAATCATATCAATCCACACAGATCAGGCAAAAGGTAGCTAATTCCCCTAGCGGATAAAACTGGGCCTGGTAGTTCCAGTTTGCACTTTGCTTTCTTCAGTTTCCTGTCATTAGATCTTGTCTGCCTTTGCCTGCCCAATGAAAGAGCCCTCTACTCCCAGAAATCTCCTCCTCAGGTAGGTCCTTGTGGACTGTGATCAAGTTCACCTCTTTGACAAGCTAAGTAGATTGATGTCTTTTGGTCCTGTGTGGCTCCTGCCAGAGGGATAAATACCAGGGAGGGAGAGGAGTTAGTTAAGTGCCAATGTGGACACAAGAACCAATGGATATAAACTGGCCATCATTAAGTTTAGGCTTGAAACTAGGCGAAGGTTTCTAACCATCAGAGGAGTGAAGTTCTGGAACAGCCTCGCCAGGGGAGCAGTTGGGGCAAAAATGTAACCGGCTTCAAGACTGAACTTGGTAAGTTTATGGAGGGGATGGTATGATGAAACTCCCTACAATGACATGTAGCCAACCTGTGACTGCCAGCAGCAAATATCTTCAACAGCTAGAGACAGGACACTGGCTGGGGAGGGCTCTGTGTCACTATACAGAATTCTTTCCCAAATGTCTGCCTGGTGGGTCTTGCCCACATGCTCAGGGTCTAACGGATCACCATATTTGGGGCTGGGAAGGAACAGGTAATGCCGGTTGGGGCGGGGCACTATATGTGAAAGAAAGCATAGAATCAAATGAAATAAAAACCTTACATGAACCAAACTATACCATAGAATCTCCATGGATAATAATTCCATGCTCGAATAATAATATAGCAGTAGGGATCTATTACAGACCACCTTACCAGGAAGTTGATAGTGGCTATGAAATGCCTAGAGATTACAGAGACTATTAAAAAACTGAATACTAATGGCAGATTTCAACGCTCCCCACACTGACTGGGTCCATGTCACCTCAGGGCGGGATGCAGAAATAAAATTTCTTGACACCTTAAATGACTGCATCTTGGAGCAGCTAGTCCTGGAACCCACTAGAGAAGAGAATTTTTGATTTAGTCCCAAGTAGAGCACAGAATCTGGTCTAGGGTGACCAAATGCCCCAATTTTATAGAGACAATCATGACATTTGGGGCCACCCTCTGTCCCGATTTTTCACACTTGCTGTCTGGTCACCCTAATCTGGTCCAAAAAGGGAATACAGCTGGACTGCTTGGTAATAGTGACCATAATGTAATTATTGCGGAGAAACTAAATGAATTCTTTGCATCCGTCTTCATGGTTGAGGACTTGAGGGAGATTCCCAAAACTAATAGCAAAAATTTCTTTAAATACATCAGAAGCAGGAAGCCTGCTAAACAACCAGTGGGGCCACTGGACGATTGAGGTGCTAAAGGAGCACTCAAGGACAGTAAGGCCATAGCGGAGAAACAAAATTGATTCTTTGCATCGGTCTTCATGGCTGAGGATGTGAGGGAGATTCCCAAACCTGAGCTATTCTTTTTGGGTGACAGATCTGAGGAACTGTCACAAACTGAGGTGTCATTAGAGGCGGTTTTGGAACAAATTGATAAACTAAACAGTAATAAGTCACCAGGAGCAGATGGGATCACCCAAGAGTTCTGAAGGAACTCAACTGTGAAATTGCAGAACTACCGACTGTCATCTGTAACTTCTCATTTAAATCTGCTTCTGTACCAAGGACTGGAGGGTAACTAATGTGAAGCCAATTTTTAAAAAAGGTTCCACAGGTGACTGGCAACTACAGGACAGTAAGTCTCACTTCAGTACCAGGCAAATTGTCAGATATACAGGTGAATATAATTTGTTGGGAAATAGTCGACATGGTTTTTGTAAAGGGAAATCATGCCTCACCAATCTACTAGAATTCTTTGAGGGGGTGGACAAGCATGTGGACAAGGGGGATCCAGTGGATATCGTGTACTTAGATTTTTAGAAAGCCTTTGACAAGGTGTGACAAGCAGGGAGGAGGGTTGACGTGATCTCAAGAGTTTCACTGGAGAAGGGAGGTTGCTCTGAAGGGGATATACCTGGAGCTGTAACCTGAGATGAGAAGGGGGAGGGGAGATGACACCTAGAGCCCGGGAAGTGAACAAAGGGAGGGAGAGACGGCTGCAGGGGTTTTGGAGTGGAGAGTTGGCTGGGGAAGAGAAGGGATCCCTAAGATTGGGGTTTAACCTCCCTGCCCCCCGATAGGGCCTGACTGAGGGGTCTTGTTTGTACCTACAAGCTCTGATTTGGACTAGGTTCCTGTCATCCCTAATAAACCTTCTAATCTACTGGCTGGCTGAGAATCCCTGTGAATCCAAAGGAGTGGGGGTGCAGGGCTTTAACTCCCCCACTCTCTGTGACACAAAGTCCCTCACCAAAGGCTCTTAAGCAAAGTAAACTGTCGTGGGATAAGAGGGAAGGTTCTCTTATGGATCAGTAACTGGTTAAAAGACAGGAAACAAAAGGTAAGAATAAATGGTCCATTTCCAGAATGGAGAGAGGTAAATAGTGGTGTCCCCCAGGGATCTGTACTGGGCCCAGTCCTATTTAACATAAATTCATAAACGATCTGGAAAAAGGGGTAGGTAGATAGTGAGGTGGCAAAATTTGCATATGACACAAAACTACTGAAGATAGTTAAATCACTGGCAGACTGCAAAGAGTTACAAAAGGATCTTTGAAAACTGGGTGACTGGGCAACAAAATGGCAGATGAAATTCATTGTTGATACATGCAAAGTAAAGCACCTTGGAAAACACAATTCTAACTATACATATGAAATGATGGGGTCTAAATGAGCTGTTACCACTCAAGAGAGAGATCTTGGAGTCATTGTGGATGGTTCTCTGAAAACATCCACTCAAAGTGCAGCAGCAGTCAACAAAGCGAACAGAATGTTGGGAATCATTAAGAAAGGGATAGAAAATTAGACAGAAAATATCCTATTGCCTCTATATAAATCTGTGGTCTGCCCAACGCTTTGACTACTGTGTGCAGAGGTGGTCGCCCATCTCAAAAAAAAAAAAAAATCTATTGGAGTTGGAAAAGGTACAGAGGAGGGCAACTAAAATGATTAGGGGTATGAAACAGCTCCCATATGAGAAGAGATAAATAAGACTGGGACTTTTTGGCTTGGAAAAGAGACAACTAAGGGGGACCATGATAGAAGTCTATAAAATCGTGACCGGTGTAGAGAAAGTAGATAAGGAAGTGTTATTTACGCCTTCTCATACCACAAGAACTAGGGGCCTCCAAATGAAATTAATAGGCAGCAGTTTTAAAACAAAGGGAAGTATTTCTTCACATAACACACAGTCAACCTGTGGAACTCCTGGCCAGAGGATGTTGTGAAGGCCAAGAGTATAACATGGTTAAAAAAAGAACTAGGTAAATTCATGGAGGATCGGTCCAAATGGTATTAGCCAGGATGGGCAGAGATGGTGTCCCTAGCCTGTTTGCCAGAAGCTGGGAATGGGTGACAGGGGATGGATCACTTGATAATTACTGGTTCTGTTCATTCCCTCGGGGGCACCTGGCACTGGCCACTGTTAGAATATAGATATTCAGGCCTGTCTGCAGAGGCCTATACTTTAAGAATTGAGGTGTGTACTTATTAGTGTAGATCTACATCCTAACCGCCACTGTTGGCAGACAGGATACTGGGCTAAATGGACCTTCGTTCTGACCCGGTCTGGACATTCTAATGTTCCTAGTTTTCCCCAGGGTCAGAATAGCAGAGACTCTGGGGGGTTTCTGCTTTCCTCTGGTGCAGCATGGAGCATGGATCACCTGGAGGCTTGAACTAGTGTAAATGGTGGATCCTCTGTAACTCAAAGTCTCTAATTCATGATCTGAGGACGTCAGTGATCAGCCAGAGGTCGGGGTCTGTTACAGGAGTGCGGGGGCAGGAGGAGGTTCTATGGCCTGCACTGTGCAGGAAGTGAGACTAGACTAGGTGGTCGCGAGGATTCCTTCTGGCCATATGGTCTAAGTCACAGCGGTTCTCAAACTATTGAGAACCGCGACCCTTTTCCACTTTCTTCTTCGGCGCAGTGGACCCTTGTATGTCCGCCAAAAAGCCGCTGAATTGATTAGTTCCGCATTCGGTGGCTATTTTCGGCGGACATGCTGAATGCTCCCAAAATAGCTTGGCATGTCCACCGAAAAGCCGCTGAATCCGGAAGTAATCAATTCGGCAGCTTTGCAACGGTGCCAGGGGCTCGCGACCCCTCGGCAGGTGGTTGGCGACCCCCCAAGGGGTCGCGACCCCCACTTTGAGAACCGCTAGGAGATCCTCTGGGAGCCAAGCTGCAGAGCAAGTGACACCCACATCCCATAGGGAGAAATGAACTGTTCCTTGTTTCCATTCCTTTGGGTTATGGGACTTGCTGTTGCAGAAAGGCCAGGACTCCTGCAGCTCAGATTTCCCCGGAATGAGGGGAGTTGCTGCTCTTTACTCTTTTAAACCACCAGGGAATCTTTGTTTATTGGGGACAGTAGGGCCAGGTTCACGGGAGGGATAAAAGTTGGATCTTCTAGTGAACCCGTGAGGTCGCACTGTTTACAAGGGCAGTGACCAGCACAAAGTTTTTGCTTGGCTTTAAACTGGGGCCCTACGCTGACATGCACCCAGGCAGGGAAATCAGGGACGAGGCCAGAGAATGCACAAAGGTCCGGGCAGTGAACAGTGCATTGGAAATACAGGGTTAGATTTCCTGAGGCTGGAAAGGACTCTCCATCATTAGAGACTATTAAAGTAAGAAAACTCTTCACTTTATCGTTAGCAATTCCTCATCTTGTAGCCCACAGGATTATTTCACTAGTTCTTGTAGGAACTGAATTTTATAATTGTTCAATACGAATTGATGTAACCTTTGATTTCATTCTGCCAGCCACCCTTTCTGAGTAACAGAAAGGAAGGACCGTCTGAGACTGTGATATTTCACATATGCATTACAATTAGGACCTATAATTTAATTGGGGATTAGTCCTGTTTTGAGCAGGGGGTTGGACTAAATGATCTCCTGAGGTCCCTTCCAACCCTGATATTCTAGGACTGTATGACCTGTTATGAAGTGTAGTTAGTAAAAGACAGGATTTTGTATTGTGTCTATGATAAACAGATCCTGGATGTAGAGGCTCTCTACACAAACATCCCACACAGAGATGGAATACAAGTGTCAGGAATAGTATCCCTGATGATGCCACAGCACAAGTGGTTGCTGAGCTCTGTGACTTTATCCTCACACACAATTATTTCAAATTTGGTGACAATATATACCTCCAGACCAGTGGCACCGCTATGAGCACCTGCATGGCCCCACAGTACGCCAACATCTTTATGGCTGACATGGAACAACACTTCCTCAACTCTCGTTCACTCAGGCCCCTTCTCTATCTACGCTACATTGACGACATCTTCATCATCTGGACCCATGGGAAAGAAAGAAACTCTGGAAAAATTCCACCATGATTTCAACAGCTTCCACCCCATCATCCACCTCAGCCTGGACCAGTCTACACGAGAGGTCCGCTTCCTAGACACCATGGCCACATCAACACCACCCTATACCAAAAACCTACCGACAGCTATGCCTACCTTCATGCCACGAGCTTCCATCCCGGGCACATCACACAATCCATTGTCTACAGCCAAGCACTGAGGTACAATCGTATTTGCTCCAACCCCTCAGACAGAGACCAAAACCTACAAGATCTCCACCAAGCTCTCTCAAAACTACAATACCCGCACAAGAAAATAAGGACACAGATCAACAGAGCCAGACGTGTACCCAGAAGCCTGCTGCTGCAAGACAAGCCCAAGAAAGAAAACAACAGAACACCACTGGTCATCACCTACAGTCCTCAGTTAAAGCCTCTCCAACGCATCATCAGTGATCTACAACCTATCCTGGACAACAATCCCTCTTTCACAGGCCTTGCGAGGCAGGCCAGTCCTGGCCTACAGACAACCCGCCAACCTCAAGCATATTCTCACCAGCAACAGCACACCGCGCCATAATAACTAACTCAGGAACCAATCCATGCAATAAACCTCGATGCCAACTCTGCCCACACATCTACATCAGCAACACCATCACAGGACCAAACCAGATCAGTCACACCATCACTGGTTCATTCGCCTGCACATCTATCAATGTAATATATGCCATTATGTGTCAGCAATGTTCCTCTGCTATGTACATCAGCCAAACTGGACAGTCCCTACGAAAAAGGATAAATGGACACAAATCAGATATCAGGAATGGCAATATACAAAAACCTGTAGGAGAGCACTTCATCCCCGCTGGACACACTATAACAGATTTAAAGGTCAGCATTTTGCAGCAAAAAAACTTCGAGACCAGACTGCAAAGACAGACTGCAGAGCTGCAATTCATTTGCAAATTTGATACCATCAGTCAAGGATTGAACAAAGATTACGAGTGGCTAGCTAACTACAAAAGCAGCTTTTCTTCTCTCGCTATTCGCACCTCCAGTTCAGCTGCTAGAGGAACATCTCACCCTCCCTGATTAGAGATAACAAGCTGGTTCAGCCTCATTGGACTAACCCTGTTATCTCCCACCTGGTTCTTGCCTACCTATTTATACCTGCCCCTGGATACTTCCACTGCATGCATCCGACGAAGTGGGTATTAGCCCACGAAAGCTTATGCTCTAATACTTTAGTTAGTCTTTAAGGTGCCACAGGACTCTTTGTCACTTCTGCAATTCCAGACTAGCTCCCTTTTGTAGCTATCCCTCTGATTCTTGAGCCATAACAATTCACCCATAAAATTCAGGTCAATAGTCTTTATAGTTCAACATCCTCATTCAGTGCGGCTGTTATCAGAACTCCGTTTTCTTTGAATGGGGAAGTTCTGTGGAACACGCCGACCCCTCAATGTCAACATTTCTTACCTCTTTCGAACAGGGATTTTCAGGGGACTTTTACCCAACGTTCTAGCATCACACTTGTAAATTACAACAGAGTCTAAATAAATCTGGTTAGTAAGTCTACCTGTTGCATTTTGAGGGTGTTTTATTTTAGGGCCTTCAGAATTGTTCCCCAACAGTGGGGACTCCGGTCAAAACAATATAACCTGTGTCTGTGTGGGTGTGCTGTCTCCCACCAGCCTGTGCACTGACTGGTAACCTACACTACCCCAGACCTAGCATGTCCTATCTGGATTTATTTTTGGACGGCCTTGAATTCTCTCTGCTACCCAGCCAACCCTCATTGGCAGCTCTGATAAAACCTTCTCCACTCCATGTATCTCACAAACAAAAGGAGTTGGGGGAGGGAGGGAATTTATACCCCTTTCTGCATAGCAGGGTGCTTTTGATGAAGTGATTTTGTTTGCTAAGGCAGACAGTCTGGTGGCCGGGCACACGGCTCATCGCTGGGCTCCGGACTCCTTTATGTAACAAAGGACAAGACATGCAGGGCTGGACTGTGGAATGGGATATGGGACCTCTCATAACTTCTAATGCCCCGTTCTAATCTGGCTTCAAAACTGGCTGGCTCAGAGACAAGGTAGGGGACCTTTCCTCTCTCTGGGGTGCACACTCTAATCTGTCCTCAAGGCAGGGGGACAGGCTGGCTTAGGATAGTATGGAATTGGACACAGGGTCTTTCCCGTCTAGGGGATGCTGGCTCTGATCTGGCCCCAGGGTGAAGGCCTGGCTGGTTGTTTGGGGGAGGGAAGAATACAGGGCCTCTCCCCTCTTGGGGATGTCCACTCTGATCGCGCCCCATGATGGGGACTGACTGGTTATAGAGTGGAAATGGGACACACAGGGCCTTATCCCTCTAGGGGATGTTGGCTCCCATCCAGCCCTGAGGCAGGGAACTGGCTGGTTGGGGGTGGGGGGCAGGGAATGGGACACAGGGTCTTTCTACGGGGTGTAGGCTCTGACCCAGCCCCAGGGTGGGGACTGGCTGGTTATGGGGTGGGGAATGGGACAACACAGGGCCTTTCCCTTCTCGGGAGCACTGGTACCAGAGGGACTGGCTGGTTATGGGGTGGGGACCTCTGCTCTGCACCACCCACTGTCTAGAATCCCCCCTCGGCTGGAACCTGCCTCCAGCTGCTCTGGCCTCGTGCAGCCCCCATCTCTGCCGCCCCGAGTCCCCGCACACGCTGGCCATGGGGTAGTGGAACGGTGTGCAGAGAGGGGGGCTGAGAACCGTTGAACCAAAACTGTAAACCCTGCATGTGATGGAAACCGCTTCCAGCCAGGGGGTGCGGCACCCCCCAGATCCAGCCCCCAAGCACTGGCCCCCACTGTGCCCGCCTTCTTGTGGAGAGATGCAGAGACAAACCCCCCGCCCCTGCTGCTTATTTAAAAGCATGAGAATGGCCAGACTGGGTCAGAGCAAAGGTCCATCTAGCTCAGTGTCCTGTCTCCCGACAGTGGCCAATGCCAGGTGCCCCAGAGGGAATGAACAGAACAGGGAATCACCAAGTGATCCACCCCCTGTCGCCCAATCCCTGCCCATCCTGGCTAATAGCTATTTGTAGACTGTGAGTCAGGACCCTTCGGCCCTACCTAATATTAGGCCCTCAGTCCCCTGCCTCCTTCTTGATACCAACAGTCACTCAGATCAAAAACATCCAGACCATTTTAGCAGAGACGACGTAGACACGACCAAGTTGGCTCCCAGCAGTAGCTGTATTGTGGTCTAACATGACCAGGTCGGCTTCCTGTCGGTAGCTGTATTGAGGTAGAGTAAGGAAGTAAGGGTGAAAAACGTCACCATCCCCATGGCAACTATTTGACCGAGGAAACAGTGACATCCTTTGACTTCTCACCGTCAGCAAAACCACTTGGTCGTATAAAACCCACCAAATTGGCTGTCTAAAACATATAAATACCCTGCTGGTAGCACGACTACTGTGCAGAGGACACCCATCCCGAAGGCATCACGTCGATCTCGAGCCTCTGTCCGCCTGGGTCTGGACTGTCATAGAGGGATGCCGGTGACATCCAACGGATGTGAGTATTTGGAACCAGGGAAAGATTCAGGATTACCACTTGAGCTATCTCCCTGAAAAGCATAAGGAATAGGTACCTTGGAATAAAATAAAGTAAGGCCTAATGAACTCAGATTGTCTTATATGTAATAGTAACATAAGTATATGTCAAATAATTAAATGTTGTGTTTAGTCTATAAGTGCATGTATAAGAAATAAGCGTTAAACTAAAATAAATACCTCTATTGTGTGATTCAATCTAGCACTATCATCATCTGTTGTTTATCTAACAATAAATCGTTATTGTTTACCAGAAGACTGTGTCTGTCTCAGAATTATTGTTCCATACGCCAGTATTCATAAGTATCCAACCCCACTGTCCCGAACCACAAAAGCCGTGATCCCGCAGATAGCCCTGAATAACTTACCCATAACTTAAGAGGGGTCGGTCATCTGCTCGGACACTGTTGCATAGACCTATCTTCCATGAATCTATGTAGCTCCCTTTTGAACCCTGTTATAGTCTTGGCCTTTGCAACACCCTCTGGCGAGGAGTTCCACAGGTTGACTATGTGTTGTGTGAAGAAACACTAGTTTTTGTTTCTTTTAAGCCTGCTGCCTGTTAATTTCATTTGGTGACCCCTAGTTCTTGTGTTATGAGAAGGAGTGAATAACACTTCCTTATCTACTTCCTCCCATATCAGTCAGGATTCTACAGACCTCTATCATATCCCCCTTTAGTCGCCCCCCAATCAGTTTGCCTGGTACTGAAGTGAGACTTACTGTCCTGTAGTTGCCAGTCACCTGTGGAACCTTTTTTAAAAAATGGCTTCACATTAGCTACCCTCCAGTCCTTGGTACAGAAGCAGATTTAAATGATAGATTACCGACTACAGTTAGTAGTTCTGAAATTTCACAGTTGAGTTCCTTCAGAACTCTTGGGTGATCCCATCTGCTCCTGGTGACTTATTACTGTTTAGTATCAATTTGTTCCAGAACCTCCTCTAATGACACCTCAGTCTGGGACAGTTCCTCAGATCTGTCACCAAAAAAAAATGGCTCAGGTCTGGGAATCTCCCTCACGTCCTCAGCTACGAAGACCTATGGAAAGAGTTATCCACAATGACCTTATCGCCCTTGAGTGCCCCTTTAGCATCTCCATCCTCCAGGGGCCCCACTGGCTGTTTAGCAGCTTCCTGCTTCTGATGTACTTAAAACTTTTTTTTTTGCTCTTACTTTTGGAGTCTTTGGCCAGCTGTTCTCCACACGCTTTTTTGACCTTCCTAATTATATTTTTATATTTCATTTGCCAGAGTTTATGTTCCTTTCCCTTTTCTTCACTGGGTTTTAACTTCCACTTTTTACGGGATGCCTTTTTGCCTCTCACTGCTTCTTTTCCTTTGTTGTTTAGCCCGGTGGGGTCTCTCACTGTGTTTCATGTGGGGTGCACGGTTAGGTTGACCCCCTATTATGGGGTCTTTACGAGGTTTCCAGGCCCCTTGCAGGGGGTGACTTTTGGGGCTCTGCCTTTGAATGTCTGTTTCACTGACCTCCTCCTTTCTGTGTCCTTCCCCTTGCTGAAAGTCAGTGTTATACTCTTGGCTCCGGCTCTGCTTTCCAGCCCCCCACCCCGGGGCGGGGATTCCCTCCCGCTGACCTCTGTACCCCTTACCCCCCCCCCCCGCAACAGCCCCCCTATACTCCGCACTGCTGCCGGCCCGAGAGCCTCCTCCTCCTCCGCGGCCTGTGCCCCCCCGGGTCAGGGGCAGGAAAGCGGAGCGCCAAGCGGGGCGCGGGCGAGCCGGGCCAGGCGGCCGACGGGGACGGGACGGCCGGGCTGGCTGCCCAGCCATGCGCCCCGCGGGCAGGCGGGCTCGGCGCCGGGAGCAGGTACGGGGAGAGGCGCGGCGGCTCCGGGCGGCAGCGCCCCGGGGATGGGGCGGGGGGGGGGGCTGAAAACGGGCATCACCCGGACCCCGCCCCCGGGGCTGGTGTGGATCCGGGATAACGCCGGGCTCGGGACCGGGCTGTTTGCGGCTGTGACTCGGGCAGGGCGCTCGCCTGGTCCCGGGGTGTTGGGGGCAGATGGTGCGGGGCTCCCCCCCCGGGGACTGCGCCCCCCCCGGCAGTGCTGGCGGCGGAGCTGGGTTTGAACCGCCCGGCGGGGTGAAGGTGCCCGGGTAAGACTGCGGGGGTGGGAGTGGGGGGGAGGGTCTCCCAGGTGCTACCCCCCCCCCCCCGCGGGGGGGGCCCCGCGCATTCACTGCCCCCCCCCCCCCGGAGCCCCGCCCCCCCCCGTGCGCGCTCTCCCTGCAGGGGGCCAGGTGGGGTTTCCTGGGCTCCTGAACCGGCTTCCCCGGGGCGGCGGGTCTGTAAATCGAGCGTAAGGCCCCAGCACCACCAGGCTTGGCCCTGCAGCTCCGCCGCCTCCCAGGTAACTGCTTCGCTTCCAGCTGTCTGCACAGTTGATCCCAGCAGTGACTCTTGGGTGGGCACTTCCTGGCGGTTAGTGACCGGCCGGGGGAAGGGTCTGCAGGCAGGAGACAGACAGAGCTAAGGGGGGACCTGTGGCTAAATCCCGGCCTTGCGCATCTTTGTAGAACTTTGATCTGACTTTGTGTTGCGCCTTTTCACATAACCTTGTCTTGAAACTCCCTATTGAACCTTGGTAATGTTCTAGCCCCTGAGGTAGTGTAGTGAGGGTCAAAGAAAAATGTCTTTTCCCTAGGTCAGGAGTAGGATAAGATCTTCCCCCCACTTTGTAATCAGTTGCCCTGTTGAATGAACCAGGTGTGAATGAGGAAGGTGCTCCAGAGAGCTCTATGGTTGGAGAGGGGATGGGAGCCAGACCAAGGACAATCAGACATGTCAAGTGGGCTGATTAAAGAAGATCAGACAGATTGACTGCCTCAGGGGTTAGCAGCCAGCACCTTCCTTTGGGAACACCGTCTTTGCAGCATTGGGACAACCCCAGAGGGAAGCAAGGCAAAGGACCCACAGACCCAGGTCTTGAATCGGGGACAGATTTGCAGGAGAGAGAAGCTGCTATAAAGTGAGGGGTCTCACAGAGGACCCCAGGTCTCGTCTTGTGAACATCAGAGCATCGATCCCGATCGGCAGAAGCCGCTTCCACCCCTCCCCCATCTAACTCACCTGGCCAGTGCAGTTAAGGGGAGCAACTCGTTGGTAACAACAGCAAGACGGAGTGTGTTTGTGTGTGTGTGTTTGTGAATGCATGAGTGGGATATAGATCATATGCATAGAATAGTGTGGATTATTACATGTAGTACTAATACATGTGGTATTTTACCTTATTCCCCCCGAAAAGATCCTGTGCAGGACTTTAAGTACAACAGGTCTGGGGAGCTCTTCCCTGGTTTGGTGCCAAAACTTACGAACTAAAACCCTCTTCCACCTTGGATGAGCCCAAATGACCCTTGCCTGGAGGCAGGGAGACCTAAAGGTAGTTGTTCGGTCACACTTGTGGCTTTTAAGCTAATGGGAAAACTTGCTCTTGGTTTAGCCCTGTCTACATTAGGGATATTTTCCCCTGTACACTGTGGCTGAGCTGGTGTTAGCCCTGGTGGTGGAGAGTTTGAGAGGGCTTCTGTCTCCTTTCACAGCCTGTTAATCTGGAGCTAGACAGTCAAACAGAGGAGAAGATGGCATCTGTATGTGATGATGTTGTCTTCTTTCTAAGGTTGATTCATGCTGCAGTGCAAGGAGAGATCCCACATTCCCAAGGCATGTGGACGACAGGGACTGGATCACTTGGTGACCACCTGTTTGGTTCCTTCCCACTGGGGCACCTGGCATTGGCCACTGTCGGAAGACAGGACACTGGGCTGGATGGGCCTTTGCTCTGAGCTGCGTGGCCACTCTTAGGTTCTGTATAAGGTAGTTCGCTGAGCATAACTAATTAGGATTTAGGATTAGTTTGGCACTAGGGACTGATGGGCAGGTGACAGGAAGCCACAAATTAAGGGCAGTCATAAGAGAGTTGACTGATGGGAAGTGTGAAACCACAAGTAAAGTTATTGGCAGCTGGGGATGAGTCTAAGGAATACCTATCGGGCAGGTATCAACAGCGGGGATAGTACAGTGTATATCGGGGATTGGCAACCTTGGAGCAGTGGGGTGCCAAGTCTTCATTAATTTAAGGTTTCATGTGCCAGTAATACATTTTATATTTACAGGGGCCGGCACAGGGAACTCCAGACCAGCAGTGGGCTGAGCTGCTCAGCCCACTGTCGGTCTGGGGTTCTGTCCCCCAGCCTCTGCCAGCTGGAGTCCTGGCTGCTAGCTCCGCTCAGCCTGCTGCCAGCCCGGGTTCCAGCATCCAGGCCAGCAGCAGGCTGAGTGGGGCCGGCAGCTGGGACCCTGGCTGGCAGCAGCAGAGTGCCACTAAAATCAGCTCGTGTGCCACCTTTGGCACACGTGTGGCAGGTTGCTGACCCCTGGTGTATATATAGAAATACCATGGCAACTAATTGTCCAAAGCTAATGAAGTAAATAGGTAACCAATTAACAGTATGATGACCTCCCAGAGATATCAGTGTGGAAGGTGAGATAAGGAAAAAGGGCCAAGACACATGAATATGCATGAAATCAAGGGTGCACCCACTATAACAGATAAGCCCTGGCCAGGAAAAGTGTGATTGACCTACTGATAACCACCTAGGAACTGTCTGGGACAGGGAACGCTCTAAGTAATGTAAAAGCTGGTCAGGTGGCATTATTTCTCTGCCCTGCTGCAGGTGGGGGATGCTGGCTAATAAAGATAATGGTTAAAGAAAGGGCAGGGTGGTATCCCACTAACCTCTCTCCTGTGGCTGATCTGGCAGCAGATTCTACCCAGATCACTGCAGTATAGAACCCCACCCTGGGGTGGGCCAAGTGGAACCCCCACGTAGGGCTACAATGCAGTCTAGTTAGTATTGCTGTAGGGATCCGAACACTTGTGTTTCCGCACTCAGGCTTCATGTCGCAATAACACAGTTCTTAGCTCCTCTCTCTCCGAAATGGGAATCGGTCTGTCAAAAGGGCCCAGTTAGGGCCCTGTCTACCCAAGGGGGGAAGGCGGTGGTGGTGGGGGAGGCAGGTACCAGGGGAGCATTCCACACTTTTGCTGAACTAAACCTACAAAGGAAAAAAAAACTAGGGGAGAAATCTGGGCGGCAGGGCTGTCCAAGGGAGTATTGCCCGGGGGCCATTGTAGGCCAGTGTTTCATCCCAGGGGTGTCCCCCGTGCTGTGTGTTGGGGTGACAGAGAGAGGCTGGAAAAGCGGGTACATGGCCCAGTTAAAGCAGCCCTGCCCCCAGCACAGAGAGGTCCTGCCAGTGTAAAAGGGCTTTTACCAGCGGGGAGAGGAAGAAGCCACACTAGTGTAAGGACCTTTCATCCCAGTATTGTTACACCAGTGCAAGGCCTTGCACTGGTGTAACACTATCCGTGGTGAGCACGTCCCTGAGTGATGTAGCACAAATGGCGTGGAAAAAGCAGGAACTGAGCCTGCACAGAGAGACGTGTGGGGGGGTCTGCGGTGACCAGAGGGGGCAGGAGCCACTGATCCCTTCCCAAGCGCTCTCTTCCTCCACAGCGACCTGGGTGTTAACAGCCTGAATCCCCCCCGCCCACCCCCGCAGTGGATTAGGTGTCAGCGCTGGGTCCGGGTCCTGTAAGCCCTGGCCTGTAAGAACAGGGCAGGCTGTTCTGCTGTTCAATTCAGGAACAAGACACGTGGTGCCGAGGGGGAGGTTGGCCTTGGCGGGCAGGGGCTGGGCTGCAGGGCAGTGGTTTCGCTGGCACAGCGATGCCTGCTAGAAACGTGGGGGAAGGTGGGAGAGAGCTGGGATGGCAACGCTCACGGCTCAGCCCGTTCCAGACAGGGAGTTCCCAGCTTGTCCACAGACTCCCCTGCGCCCTCGCCCCCCGCTCAGCTCCCGTCTGCAGAGCAGTCCCTGGCGGGAAGTTCCTTGGGGCCAGGCCTGCCTCTGTGTACAGCGCCTGGCACAATGGAGCCCGGACTGATCCCTGGTGCTGTTGTATAAACCAGAGACTCCAGCTGGGCCTGCACTCCAGGAGCCAGAAAGAGTCCAGCCCTGCTTCCCTGCCCCCTTCCCAGCTCTCTCTGGAACAGCCGCCAGGCCCAAAGGCTCTTTTATTTTTATTTATTTGGAGAGTGAAATGAACAACAACTCCCTGTCAGCCCCCCGGGGCAGGGCCCGGTCAGGATCTGCACCTCAGGCCCATGTGCCATGGTGCAGAGGTGGGAACACTGGGCCATGGCGCGCTTTAGGCGGCTGCTGCCAACACCCGTCCCCAGGCCAGAGGGTGGCTAACGGGCTGGGTTCTAATGGGCCGCCCGGAATGGAAAACAGAAAACAGGGCAGCTGGGTACTTAAGGGCCCCGTTCACCCTGGCTCTGCGCCTTGTTCATCCCATGCCCCAGTGCCGGGGGTGTCCCACGCTGCGCGGCGTGTCTCAGTGCAGGGCACAAAGTGGAGCCTGACTCCGAACCCACTGCCTGGTTCCCCTGGTCTCCTCCCTCCCTCCCACCTGGGGTGGAGGGGTAGCAGCCTCAGCGTGTCAGGCAGAGCGAGTCCATCCGTGTCCAGGGCCTGGGGCCGCTCGGGGCTCTGTTACTGTTCGGATGGCTCAGCTCCATCGGGGTCCGCGGTACGGCCAGGCGAGGGTTACGCCCTCACCAGTCTACAG
This sequence comes from Dermatemys mawii, assembly GCA_007922305.1. Lineage (NCBI taxonomy): Eukaryota > Metazoa > Chordata > Testudines > Dermatemydidae > Dermatemys > Dermatemys mawii. The sequence continues at coordinate 364,468 of ML677424.1, read as the reverse complement.
AGCAGCGCGAACCCGCTCGGGAACAACGGGCTGATTTCTTTACTCGCGCCTCACGCTGGAACCTGTGATTTTCCGACCCGTTCTCATCTGGTTTGGAATGATGTTTTCCACAAGTCAGCCAGACGCAGCGGTGTCCTGTGGTCGCTCTCCCTCGGTCCCGGGTTTATGGGGGCCAGGTTTCGATAGGACCAAATATTTGACCCTCTCGCTCTGCCATTCCTGTCCCATCCAGCCATGGCATCCTGCACCGCAGCCCAGTGTGTGGTTTGCGAGGCCTTCACGTAACACTTACCTTGTCCCTGGTGGTTTCTATGGGTACCAGGAAGAGGGGTCACCCGCAATTTACCTGCTCATCTGGCCCAAGTGCAAAGAATGCTGGGAGGATGGTCCCTGGATTTTTCTCTTAGCAGAAGTACAAAGGGTTTGGGGGCAGTGGGATCTGAATCCCCGTTGTACTTACACAAACCAGGACCCCAACAGCTGCACCTGGCCGACCGCTCCGTGTTTGGCCTCCTGGCGGTGGGGCAGCCCGTGTGTGTTTTCCGGGTGGTGTGGAGGCTGTTCCTAGCGTGAATGGGGGCGGATGCAGGCCTCAGTCTCTTCTCTCTCTCAGGACTCTGCCGGCTGCAGGAGCCATGGTCACATTCTTCACACGCGAAGTCCAGCAGCTGCTGCACAACAAGTTTGTGGTGATCGTGGGGGATTCCAGTGAGTCAGCCGAAGGGAAGCTGGAGCCTCCCAGGGTGGGGGGCGGGTTCCCTTGACCCCTCTCGGCCCTGCTTGGGCCGAGCTGTCTTTGGCTCCAAGACCAAAGGGGATTTTCCTGTGTGCCGGGCTGCAAGCCCGTGGCAGCCCCTGCGGGGCTCTCTGCCTCGCCAGCAACCCTGGGTTTGCCCTGGCGTGCCCAGACCGAGCGGCTGCCTGGGGTAACCCCCTTCCACAGCAGCCAAGCCTCTGGATTCCTCTGACTCCCCTCGGCCCTGTCCTTCTGGCCCCACTCTGTAATTGAAGCTGCCCATGTGGGGTGTTCCCTGGACCCGTGTCTCCGCCCCACAGTGCTGCCCTTGTGCTCCCACCCCCCCGAGCCTGTGTCCTGCCCACCCCCAGCACGGCAGCTGGCACGGTGCCTCATTCCTGACATCTGCCCCCACCGCAGCCCGCCACGCGCTCCCGGCCTGCGCAGACACGTCCCATTCTGAGCTAGAGCCTCCCCCAGCGAGCCCCGGGGCTGGTTCTTGCATTAGCACCCACGAGACGAAGACCCCTGGGCGACCTCTGTCTCCGCGTTTCCCTTGCAGTCCAGCGCTCGGTGTACAAGGACCTGGTGTTGCTCTTGCAGAAGGATGCTCTCCTCAGCCAGTCCCAGCTGAAAGCCAAGGTATGGGGCCTGCAAATCTGGCAGCCCATCTCTGTCCCAACAAAACCTCACACAGCTACCGTTTCCCTGGGGCGCTCAGCCAAGCTGGGCTCCCTGCTGGGCCTTGCACCCCAAGAGCCGTCGCTTCCGGTGCAGTCAGCTCTGGTGTGTGCTCCCCTTCTGTGGGCACAGCTGAGACAGAACCAGTCTGGGTGGCTGCTGCTGCACAAAGAGAAGTGGAGAAAACGAATCTGGTTGCCCGGTGGCCAGTAGCTGGACGAGCCGGTGCCTCCCAAAGGCCTGCAGCGTGCGCGGTCCTGGCTCTGGGTCCTGCTCAGCAGTAGAGGAAGCAGCTGCAGGTTGTTGGATCTGGAGAGGTTCTTGTGTCCGGTGGGGGGCTTTGAACCCCAGATGTAACCCATTAAGCAGAACAGTCTGGGGCCTGGTGCACCCCCCTCAGCGGTGGAGCCACCTGTAGGATTGGGGGGTATCTTGCCACATGAGTGCCCCCTGCTGGCTGGTGTTTGGAATAGTGTCGCCATCCGGAGGGAGGGTAAAAGTGGTTGATGTCCCACAGTGCTGGGGTGGGACGTTGAGAAGGGGCTGGGGAGCTGCCTGGCTGGGGACCCCGGGGGGCTCAGCTATTGGGAGGGGCCAGAAGGACAAGTGCCTACAGGCCCTAGCGTTGCACTTTGGGTCCAGGGGAGGCAAGGCCTTCTGGTAGAACAGCACCGGGCTGGGGCTTGCTGCGCGTCCTGGGGCAGGTCAGCTCCCCTGTGCCAAGAAGAGACCTGGTGTCACTCCCCGCGCATGGGAGGGCTGCGGGCTGTGGCCCTCTGGGCTGGGACGGACACAGGACGACCTCCGAGGGCACTAGCCAGACAGCGGCTGCGAGAGGGGAGAGCCCCGCACGTGTACAGAACTGATCTCCGCGGAGGTGGGTGTCCGCAGAGCCGCAGGAGCACGTCGGGTAACAGCTCACAGGAGCCGGCGCCCTGTGTGGGCAGCTCCCCCCGTGTGGCTGTACCGCCCCCAGCCCCGTCTCCATCCCCGCCCACTGGGGCAGGCACCAGGTTCCCCAGGTTGCGCTAGTGCGTGCAAGCGGCTTACCTGGACTTGCACACACTAGTGCGACCAGGGAGAGCTGCTGGTGAGCCTGGTGCCCGTCCCAGCTGGCGGGGTTGAGGGCGGTACAGCTGTGCCAGAGGAGCTGCCCACGCAGGCCGCGGCCCAACATGCTGCTCTCGCCGCGGCTGTTGACTTTGTGTACAGGCAGGAGTCTTCCTGCGGGCAGGAGGAGAGTTTGGGGGCCGCGTCAGTGAGGGCTCTCTGCCTCCCGTCTCCGCCAGGGGGAGCTGAGCTTCGAGAACGACCGGCTGGTGGAAGGCGGCGTGCTGGGCGAGCTGACCAACGGCACCAACTACCGGGAGGTGCGGCAATACCGCACGGACCACCACCTGGTGCGCTTCTACTTCGTTACCCGCGTCTACTCCGACTATGTGGAGAGCATCCTGGCCGACTTCCAGGCCGGGCCCCAGCCCGACGTAGTCATCATGAACTCCTGCTTATGGGACGTGAGCAGGTACCTCCGGCCCCCGCACCTTCGCAGGGGAACTCGGGCCTTGGCGGCGTCCCACGGGGCTGCGCAACACCCTTGGGAAGAGAGCCCGGCCAGTTCAGCTAACGGAGACTCTCCACTGGCAGTACAGGGCCCCTGAGACACAGACCAGCAGTTCCAAGTCCGTCCAGCCAAGGGCAGTGCTGGGCACATAGGCACACGGCAGCTGGTTCTTTAAAACCCCCTGTGTTGTGGGAGGTGACCGGATCTGAAAGGGAACTTTGTGGGGCCGGGGCTGCGGCCCTTCCAGGGGACCGGCCCTGGCGGGTCAGGAGTTGCACTGTGGTTCTGCTGGGGGAGCATCAGGGTAAAAATTGCCCCTCCTGACTCTGCTCACGTGTCCCGTCAGTGCAAGGAGCCTGCCCCACAGACACAGATGTTCCTGCTGTTCACACCATGGGGTCAGCCGGGCTCTGTCCCTCTGTGCGTGTGCAGCCAGCAGCGTTCCTGTCAGAGATGGATGCCAGCCCGGGGAGAGATCCGGGAGGGCATTGGCTGCCCAAGAGGAGGGAGCTCGGCCCTGCATTTGCATCTGCCCTGGCTGTTGGCCTGGGCCCACGGTGTGAGAGCACCTCGTGGGTGCCACTCGTGGTGTCCTATTAGGGGGCATTGAGGCGTCTCACAGCCGGGAGAGCGGGTCTTGGGGGCCCGCTTGCTCTCTGTGCCCCTCTAGCTTCCTCTTGCCATGGAAACTCCAAGTCCCATCCTGGGGAATGGTGGGGCAACCTCCACTCCCTGCCCCTGGCCGATGGTGGCCTCAGTGCAGAAATGCCTGCCTGGCCAGCCTCGCCCCTAGAAATGGGCATGAGCCGTGGCTGCTGCGGGGAGCCGTTTCCGCAGAGCTCCTGGCCGACGGGTCCTGGCTTTGCCCGGCGCTGCTCCTCGTGGGGGCCAGATGGATGCTACCCCGTGTCCGTCCTGAGGGCCGTGTCTCTGTCTGCTCTGCCGCCCACAGGTACGGCCCCAAGTCCATGAAGCAGTACCGGGCGAATCTGGAAAAGGCCTTTAACCGGCTGGACAAGGTGCTGCCCCACGCCTGCCTCCTGGTGTGGAACATGACGATGCCCGTGGGCCACAAAATCACTGGGGGCTTCCTCATCCCAGAGGTAATGCGAACGACAGCTTGGCCCCGGGGCTGCTAGCCGAGGGTGCTCTGGGGGCGTGGGGCTGGGATAAGCTCTGAGACCAAGGGCAGGGCCAGTCTGCTGCTCCCCGGTCCTAGTGCCTCGTCTCTGCTCCGGGGGCCAGTACCCGCTACTGCACCACTCTCCAGCACCCGCGGGCACAGCCCTCCGGTCACACAGCCCCCCACAGGGCACCCTCCCGGGACAGGTCTTGTCTGAAATCCTAGGCACAGCTCCAAAGTTACCCCTCTGTTACCCTTCACCTCTGCCTCCTGCGGGCGGGAGTGCTGCAGGCTGCCTAGCCCCTGTGGGGGTGAGGGGCGAGGGGTTCCCTCCCGCCTGGCCCTGACGCCACGGGACTGGCTGGAAACAGGCCTCGTCAGTGCTCACGATCCGCTTCTGACTCTGAAATCTCCGAGACGGGGGGTCCTGGAGCTTAAGGCTAGAAGGGACATCAGAGAAATTCCCTCACTTCCCTTGCACTGAGCCCAGCTTTTCTAACCTTTTCACCCGTCTCCTGGCTCTGACCCCTCCCCAATTTATCCACCTCCCGCCTGAATTGTGGGCACCAGATCCCAGCCGCGGTCACCCCAGTGCCAGACACAGAGGGAAAATCACCTTCCTGCTCCTCCCCGAGATCCCCCTGTTCGTGCAGCCCACAGTCACATTAGCTCTTTGGCCCCAGGGTCGCACTGGGAGCTCCTGTTCCGTTGATCATCCACCATGACCCCCAAGTGTTTTCCAGAGTCGCTGGATCGAATCCCCTGTCCTGTACGTGTGACCTGCGTTCTTTGGTCCTAGCTCTAGTACACGGCAACATTGAGCCGGATTAAAACACGCGGTGTTTGCTTGTGCCCAGCTGGCTACGTGAGCCAGATCGCTCCGGATTGGTGACCTGTCCTCGGCATCACTTTCCCCTCCCCCAGTTGTTGTGCGAGCTGCAAACTTTCTCCACGAAGGTTGTTTTTTCTTTCGGGTCATTGTTAAAATTGTTCAATAGAGTAGGGCCGAGAACCGATCCTACAGGGATGAGGATTCCCCATTTACAATGACAGTCAGTTTTTAATCTGTTTACTGTGTGCCCTGTTCCCGTGGGGCCGGTTCCCTGGAGCGTTGCCTCCCCGTCGGTGCGAGCCCCGCTGGCCTGGCCCCATGGCTCCTTTCTCTGCCTCCAGCTGCAGCACCGAGGTAAGAAGCTGCCCCACAGTGTGATCGAGGGCAACTTCTACGGAGCCGTCCTGGCCAGCAGCCATCACTTCGATGTGCTGGACCTGCACTACTACTTCCGCTTCGACGGGCACCACCGCACGGGGGACGGCATCCACTGGAACCGGGCCGTCCACCGCAGGATCACCCACCTGCTGCTGGCCCACGTGGCTGACGCCTGGGGCGTCGAGATCCCGGAGAAGAGACCCCAGGATGGTGAGTGAGGGAGTGGGAGGGGGGCTGACAGTGCCCAGATGCCATGGTGATGGGCCCGCTGATGTGGATTGTCCCTTGGGGGCAGCGTGTGCGTCTCCAGAGAGGCCCCACCTGAACAAAGGCAGAGTGGAGGGTGAGCTGGCCTGGCACTGACCTGGGCAGAGCTCGGTGGGCGACAGGCCAGGGTCTCCCCATCGTCACACTGGCAGCTCCCACGGCCCTGAACAGCAGCGGCTCTTCCCAGACCTGCTTTGTGGGGTGGGGAACAGGGCAGCCCTGATGTACAGAATGGGAGGGGCTGGGAGGAGGGTCCGGGATGTCAGGGGCTGGGTAGCTGTGCCCCCCCGGGGAATGGCGCCAGGGACAGCTGGATGGGGACCTGGGTGGAGGGGGGCTGTTGTGAAGGGCGCCTGGTCTGTGCACATGCCCCACAGCGCGGCTCTCCTGACCCTCTGCCCAGCAGCCCCTGAGAGAGACTTCAGAGCCCCACAGTGGGGTGGGGGGAGGCATCTATTGTGTCTCTGGCGGCCACGGCTGCTGGGGGCAGAGGAGGGTGGACGTGCTGCGGCAAGAGGGGGTGGGAGACGGGGTGTCACTGTGGAGGGGGTGGGGAGGGACAAGAGGTGGGAGAGGGATGGGTCTGCTGCTGTTGGGAGGGGTGGGTGTGCTGCGGGGGGTGGGGAGGAAGGAGTGGAGGTGGGCGTGCCGCTGCGGGCGGGGGGTTCTGGGAGATGGGAGTGGGGTGTGCCGGTTGCGGGTGGGGAGTGACTGTGCTGCTGATGGATCTGCTTTTCCCTTTCCTCAGGTTGCTTTCAGGCAAACGCTCTGGAGTGGGGCTCGCAGCCCGCCCCCTGCCCGGCGCCCCACGCTGCTCCGCCCTGCCCGGCGCCCCACGCTGCTCCGCCCTGCCACTGGGGTAAAGGTCTTGGTGGTGGGCAGGGGCTGTGGATGCCTCCTCAGGCTGGGGAAGGGACCCCCGTCCGCTTAGGGGGTAGCCTGTTGCCAGCTCCCAGCCCCCTCCTCAGGCAGCGTCGCCTCTCTCCTGTGGCTGACAGCCCCGTGGCCCCCCAGGCACCGTGCTGCCGAGTGGGGGGTGGGCACCTTCCCCACGCTCGTCAAGTCTGTGCCCATGGCCGTGCCCTGGTGCACCGGCCAGGCCATGGCGTGACTCATGCTGACGAGGCCCCTATGGGGTGGCCCCCAGTTGTTCTAAGCCCCCCACCCACAGCTGCCTAATGCCACCCACAGGTTGTGCCAGTGGGGTCTGGGCACGGTGCCCCTTTAGGTCACTGCTGCCAAGAGCCAGCGTGGGGCAAACGCAGCCAACGTGCCTCCGAAATCTGGCACTTCCCGCGGACGCGGTCTCCAGAGGCCGCTGCCCCCTGAGAGCTGTGGGGGCCCGGAGTGGGCTCGGAGCCCCGGGAGCGGCGTGGCGGGGCCCTGCTCTCTGAGCTGCCGGTGCGACCAGCCAGGGGAATGAGCTGACCCGACCTGGCCGCTAGTCTGGAACGGCTCCGTCTGACCCTTCCCCCTGCGTGGACCCCCAGATCGGAGTCCTTGAAGTCCTTGTCCTCTCAACCTGGCTCCGCGCTCAGTAACGTCTCTAACCCACAGGGCCCGTGAGGGACAACAGCTACCTGCCCTGGACACCCCAGCCCAGCGCCTGCCCGGCTCCACCTCCCCGGCCCCCCTTGGACTTCTGCTGCCCCTTCGGGGATCCTGTTTTCCAGCAAGACTCCCCCTTCCTCCCCAGCCCTGGGGGGCCTGGCACGCCCCTCCCCGGATACATCAGCTTTGACAACTGCCCTGACTTCAGTGCGGAGGGTAGGTCCTCGGTCCCTTGCATCTGCCACATGCCCCTTGGTGCGCCTGGCTTGGGGGAGTCTCACTTTGGGGGCGCCTCTGGCGCTTACGACTTCCCAACCTCTCCCCACAACGCCTCTCTCTGCTGCCTCCTCTGCAGGTGGCTGCTCTGCTCTGCCTGTCTCCTCTCTGCACACTCTGACCTTCCCTCTCCATTCCCACTGCTCTCGCCTCTCCGGGCCCTGCTCCTTCATCGCCTGGCTGGCTGCGGCCTTCCTGGCTCTAGCATGGCTCCCTCCAGCCCTGCTGCAGCCAAACCCTAGAACCGGGAGGACACTCAACAAAACAGAAAGTGGCTGACCTGTGGGACTCTCTGCCACATGACGCGACTCAGGCCAAGAGCTTAGTAGCATTCCAGAGGTGACTGGAGCTGGTACGTACCGAATCGCTGCAGAGGGTTAGCGAGGGAGTCCAAGCCAGCTCTCACTCTCCCAGAAGTGGGAGGAAACGCCCCTGGGGGGCAGGTTCACAGTTGTGCCTTCGGGGGTTTCTTGAACCGTCCTGTAAAGCAGCTGGTCACTGGCCGCCTGGGCTGGCCCGTCAGTTGATCCCATGTTCCTTATGGCTGTGACCATGTATCCCTGCCTTGGCTGCTCTCTTGCTGCCCAACGCGGCCGCTCCTCCTTTTCGTGGTTCTGCTGCTGCCTTCCTGCCCTGCGCTGCTTCTCGTGCTCACCTGTGAGCCTTCGATCTTCTCCGCCCTGTCTCCTGGCCTGTCTCCTGGTCTCTGCTGGCCCCTCTCCCTCCTCTGTGGGGTTCAGGATCTTACCGAGCGAGGAGAGCAGTCTCTTGGCAGCTGGGCAGCCTCTGCTGAGACTTGGTGTCGTGTGTGGGTCTCCTGGCTCCCCTCAGTCTGGCTCCGACGGGAAAAGCGCTGGAGCCGGGGCCTGACCTCTCTGGTGCCACTGTCTGAATAACCATGGGTCAGAGCTGCTGGAGGGATGGACAGAATTGCTGAGCCAGGCACGCTGACCCATAGATCCTCCAGCCCCTGCTGTGCCCCCTGAGTTGGGTCGGGGACTGCATGGGGGCTGGGTACCGCAGGGGTTCAGCAGGGGGCGCTCTGCCACAGCACAGTGTAGATGCTGGGCTGGGGCTGGAGGCTGGGCTCTGGGTCCCAGGGATGGGGCTGTGGGCAGAGCGGGTCTTACCCCTGGTCAGGGGGGACTCCCTGGCTAGCAGAGCTGGTTAACACCTTTCATGGCACTACTGGAGATGAAGTGCCCTGTTAAGACCCTGCAGTCTGGGAACGGGAATGGGTTAACCCATTAACTCCCCTCCCCCGTCTTTTTGTTTTCTTCTCTGTCTTATTCCTCTCCCTTTCCCCCATTACTGGAGAGGTGTTAACAGGCCACTTCATCTTGAATGGTCCCTTGAATCATGTTAACTACTGACCCTAACCGGCCTGCTCCACCCTCTGAGTGCCCCCTGGGCACTCGCCCCATCACAAGTTGGTCCAATAAGGACATTACCTCCCCCACCTGGTTTCAAGAATTGTCCTGGGGTCTCAGCCCAACTCCGAAAGAATAACTACCTCTTCCGCCCGCCCCCTCAGCCCCATGGAGCTGGGTTGTTCTGCAGCCCTTCCTGGCTGGCCTGAGGTATCTGGCGTTAAACACCCGCCATGCTGCAACTAGGAGCTGGCTGCATTTCAGCCCAGGCTCCGCTGGTGAAGCCCTGGGAGAGCTGCAGCTGAACCCTGAGTTTGGCGGCTTCTAGAGCATGGCCAGTCTTCCTGCCTGTGTGATCCCTGAGGCCCAGGCGCAGCGGCGGGGCGTTGCTCTGAGGGTCCCGGGCGTGGCGGGGGGGTGTTGCTCTGAGGGGCCCGGGCGCGGCGGGGGGG
>ML677424.1:334293-350241 GCA_007922305.1 Dermatemys mawii | reverse complement strand
GGGGGGGCGTTGCTCTGAGGGGCCCGGGCGCGGCGGGTCGGGGTGTTGCTCTGAGGGGCCCGAGCGCGGCGCTGGGACTGGCTGGACCCAGGCACCAGACACTTGGCCGCAGACCAGGTGTTCAGTTTGTAACCAGCACAGAGTGGGGGTCACTGTTCACGTGAGCTGCCGGTGCCCCGGCTGTGGGGGTGGTGTGGGGGCCTGTGGTTCTGTTGGCTGGTGGCTGCCTGCAGAGTGTGTGTGTGTGAGAGAGAGAGGGGACACGGCCGGTGGTGGGGGCTGTGTGGGGGGACAGTGGGGAGTGGCTGGGGGGGGAAGTGGGGGAGATGAGGGGTTGCGGTGTATCCGGGTGCCCCTCGCTCTGGAGAACTGGCCTGGGGCAGATCCCTAAGTCCTCTCACCCCACCCCCAACCCTCGGGGTTCCTGTCGGGACCCTGCTGGATCGACTCGTTTCTTTTTGCCCTAGGTCCTGGCAGCGACTTTCAAGCTTTCTGGGGCGCGCCGCACGCTCTGCCGGCCCCGGGGCCCTTCCCAGCACCCAGCTTCCCCCGACACCCTCAGAGCCCGACCAGGAGAGGCCGCGGCGGGCGCTCCCACGGCTTCATAATGAGACGGCAGCCAGTGAGGTGGAGGTCTGGGCCCCCTTACAACCGGCCCCACTACGGCTGCTACTGAGGGGTCCTGCCCCCTTGCGGAGCTGGGCGTGTCCCCCTGGCTCCGGCTCTGAAGAGACTCAGGTGGGGTTGGCTTGGCCAGCTCCAGGTGTGTGCCACGATGCCCTGTGGGTGGCACTCAGCTGGCTGAGTTCTTACCTGCCGTGTTTGGGGTGGGGGCAGAGGGCTGCGGGCGTCTGCAGAGACGGGGCTGTGATCTGCTGGTGCTCTGTGACGCAGGACTAAGGCCCTGCGCGTGGGCACAGCTGGACAGGCTCCAGCTGATGGGTGCTGGGCCAAGGGGTTGTTTGATTTCCTGAGCGCTGGCCGGGCTGGGTGCCTTCCTGGGAGGCTCCCTGTAGAGCTGCAGCTCCGGGGGCCCTGGCCCAGGCAAGGTGCATGGTCTGAGGACCCCGTGACAGCGCTGGGAAAACTCGTCTAGACAGAGCACCGCAGCCCCGCACTGGGGCTGTGCTACTGGGCACCGCCAGGGGACACTCTCCATAGGCCAGACCCAGGGGGCGGAGGGCCCCATCCTGCCAGGTGCTGGAGGCGGTGGGGATTGGCAGCTGTGTGGGGGAGGTGCTGAACGCCAGCTGTCTGCCAAGGGGTTGGGGCCTCACCCGGGGGGTCCATATGTCCAGCCTCAGTCTCCTCCCAGCACTGAGTCCAATTCCCCCATCCCCACGCCCTGCTGTTACAAACCTGCCCAGGCGGGGCGGGCAGGGAGGGTTTGCCCCGGACTGCCACAGCTGTGAGCCGGCTGGTGGCCTGGCCCGCTCTCCAATGGGTTCTCGGGGCTAGTTCCTGTTTCTTAATCGTTGATCTGTTTGTAGCCCCCTGTGTGGGGTGTTATGTCATGAGGTGGGTCAGTACTACACCCCCCTGCGTGCCCCCCGGGAGATGGGGACATCATGCTGCTCTGAGGTTGCTTTACACTGGCAGGCTGGGCCCAGACCTGTGCTCAGCTGCACGGAGCCGATCTGCTTGCACTAGAATCACTGAGAGTTGAATCCCTTCCTGGCCATCTGCCCGCAGGCCGGGGGGCAGGGAGGGGCCCTGCTGCGGGCACAGGGGTTATTGAACAGGAAATGCTGTTCGAGGCAAGTGTTCTTGTGTGTGTTGTTGACTTGTTAATAAAGCTTTGATTAGTGGAGGCTGTGGTCCATCTGTCCTTCCACCAGGGGCTGGCCTATTAGATAACAACCTACTACTGTACCCTGCTGCTCGAGTTACTCTGTTAGCTCACTCAGCCAGGTCTGTGCTCAAGCTGCTGGGTTCAGACTCAGCTGATGACTTGGGGAGTGGTTCCATCTGCAGAGGCGGGAGACTCGATGGCTCTTCACCTTAACCGAGCTCTTGGGCCCTCAGCAGGCGTTGGCTGGGCTATGTCCAGCTCCTGCCAGGGCCCCTGGCTTCCGTCCACAGGCAGCGGAGCTGAGAGGCTCACGACTGAATGGACTGTGGCACCCCACTCCGCTTCTGTGCCCTACAGTGGCCCTTCCACCTCTGGGCTGAGCCAGGGTGAGGTGCTGGTAGCTTGGCCCTGGGTTCGAGGCTCAGCTCTGCCTCTCAGCTGCCGGGGCCATGGGCAAATCCCCCCCGACCACTCCTGTTGTCTGCCTTGTCGACCTTCCCGCTGTGGCCATGTAGCCTGGCTCCGCCCGGCCCTGCTGCAATGCTGAAAACTGCAGGGAGTTTTCCATGCTGCCCTGGCTGTGGGGAGGGCTATGGGGCTGCGCCAGCGGCAGTGTGTAGCTACCCCCTGCCTCCTCCAGCCCCCAGCCCTGGGGTTGCTGCTGGGAATGAGAAGAATCCAGAAGGATAAGGAAGGCATTAGAGCTGCTCCTTTCTAGGCACTTCACGGCCCCAAGGGAGAGCCTGGTATAACCTTTGGGTGGGCGAGAGAGTTCACTGCCCTTTTCCAGGCCCTAAACCCCCCTGACTCCTGCAGAAAAGCACCCGGACCCAGGAATTGTCCCTGAGGCTTTTCAGCAAGCAGTGCACAGGTTCACCTTCCTCACAGCCACATCCCCAAAAGAACCAAGGGAAGGGACTTAGTTAAGTACCAACTTTATAACATGACACAAACATGATAACTTCATTTTTACACCAGAACGTGGCTACTTTATGAGCGACATCCATTAGCTGCAGTGATACAGCAAGAAAGAAAATACATGAAATCTAAACAGACCAGTCCCCACAGCAACCCAGAGGGAAGACAGGCAGAGCACCTGAGTCCCAGGTAGTCTTTGATCTCCAAAGCTCTACAAGTGGCCAAGTGGGGTTGCTAGGTGTCCAGTTTCCGACCGGAATGCCTAGTTGAAAAGGGACCTGGCGACTCTGCTCAGCACCGCTGAGGGGGCCATTAAAAGCCCAGGCAGCAGGGCTCAGGCAGCTCCCTACCTGCCTTGGCTCTGCATGGCTCCCGAAAGCAGCAGCATGTTCCTCTCTCTGGCTCCTAGGCGTAGGGGCAGCCAGGGGGGCTCCGTATGCTGCCCATGCCTGAAGCACCGGCTCTGCAGCTCCAATAAGTTGGGAGCTGCGGCGGCTGCAGATGAGGCAGTGCATGGAGCCTCCTGGCCATGCCTCCGCCTAGGAGCCAGCAAGAGGAACATGCTGCTGCTTTCGGGAGCTGCCTGAGGTAAGCGCCGCCCAGAGCCTGCACCCTGACCCTCTCCTGTGCCCCAACACCCTGCCCCAGCCCTGATCTCCCTCCTGCACCCCAAACCCCTCACCCCCTGCACCTCTGTCCCAACCCTGACCCCCCTTGGTCCCAGCCCGCCGCCCCTTCCTACACCCTGTGGGGGTAAAATATATAATTGTAACCTAGTTTCATGCTTACTTGCAGGCCTTAAGGGCCTGAACCAAAGTTGTGACGGTGCTGTTCCTGGTGTGACCCACTGAGAGTGTCAGATCAGGACAAATTGCTTCAAAAGGGGCATTTACAGTCCAAAGCTGGGGTTTCTCCACCCTAGAGGCAAACCAAACCAGCCAAACAGAAAAGACTTTGGTTTCGCCCCACTGGCTAGCCACAAGTCACACAAGCAATTCCCTTAGACACTCCAGCTTCCCAGTATCACCACCAGCAGCCACCTGTCCTGGGGACAAATGGTTATGAAAACCAATACCCCAAATAAAAGAAAACGGGTCTCCCCAATTCCAAAGAATCAGGCCCCAGACCCAGGTCAATATACAAATCAGATCTTACCCACAAATCACGCTGTAGCCAATCCTTTAGCATCTAAAATCTAAAGGTTTATTATCCAAGGAAAAAGATCTAGGTGAGGGTTAGGAATGGTTAAAGGAAATCAAATACATGCAGTAATGGCTCGCATCAGTTGTAGAATAACTGCAGGTTCAAATCAGAGTCTCTGGAATACATTCCCTGGAGGAATGGATCATCAATCCTTTAGCCAGAGCGCCCCTTTGTAGCAAAGTCCCATCCAGAAGTAGGAGCCAGACTGGAGATTGAAGACAAAATGGGGATGGGGTACCACCCTTTTATATCCTTCCCAGGTGCAGGAATGTTCTTTGACCTTCGCTCTGGAAACTTACAGCAAAATGGAGTTTGAGTCAGCTGGGCAACTCCTGCCCCCCTTGCTAAGACACAGGATGTCTCTGCCTTCCCTTACTGAGTCCATCGTATAGCTGATAGTCCTTAATGGGGTATCAAGCATGGCAAGCAACGCTTAACACCAAGGGCTCTGAAATGTCCCCAACAGCATAGCACAATATTTGGAAAGACAGACAGTACAGAGTCAATATTCATAACTTCAACTACAAAAATGATCCACACATCCAGATAGCATACTCATAATCAGCAGATCATAACCTGGTCATAGACCCCCTTTATCTAATATTTGGTGCCACTACAGGACCTTGGTTGCACCAATGGTCTATATGATCCCAGATAATTTCAGTAACGTGACAAAAGTACACTTTGGTTCTTTGTTTCTCTCCTCCCTTTTGCCCCGCTTGCATAGCAAATTGAGTGAGGCAAAGGCCAGATGCACATATCTACTGATTAAGAGAATATTAAACAATTCTTTAGAAGTGAGAAACAAGAGGCACCCTTCTGTCTTTTGTCTAACTAGATAAGATGTTATTTTGCTAGGTCCCATCTTCCTGCTAGAGAAAGATATGGGACACACTAACAAGGTCATATAATGGGCAGTTTCTAGGACATGTGAATAGGGCCTGAGAGATGCCTGGTAAGCGTGTGGACAGCTTGAATTGTAAAACGATGGGTTATAGATAAAGATTGCTAGCCCCTCATAGGTTAAGACCCTTCATTGTATTACAATTCTATGTATTCTGTTTGCTGATAAAAGGTCAGCATGACGCTCCTGTTCTTGGTAGCGCCTTGCGAACTACCCATGCATTGCATGCTTCCAATAAAGTGTGTTCTCAGATACAAGTGACCACCAGCTCATTCTTTGAGGGAAGTCACCCCCAACAGCTGGCGTCACGAACAGGATGGCTGGCACTCCTGGACCGGTGGTGGACTGAGAGAATGCAGCAATGGACTTAGGAGCTGCAATAAGGGGTAAGAGATCCTTTTTCAAAAATCTCCCGCTGTTGCCTCCTCACTGTCCCCACTACTGACTCCCGGGCGGTAAGAGTCATCTTCTGTACAAATTTCTTTTAGGGGATGTATCTGATCTCACCTTTTTGGTAACAATTCATGAATTCGTAAATTCGTACTATTGGCTGTTCGTATTAGTCCTAGGTTGTGGGGGAAACTCCTTCAGCCTGCTCCAGACCGAAAGGTCTACTGCCATGGGGGAGTCCGGTTCAAAGTCACCTCTGACGGCCTTTTCGCCCGTCTGGATGGTTAGGGTCTACAGCCAATTCGGGCCAATTGCCAGCTGGGTTAAGTATAAAGCGCTTAGTGTATTTGTGTTATGTGTATACCTAAGAAAAACCTGTTCTGCAAGATTTTCTAAACAACAGGAAATTGATGCATCATGATATGAATGAATAAATAGGCCTTGGTATGTGTAAGTGATTTGCACAGTGTGTGGGATGTGTGAGAAGTGTAGCCAGTTGATTGGGTCTGAGGCTTAAGCTGACTTCAGCTGCACCAGGACCTCCACTCTTTGAGTGAGGGAGTTCTGAACACAAGGAGGGTCAAGCCAAACCTCACAACCCAGCGAAAGTGTGAGAAAGTGA
Organism: Dermatemys mawii; assembly: GCA_007922305.1. Classification (NCBI taxonomy): domain Eukaryota; kingdom Metazoa; phylum Chordata; order Testudines; family Dermatemydidae; genus Dermatemys; species Dermatemys mawii. The sequence continues at coordinate 344,412 of ML677424.1, read as the reverse complement.
AAACCTTTCCTACTTATGAGCTGCTACCACTGCAGACTTTTCCCTGGAGTGTGTAGTGTTTAGTTTATGAGTTAGACTAGGTTGTGGGCCTCTATTCTTTTGTGTCCCTTACTTCCTTGCTTATGAGCCACTGACTGGTCTGACATCTCACCTGAGGCTATTTGAGTATGCGGCACCTAGCCAACGCTCTGTGCTGAAGAAGGTGGAGGAGGGTCATGAACTGGTCTTGAGAATTTTTTCCTGTGTGAGTGATTTGTATGGTGTGGTAATCTTAGTTTTATGAGCTGCTGTAGAGGACAGGGCACCCGCACATGTTTAGAGAATGGGTGGAAATCAGTCCAAGACTGTCCCTGTTCCACCGAAGGGTATTTTTGCTTATTATATGTATTATAGTCGTAATATTTGTAAATACTAAGAGAACTGGAATTTTTATATGAAGATTCATTTAAACAATTTCCACTAGAAGGTACCTTCGATTTAAATAAGATCATATGTTTAAAGGTGCTCTCCAAGCTACAAGGTTACAAAGTGTAGGAACCCCCTTGGCTTCAAGGAGGGAAAGGAACGGGTTAATTTGAAAGGCAGCTTGGAACAGAGAGATAAGGAGAAAGCTGCTTTGCGTCCAAGGTCAAGAATCAACACAGACCAACAAAGTTTACAAGCTTCAAAGATGGAAAAAAAAACAAAAAAAACCCCCAAAACCCCACATGAAATAGTGAAAGGAGGAGCCGAGCTTTGTGTCCCTGGACCCCGTGTGGTCTGAGGACACTGAAGAAGCCATAGTCAGCCAGCCTGGACTGAAATACCAAGCAAAGGGTCTGAAAGAGATGCCCCAGGAGACCTGAGGGTGTAAAAGAACAGCCCTCTCAAGAGTGGAGGCAAGTCAAAGACTGCACAGCGTATATAATTTCCCAGCCACCTCCACTTTTTCTCTGGATGTACCTGTGTGAGTATGAAAGAAATTTAGGGTTTGGGGTACTAATGTTTTTGTTCCTCTGAATAACGTGGGAGTGTTCCCAATACTTTTTGTTGTTGTTTTATTTTATTAAAGAATATTTAGTCACATGGTGCGTTCTCTTCATCTCCGCCCTACAATCCTGTGGTCTCAGCCTGATCAGCTGAGACCCAGGTAAATTGGTAATGAAAATCTATCACAGTTTGGTGGAAAACTGAGTGGGAAAGGGAAGATTTGAGGAGTGCACACCATTTATCTGTTTGCCCTTGTTATTTTACGTTTGTTGATCTGGCACTGTTGGTGTTATGTGTTGAGGATTGTATGATTAAAGGTGTGCCCACTCTCAGTCGCAACCAGAGGGGTTTAGCATTCCTCTCCACCTCTCTTGATGGGAACAGAGTACAGGTGGGTGTACTCCTGATTGTAGGAGTCCGGGTTGGTGGAGGGGAGGACTCGGGAAGTCTCGCTCCACGCATATAATCCTTGGTGCACGTGATCTTAGCTGTAGCATGCCTGGGATACAAGAGGAGTTGAAGAAAAAGGGAAGAGATGTGTACTTGATAACTAGAATTGAGCAATAAAGAGCATAGATCATGAAGCAGGCAGCAACTCAAACCTATGCCCAGAACATGTTGCAAGCCTTAAGAGAGGACTTCCAGGCAGAAAAGGAAGCATTAGCTAAGCAGGTACCAGTCCTTCAAGGACTTGTCAAAATTTAACCATTTTTGCTCAAGATACGCCGTAACAGGACTGTGTTTGCCACAAAGAGGAAATTGAATAGTTAAAAGCCAATTGGCCATGTGTTCTGCCCAAATGGCAAGCCTCACGGGGGAGAATTCGAGTGGCCCTTGTAAGTGAGAATGTTTAAGGGAAAAGACCAGGAGGGCTAGTTAAAAAGCCACCCTCCTTGTTATGTTGGTAGTAGAACAAAGCCTGTGTCCATGGAAAGGGATGGTTTAACAAGGAAAGCAGGATCAGGCCCAGGCGAACAGGCAAGCAACAGATAGATTGGAGAACAGGTTGGAAACTTTGAGGGCATAGTGGATGGGAAAGAGTTAAGTATAAACATGGGGATTTCAAATCCCCAGGACAATACTTGGAATGGTGATTTGGACTGATAAGAAGTTAACTCTGTAGTTACTAGAGGGAATTAAGCAGTTGAACTTTGTAAAATGGTAAAGAGGAAAATTTTTGGTGTTTTTAAAATGTCTCTAAATAAATCCTCATAATGAGTAATCCAGGCAAAGAGATTATTTGATTGCAATTATTTGGCTATGAATAATTTAATCAAATTAGCTAAAAGAATGTGAATATGTAATGCTATTTATTTAAAATCCTATTAGACTTTAAGGGACTGCAATAGTGGTGTTTTAGATCGCTGTATGTTTTGAAAGCAGGAGTTAAAGATAAAAGGCAATCAAAATTCTGGTAAAAACAATTGTGTCCCTCTTTAAGTAAAAATCTTTAAGCTGTGAATAACTTTGGATCCAGAAGCAAGCCAGAAAGCATCTGTGTTAATGCAAATCGCCTAACTGATAAGGTAGAAGTTACTGAAATCTGGTCTATGAAAATAACCCAGGAAAATGGGTGTAATTCCTCTGTTTTGTCTGTAATTAAGAAAGGTATTTGTATAAAAAGAAAATATTTTAAACAATGACTGATTGCCCTAGAGGGGGTAGACATATATTCTTTTTGTCTTTCAGAAAAGCCAAAGAAAGCTGATGCCAGCTGAAAAGTAATCAACTTACCATGCATTTACTGGCACAACAGAAATTGTGTTTTGTGTTCTATGTTTGTCCTGTGGTGTTTGTCTTGTGGCCAAAACTGTTTTGTGTCAGAATTTTCATAAGGCAGTCTAGTTCAAACCAAAGAGAAGGATTAAATTGAAATGTAGATATTTGTTCATTCAATTTAAAATACAAAATGTTTTGGATATTATTAGAAGATGCTAAGGTTTAAATACACTTGAAAAGAAAAGGAATTTCACTAGCCAGATTTTTTAATTAAAAATTGTTGTTAAAATTGAACACCAATAGACTTTGGAAGCAAAGACATGAAAAGTTAACCCACTCCCCATATTGCACATGGGATCCTTCTGGCTACCCCAGATTTCTAGCCAGAGGGCTGGGGAGGGAGGAAAGCTATTGGATACCAGAGGTTGTACTGAATGGACTCCTCAAAAGTTGGTATGCTTCTCCTGTCTTGTTGCTTCAAAGCTCTGTAATGAAGTTATTTTACTAGAAGGGTGTATGCGACATACAGTGAACAATAAGACTAAAGTACTGTATAATGGGCAATGTGTGTGTGTTCATTTCTGGAAAAAGGTGTGTAAGTGGAGAGTGGAAGTTTTCTTTGTAGGTTAAAAGAAGGGCCCCCTCTCCCCCCCAAAAAAGATAGAACAAGTTAATTCCAGACTTCAGCTAGCAAGCTCAGATAAGATGCTGGCCCTGTTCAAGGACGCTGCTCACAGCTAAGACTTGGCTGACAACCAAGGAAAGGGGGGCTGAATGTGCCCAAGAAGCTGTAAAGTCTGCAAAATACTGCCAGGCACTAATGAAATGTGTTAAGTCTTCTACTCACAGGTGAAAGCAGCATTACCCAAGGATCCTGAACAGCCTTGTCACACCTTGGAATCAGGAGACTGGGTCTACGTAAAGTTCCACCAGCAAAAGAATGCCCTGGCTCCATGCTGAAAAGGCCCTTCCAAGTCCTGCTAACTACCAACATTGCTGTGAAGTGCCCAGAACTGACTGCCTGGACCCATGTTTCTCATTGCAAAAAGACTTCTCCGCCTCCAGATGCTTCTACATTTATTGCTGAATAGCTTGTTCCTACTTATGATATTTCTGTTCCTCCTCCGGAATGGCAGGAGAAAAGGACAAGGTGAGGTGCTGGTAACCTCTCCCTTGTCCACTGACAGAGCTAACCTGCATTCAGCATTTGCTACAGAAACCAGAGCACTCCAGGGTGATGTGCTGGTAACCTTTCCCCATATGATGCTGAACCACGATTGTTTCAGGAAAGAAGAGAAAGGAATACTTGCTCCACAGAACCTGCCAAAGTCCAGGAATTCTTGACTACAAAAGACATTAAGAACTGACCCTGGTGAAGAAACAAAGAATTATACACTAGCAGAAAGGAACTTGTGGAACTCATGCTTGGAAATATGGTATTGATTGGATTTTGGGGTTTATTCCACAGGCTGCGCCCTGTGTTTTTGGGTAAATACCTTCAGTGTGTACTGCTTTCCCTAATTGGCTTTCAGATGAGGAATACCAAAAGTGCCTTATTGCCACAACCAATGCTCCTGTTATTATCTCCATTATTACTACCACTACCACTGCTGTAATAGACCCAGACACAGACAATACTATTCATTTTGATGAAACCCAATGGCCAAGGCCATTACATGTTAGTGATTTATTTAAGTATTGTCTGGAAAAATTATTTTTTAAGATTCAGGATAGATTATATAAGCGAACCATATAATGGAAATCAGGGGGTTCTGTAAAAACAGACATATTTAGTATTGTTACAAGTGAGCCTCAGGAATCAAAGCTTGAAATACATGGGTGACAAAGGGAAATTAATAAATTGGGGACTGAGATGCTAGCAGTTCCAGGAGTTTGCAGCTTATTAGGGGAAAAGAGGTTCTTACTGTTATTTAGGTACCCAATTAGTAAATAGATTTATATTTAGAGAATGTGTTTTGCCACAGGAAAATTTATTTGTATTGAAATGATCCCAGTAATTAATAATTTAACCTGTATTATTTTGTGATATACTCCTTCTTATGTTATTTATGTTAATGTTTCTTGAAAGTATTTGAAAATTGTTAAATCATAAATGTAGTATCATGCTATTTCTAAAAAAAAGATGTACTAGGACATTGAATAACAATACTTAATGCCACACTAGGGACTGTGAAATTTACTTTGCCCCATTCAGCTTTTAAATCACTTCCACATATCCAAATTGCTCAAAGGGGGCCACTGTTCGATTAGTACAGCACAGGACATAGGTTTAAACATCACCGAAGCAAAAAAGGAATTGCAGTGGGATCTAGCATGTTTGGAGATGCGGGATTTCCTGAATGACCAGCTAATGGCCATTTGGAGTGATCTTGAGCATCAGGCTTGGCGCACTGCCCTTAATAGTGCTTCAGGAGAACCATCTGACTTGTAGCCATGGAAAAGACTAGGAGACTTTCAGAATGGATGTGTAAGTACTCGCAGTGCTCCTTCCAAGCATATGGACCGGTCAGATGGGTGTGGGCTCCCACATACCGAATCCAACCGGGTCCATGGGGAGGATGCATATGGAATTAAATTAGATCACCTGGTATGCCTAGCCAATTATTTGTTAGAGCTCCTGGAATAACACCTGATATTTGAATTGGATTAAGAATTAGTGTTTGATATTTTGATCCTTGGAATCCCCACAGCTTCAGAGTTAAAGCAAGGGGAAGTTGTTAGTGTTTGACAAAGTTTGTTAGGAAGGTATGAGATAAGGAACCACCCTGACAGGACAATTACTTACCAAGCTAATGATAGATATGCATTTTAATTTTACCACATTTGCAGTGAAGTAGTCAAGCCAGAACTAGGATGGTTTGATGGCTGGAAAATATACTTCCAGATCTCACAGGGCCCTTAAAGCACCTGATCACACAAATTCTTACAGGGCTCCTACTGTTTGTTGCCCTCATTGTTATATTTTTTTTCTGGCTTCAAGTTGTTGCTATGTGTATGCAAAACCTCTGGGAAAGCCAGAGTTCAACCAATTAGGCAATATCTCGTTTTAGCCCAAAGGAGTAACGATCGGAATCAGACTAAGGATGGGGATGGAAGCAGTATTCTTGCAGAGGAAGAGGGTGAACGCCTGGGAAAAAAATTGAAATTGAACTATAAGTGACACTACATACGTATCGTCAAAGGGGGGGAATTGTGGGGGTAAAATATATAATTGTAACCTAGTTTCATGCTTACTTGCAGGCCTTAAGTGCCTGAACCAAAGTACACTTTGGTTCTTTGTTTCTCTCCTCTCTTTTGCCCCGCTTGCATAGCAAATTGGGTGAGGCAAAGGCCAGATGGACATATCTACTGATTAACAGAATGTTAAACAATTCTTTAGAAGTGAGAAACAAGAGGCAGCCTTCTGTCTTTTGTCTAACTAGATAAGATGTTATTTTGCTAGGTCCCATCTTCCTGCTAGAGAAAGATATGGGACACACTAACAAGGTCATATAATGGGCAGTTTCTAGGACATGTGAATAGGGCCTGAGAGATGCCTGGTAAGCGTGTGGACAGCTTGAATTGTAAAACGATGGGTTATAGATAAAGATTGCTAGCCCCTCATAGGTTAAGACCCTTCATTGTATTACAATTCTATGTATTCTGTTTGCTGATAAAAGGTCAGCATGACGCTCCTGTTCTTGGTAGCGCCTTGCGAGCTACCCATGCATTGCATGCTTCCAATAAAGTGTGTTCTCAGATACAGCCTCATTCTTTGGAGGGACGTCACCCCCAACAACCCCAAACCCCTCATCCCCAGCCCCGGGAAAGCACCTGCTGTCTGCTCCTGGGCTCGACTGCTCCCAGCCCACCAGGGCTTTTGCAAAGCACCTGCTCTGCCGGCATCTGAGTCTGGGGAGGGGACCCTGAACACACCTAGAACTATCACCCCCAGTTCCAGAAGCTTCTGGCTGTGGTTGCTAATGGTGCTTCTGCCTAGCAACACTGCCCCAGCCATGCCTCCTCCCCCTCCCCACTAGCTTGCTGAGAGCAGAGGGAGGTTACACTGCCTTTGACCCCGGGTGGGGGGGGGGAGGGTGCTCGTGAACAGGAGCCCGGAGTCCCTTCTCCATCCACTTCTCCCTGGCCCCTGTACATGTGCTGCAGCCTGCGTGTGTCCTCGTGCACGCAGAGCGGGGGGCTCTGGCACACTCGTGTGCACAGCCGCTAGCCTGTCTGAGCCAAAGCGGGGATGGGAGGGTTGGTGCAGAGCTTCAGCCTAAGGGCGAGTGTGAATTCAAGCTGCTGCATGTGGCCATGAACGAGGGGGGAGAACAGGTGCGTTGTATCTGCAGGGGGTGGGAGCCCTTTCCAGCCAGCTACCCCGACCCTCTGGCACCAAGCCTGGGCAAGTGAGAACGGCCTGTCTGCCCATGCGCCCTGGCCGGGCTGTGAGTGAGGAGTGGGGCGGGCCTGGAGGAAGGCGTTCATTAGTGCCGGTGCCACATCAGAAGAGTCAGGTTCTGTTCAGCTGAGGTACTGGAACCAAGTAGTGTGAGCTCCTCCTCCCCTGCGCTCCTCCTCCCAGGAACCACCAGGTCACAGCCGCTACAGGTCCCTCTGGCCCAGGGATGGGCAACCTGGGCTAGTGCATGGGCTACATGAGTGGCCCTCCTCCATCTCAGTGGGCCGTAAGATTGAAAATCGGGCATGGGCACTAGCCGCGACGCATTTAATACAAGCTGGCTATTTCATAACCCGTTATAGAAATGCAGAATCGTTCATATCCTAACAGAACCCCCACCAACTTCCACTAGTCAGACGAGAAATAGTGGCGCTTACCTACCTCATCCTCAGCGCGCCATCTGGCTGGCTCGGTCCTCCACACACTGTCTTAGCCTAGGAGTAAGGGATGTTCAGACACTGAGGTTTCCAGCCCCTAGTCCGCTGCGCTTCTTGCATTCGATGCATCCCAGGGGAGACAAACGGAAATTGACGTGCAGTTTGCCCAGGAAAGGCCTCCCTGGAGGCAGAAGCAGCCAGGCAAGGGGCAGCCCACCAGCAAACCTTGGACTTCAAAGACAAAGTGATTGAGGCTCAGAGACAAGCACGAATTGACTCCCAGCAGCATGGACTGGCTGCATCAAGACATGTGTCCTGGAGCTGGAAGTTGGGGTCCTGGCGACCGCTGCGGTGGGAACAGACCCCAAGACTCGGTAGCTGGACGCCCAAGTGAAAGGGGGAGATTTTGCTGGCTAGTGAAGGGTTTGTCATAGCTGTGAGCCCCCAGCTGGATCAGGGTCCCCTTCCCTTTTCGGGGACACAGGAGTGTCTGCCCTCAGAGGGGAGCCCAAAGAGGAATTTTAGGAATACTGCCTCTGCCATGGACAGTGTCCAAGTCGCTGGCAGTAAGTTCAGGAGGAGGGTGTGAGGCAGGCCCAGCACATCAGAGGGGTCTCTGTAACCCAGTCTGTCACAATAAGAACATAAGAGCAGCCAGAAAGGGTCAGACCCAAGGTCCATCCAGTCCAGTGTCCTGTCTTCCCACAGCAGCCAATGCCAGGTGCCCCAGAGGGAATGAACAGAACAGGGAATCACCAAGTGATCCATCCCCTGTCGCCTATTCCCAGCTGCTGGCAAACAGAGACCAGGGACACCGTCCCTGCCCAGCCTGGCTAATAGCCATTGATGGACCGATCCTCCATGAATGCATCTAGCTCTTTTTTGAACCATCTTATAGTTTTGGCCTTCACAACCTCCTCTGGCAGTGAGTTCCACAGACCAACTGTGCTTTGTGTGAAGAAATACTTCCTTTTGATTGTTTTAAACTTGCTGCCTATTAATTTCATTTGGTGATCCCTAGTTCTCGAGTTATGAGTAAATAACACTTCCTTAGTTACTTTCTCCACACCAGTCATGATTTTATAGATCTCAGTCATATCCGTTCTTAACCTTAGGTATAGTTGGGGTTATGTTTTCAAAGGTGCATCACTTTGCATTTATCAACATTAAATTTCATCTGCCATTTTGTTGCCTAGTCATCTAGCTTTGTGAGATCCTTTTGTAGCTCTTCCCAGGCTTCCTGGAACTTAACTATCTTTAGTAATTTTGTATCATCTGCAAATTTTGCCACCTCACGGTTTACCCCTTTTTCCTGATCATTGATGAATAGGACTGGTCCCAGTACAGACCCCCGAGACACACCACTATTTACCTCTCTCCATTTTGAAGACTGACCATTTATTCCTACCTGTTGTTTCCTCTTAACCAGTTACGGATCCATGAGAGAACCTTTCCTCTTATCCCACGACAGCTCAATTTGCTTAAGAGCCTTTGGCGAGGGACCTTGTCAAAGGCTTTCTGAAAATCTGAGTACACGATATCCACTGGATCCCCTTTGTCCACATGCTTGTTGAGCCCCTCAGAGAATTCTAGTAGACTGGTGAGGTATGATTTCCCTTTACTAAAGCCATAGCTGTCCTCACACCCTGACGTAGGCAGGGCAGGGCTCTCGCCCCAGCACAGTCAGTGAAGTGTGGGTCTGGGGCTCTGAGGGCACTCCATGGCCTGGCACACCAGGCCATTGGGGGTCATGCCACTCTGGGAGCCCTGTAGCTCCAGCTAACTGCCCACATCCAGTCTCAGCTGCCCTCCCCTAGCCTGAGCTACTGCAGCCACACGGCAATTTTTAGCCCACCAGCTTGAATCAGAGCTAGCACGTCTCCGTCGCCTGCCCTGGGAACCAGCCACCCAGCTGTGCCCTTCCTGCTGGGGACACGAACCCCCCAGACAGAGCTGTGAGCTCCGGTCGAGCAGGGCGTTCACACCTGCACTCGTCTCCTGCCGCCTCCCGCTGCCTGGACACGGGTGAGCGAGCGGGGCGGAGGGAGGTGCCGAGGACTCCACATTGCGAGAAGCAAGTCAGAACTTGCACCCAGGGCCAGCAAAGAGAAGGTCGACCTGGACCGTCTATGAAAGAACACTGCAGAGTTAGCGGGTTCAGAGGAGGCAAAGGGGACGAATGAGGGCCTGGGAAAAGCGTCTCCCATGAAGAGATCAAGGAGCCTGGGCTGGTTCCCTCTTATCCCTCTCCTTTCTAAGGGGATGGACTGAATGGGGATAAAAGAATGAACGAAGATCCAGGACTTCTGTTCTCCTTGTCTCAGGATACACCAGCAAGGGGACAGCCAAGGACAGGGAAAGGAGGGACACTGTAAACCTAGCAAAGGAATTGGGTGACCAGACAGCAAATGTGAAAAATCGGGACAGGGAGTGGGGGTAATAGGAGCCTATGTAAGAAAAAGACCCAAAATCAGGACATCTGGTCACCCTACATAGGAATAGGATTAGCAGCTGGGTTAGTCTCTATCTGTAAATAAGATGAGGAAGACTTTGTAGCACCTTAGAGACTAACCAGTTTATTTCAGCATA
>ML677424.1:303722-329156 GCA_007922305.1 Dermatemys mawii | reverse complement strand
CACTGACCGTGCCCCACCGCCAGGGCCCTGCCGGGGAAGTGCCGGCCGGCCGGTTTTCAGTTCCTGCTTTTGCAGCCCAGCAGGAAACGCTCCCGTCTGCAGCCAACAGCAAAGTCTGTTCCTTCCCCGAGCATCATTGTGTGGCCCTGCAAAACCGCTGCAGTGCCCCTAACCCCAGTCCCTGCTGCTTTGCCAGCGGCAGGACTCATCTGTGCACACACCCCGGCCAGGCACCTCCCAGCCAGAGTGGAACCCCGCCCCCCCCAGCCCCAGCCAAGAGCTCCAGAGCAGGGGATACAACCGCTAGCTGCACAGAGCTGCCCGCCCCAGGAATCCAGCCAGTTGGCAGGGCCCAGGCTGTTAAAGGGACAGCACGAGTTAGAGAGAGCCTGAGGCAGGCCGCTCTGCCTGGCGGGCAGTACGGGGTCTTTGCAACAGTTCAGCTTTCCCCCGACAGCCACACTTGAGGAATACGCTGCCCCCTCTCCCTCTCCCGCGGGAGCCCACCCCTCTAATGTCTTCCCTCTGTGCTGGAGGAAGCTCAGGCTGTTTCCCGGGCTTGGAAGCAGATTGTAGCTGCATCCAGTCACGTTTGCATGGCACCAGAACCAGCTGCTCGGTGGCTGGGAGTCCCCAGCTCTGTACGGGGATCCCACCACGACCCCCCGCCAGCAGCCTGGCCAGGCACATTCCCCAGGGGTCAGGCCTAGCCACGCCGCAGCTAACAGCCAGAAGCCAGGCAGCATGGGCTAGTGGCCAGGGCAGCAGGCTAGCATGCAGGAGACGGAGGCTACCCCAGTTCTGCTGCGGGATGTTGGCTCCGTCCCTTCCTCTCCCTGGGCCTGTTTCCCCTTTGCCTGGGGCTCCTCTCTGGCCTGGGAACTGCTAGGGGCAGAGACTGTCTGACTGTGCGTGTGCTGGACCTGGGGTCCAGGCGCTGCGGGGGTCACACACAACTAACAGTGTCGGGGTGATGATGGTGGTGAGCAAACTGGAGCCACAGCCCTTCCCCCTCCCAGTCCCTCTTGCCCAGATACCAGGGGGATGGGCACTCAGCAAATGTAAAGGCCAACGAACCCGGCCCCGGGTTGTTCGCATCCCACTTGGGCTGGCCGATGTCCAGTTCCTGAAGCACCTGTCCCAGCCCCGATGCTGCAGTTACAGTAGGACTTGTAGTAAGATGAGGCCCTGAAACATAAACCCTTGTATCAGAGGCCCAGTATGAGGCCTAAGGCCTGAGCTAAAGTAATGGTCAAGACTTTGCTAACATAAAGCAAAGTTAAGCTGTGAGCTAGAGGCAGGCCCTGCTCACAGAAGCTGGCAAGGAAAGGGCTGATGTTGCAAAACTACACAGATCTAAGAGGTACTAAGACACTGGTACATTCCACACAGATAACAAGGAACAGGCCGACCCCTCCTAAAGACAGGGGCAAAAGGGTAACATGAAGGATAGAGTTTTGATTGAACCAACTTGTACAAGGTGAGAGGCGGCACCTTCCTACGTAGAGGGGATGCACCTCAGTACGTCAGGAGTGATGTGTAACTTGTTTGTACCTGTGTATAAGAATAACAGCCCTGGGGCAGTGTCTTTGGCCAGCCTAGGGGGCATTAGTGATCCTGCTACTGACTGAGCTGAGTCCATTGTCTGGGGGCTCATATGGACTAGCAGACCCGTTGATATCTAATCCGGCAAAGCTAGAGACTGTGTTTCATTTGACAATAAACCTGGCCCGGGTGCCTTCGTACCTTATTAGAGTCTGTGGTCTTTGGGGGTTCTCTTGGGTCTGCTGTGTCAGCGATCTGCAGAGCTGAGACAGCACATAGAGGGAACACGCACGCAGCCGACTGATATCATCATCGAACAAGAGCAGAGCACCACACCGGTAGCTACTGACAACATTGGTGACCCCGACCGCTGATCTGGTGAGTAAGCGAGCTGTCCGCTGTAGGAATCGCGATCTAACATGGCAGAAAACCACGAGCTAGGGAACCCCCTTTTCCCCTCCCTTCAAATCCCCACGGAGTTTGATAACTCCTGGACCCGCTGGATTGCCAGTAAGGGGGGTCCATATGAATTTAAAAAAGAAAGTGGGGAAACATGGACTGGCATAAGTAGAGAAATAGTAGAAACAGAAGCTCTAAAGAATAGTAACAAAAGTAAAAAAGCTAAAATTTTGCAATTAATGTCTATGGCAGTAAAATGGCTTAAACAGCTCGCCCCAAAACTGTCGGAGCAAGTAACAGTAACAAAGAAAGAGTTAAAAGAATCAAAGGAAGCTACACAGCCCTGGAATGCTTCCCCCCCGCCCCCCCTTGCAGGGTGGCAAGCAGCCCAGAGACAACCCGCACAGGAACAGAATAAAACACTGGAAACAGCCGCAAGGAACCTACAAAAAATACATGTGCCGTCCCCCGTTATAAATATTGGTGGTAAACAGCAGGCTTCAGGTAGCTCCCCTGTGCCCGAAGAATGGGGACAGAAATTGAAAAACGTGGCCCCAGTGAAACTAAAAGATGAAATGGGGTCCACTGTAGTGCAACCACTATCTTATGGTAAAAGCCAGGTTCTGGTAAAGCCTAAACTGGAACCTAGACTGGTGCCTGTCAGAACGGGACAAGCAAGTGCACAGATGGGAAAAGTAGCACACAATACTTTCACTGAACTGGTAAATGAAAAGATGGAAAAAATGGAACAGTTCACAGAGCACATTAGGAGACAGGAGCTGCAACTGGATCGCAGAGGAATGGCTAAAAAGAAATTTCAAAGTCAAATACTAAAATTGAGCAGGTTAACACCTAAAATTGATGCTTTAACCCATGGAGTTGCCCCAAAGCAGTTAACTGCCACAAAAAAGGGCACTCCTCTCATCCATTCAGCATGCAGACAAACACAACAGACACTGGGGGAACAAATTCAAGTTTTACAAAAGCAGGTAATTACCCCCACTCTCATCTCAGAGCCAGGATAAAACCACGGGTGCAGTTTCCAACTGTGCAGGATCCCAATTGCTTTGACCCACAGAACCACACTCTGCACTCATATCTGAAAATACAACCTTCTTTCTCAAATATTTTTACATACTGGTTAAAGTTTTTCCTTTATATGCCTCCTCAGTTTGCTGAACTTGTTGCTGCTAACTGTACTTCCAAAGACCTTGATAGAGTTAATCTCTCTTGGCTCAGGTCTCGCTCCCTTCCTAGGTTGTTCTTTACCACCCCATTTCCCTGCCTTTCCTCACTTTGGTTTTCTCTCTTTGTTTTAAAAGTTAAAAGTTATAGTTTTTACAGAAACCTCCAAAGATAGAGCAATTGAAAACAGAACCAAACAAGAAACAAAAAGAAAACAAGGTAAAAACTTTACTTTAAATAAATCCAGTAAATTCATTATTTTAACCCTTCAGGAATGCAACAGCTGGAATTATTCCTAACTTTCTTGAAGATACGGTTGCCAAGCAACACAAATGCCGCTCTGCTTCTAATCCTAACCACTCGCTAATATTTGAAACATGGGTTTTTTCTAATTCCATAGAGCAGAGTTTTAAAATAATGTTAAATATAAAGTAATGCAAAATTCCTTGGTACCAAATTAATACAATAAATTTGGCATATATTAATATATTTTCATCAATTTATATTAAAAGTTTTAAATAAGACAATAACTTGTTTATTCAAATGTTTAACCCTTTTTATTTTTGTTTGCCTTATTTTGTATAGTTATGAATAGAATTCTGGCACCATTTCTTTTTAATTGTAAGTTTGTCCTGTATGTCCTGTGTGTTGTCCTGTGGCGTATGTTGTGTGTGTCACGTGACTATTTTTTAAAAATTATTTTTATTTTGTTGCAACAAAGGTCAATTTTATACCCTTTAAATATATATTTATATGTGGTACCACACTATTTGAAGACCATGGTCGGTGTATAATCATTATATTATTAGCACCAAATTTTTTGTGCAAAGTTCAAAAAGAATTCAGTTACAAATATATGTACATATATTTCTGCCTCAACAAATAATGCAATTGCAAACAAAAAGAATTCTCTTTTATCAATCACAGTTTTGTTTTTGAAGTTTTTTTTTTATTTGTTAATCAAAAAAAAAAAAAAAGGTAAGGAGAAACCTCAACATTAAGGTAAAGATAATAGTAACAAAATGTCATTTTCTTGATTGGTTTTTTTATAAACTTGTTTGGATTTTTAAATATAGTTATAAGAATGTGATAGCAAAAATAAATGTATAAGAATAACAATTTATGCATAAACCTAACCAAACAATTTGAACAGGTTTCCACATTTCCAACAGGTTTCCACTTTTGGCTCCCAAACACAACAAAGTATCATGAAAGTTTAATACCCTCAAACTATTTGCATGAACCTGCATTTAACATTTATTTTGGGTTTAATTTTAGAGTTGGTTTAATTTTATATGATTTTCCCTTGCTATGTTATGTTAACAGGAAGCAGTGGTTGTTAAAGTTTGTGCTTCTAAACAGTTAACAAGAATGAAATTGGTATCCCAAATTAACTCTGAAAAACCTGGTGAAAATTATGTTATTGACGCTTTTGCTAACATAAAATGTCCAAAAAAAATTATTTTAGCAGTTAAGCATTACATTTAGTATAAAATATTAATAATTCACCTCAAATGATGAATGTCTATACAACAATCAGAAAAGTGTAGCTTGTGTTATAAAATACTTGGTCCCTATTACATTGTCCCTATTATATTGTCAACAAACTAAGTTAAACTTTGTATTAAGTTTGGGTTACTGAAAACAAAAACAAAAAAGGAAAACAAACAAACAAACAAAAAACTTTACTATGTTAACTAATGAAAGTTGTTTAAGTTGCATCCCACAGACTAAAGATGCTAGAAACTATCAAACCCTGAAGACACCAGAAAATATCGGTGTACAGTGAATAAACGCCAAGCATCGAGAAAAGAAAAAATAAGAGCTTTATGTATAAGAGACCGGTCAAATACACCTTCATCTATCATATATGGACAATTAAATTAACAATCAGCTAAAAACTCACTAGCTGAACCAGGATCAACTGTCATTTAATTTCAACTTGGTTACTGTGTAAAAACAACAGTATTATTGCTGTACTACTGTATCATCTTTGTATTGTTGAATTACTGTTGTGTTATTGCTGTTTTGTATTATTGCTGTATTGTATTATTGCTGTACAGCAGTCACTATGTGAATAACCTTGCTAAACTGTTTAACCAACATACAGGTAAAAATTCACAAATGAATGGCAGCAAACAACATGAAGGCAAGGAAAAAACAAATTGGTAAAGAAATACAGTAACTACAACTTAGGTAAACAAATTCCCTGTTAGTACCAGTCATAATTTGGGTTACTGACACTGCATCCTAACTAAGACACATGTTACTCAAAACAATCTTATACAGTGTCTGGATTCCAATATTACATCCTGACACAGCAATATTTAATAAATTGATTACTGTCCATTCAGTAGCTTATCTGGAAGACAGCATCCATAAGAAACAACTGGATCTATGTCAACTACTGGTGTATCACAAAGAAGCTACCCACTTCGGTTTCCAGTGAAGCTTACCACAGGGTAACAATGAGCAGTAAGGATAATCTATAATATGGATGGACAGTACTGTGCATTAACTAATTACAATATATTTACATATAAAGGCCTCAGTGGTAGTGTCACTACCCCAAATTTCTGTTTTGCTTCTCATATACATAGCACTGTGGGACACAATCACAATCCCTATCCCAGTATTTTAAAACACTCAGACTACTACTACTAATAATACCCACATGGTAACTAATAAAAGTGGGTTGCTATCTGCAGTACCACAAGAGCCAAACTACACCACCAGATTGGAAAAGAATTGGTATGCTTGCATATAAAGTGCTGTTATATGTACACATACACAGTATACATATATGCCCATATACACTACAAATGTATATACGATATCCATATTACTGATACACTGTTTGGGAGAGTCTCTAAGACTCAATTATAAAACTACATTCCTCATTTGAGGTCCCGGGCCTAACATTCCCAGGTATTCCCACCATAAGGGACTAAAAATAATTAGAGAATAAAGTCTGTCTATCGGTCGTATGAGGGAATGTGCAGACCAAGGGACAGATGGGGCATGAGTGTATGGATGGTAAAGGAAGCTAACCACATAACAGTGTTTAGCCCACTGGGTTATCTCTAGTCCATGCATTATGCTTTTCCGGGATGATGGGTAAACATCCTTTCCATAAAAAGACAAAAAGTGGGGGAATGTAGTAAGATGAGGCCCTGAAACATAAACCCTTGTATCAGAGGCCCAGTATGAGGCCTAAGGCCTGAGCTAAAGTAATGGTCAAGACTTTGCTAACATAAAGCAAAGTTAAGCTGTGAGCTAGAGGCAGGCCCTGCTCACAGAAGCTGGCAAGGAAAGGGCTGACGTTGCAAAACTACACAGATCTAAGAGGTACTAAGACACTGGTACATTCCATACAGATAACAAGGAACAGGCCGACCCCTCCTAAAGACAGGGGCAAAAGGGTAACATGAAGGATAGAGTTTTCATTGAACCAACTTGTACAAGGTGAGAGGCGGCACCTTCCTACGTAGAGGGGATGCACCTCAGTACGTCAGGAGTGATGTGTAACTTGTTTGTACCTGTGTATAAGAATAACAGCCCTGGGGCAGTGTCTCTGTCCAGCCTAGTGGGTAGTGGCGTGTCCTGTCACTAACTGAGCTGTGTCCATTGTCTGGGGAGCACATAGGGACTAGCAGACCTGTTGACCGTTAGTCCGGCGAAGCTAGAGACTGTGTTTCACTTGACAATAAACCTGGCCCAGGTGCCTTCGAACCTTACTAGAGTCTGTGGTCTTTGGGGGTTCTCTTGGGCCTGCTGTGTCAGCGATCTGCAAAGCTGAGACAACACACAGAGGGAACATGCACGCAGCTGACTGATATCATCATCGAACAAGAGCAGAGCACCACACCGGTAGCTACTGACAACAGGACTCTCTGTGGGACAGGGACACTTCCTAGTGGGAGACCGAAAGCCAGTGAAACTGTCCCCAGACTTCTTACCTTGTACCCCCCTTAGCCCTGTCCATGCCCTGCTCTCACCCCACCCGCGAGCTGAGGCTGGGAGCAGGACTGTGACTCGCGGAGGGGGGACACAGACACGGGTAAGAGGGCCGAGGCTGGGGCCACAGCGGGGGGCAGCCATGGGGCCGGGAGTGGAGGCCTGCGTAAAACCTGGGGGTTCTGCAGCACCACTTACACCCCAACTTCCTACGCCTTTGCTGGCCGCTGCAAGCCCTGATATGACAGAAGGCCCCCATCTATCGCCACGGAAATAAGCCTGACAGCGATACTTTGTCTCAGTGGCTCTCAACCTTTCCCGACTGCGGTACCCCGCTCAGGAAGCTGATTTGTCTCATGTACCCCTCCCCCCAACCAAAAAAGTCACCTCACTTAAAACTGCTTCCTTACAAAACCAGACATCTGTAAGCAGCATCAGGAATGAGATATATTCTGACATCTGGTGGCGAACTATCAAAATACCAGCCCGTCCCAGCCCTCCAGTACTGAACAATGGCTGACTTTCTCAGTGTTACCAGGCCATTATCCAATAAATCAACTGGAATATCAGTCTCATACTCACATGTCAGCACAGTGTCTAGAGAGCAGCCCAGACAAGTCAGTGTCTGTATGAAATTTGAGTGTGTGCTGACTTTGCTGGTGCTGTTTATGTGACCTGTTGTAAAACTAAGCAACACTCCAGATGAGTTGATGTCCCCATGAAAGACCCCTGCCCTGCACACCCCCAGGGACACTCGTATCAAGAACCACTGCTTGATCTCACACACACCGATGCACACACACCTACCTCAGACCCACAAAGGCAGGTGGTGAGGGCCTTGCGGGGCAGTGAAAGTGAAAGGAGAGAGCAGGAACGAAAGTGAAAGGAGGGAGCAGGAACCAATGTCTCTGCGTTTCCTGGGGAAGGGTGATTGGACAAGAACGTGCAGCGGGGTGTGCTCGAGCATGCGGGGGTGTGATCAGGAGGGACCAGGCACAACTGGAGTTGCAGCTAGCAAGGGATGTGGAGGGGAACAAGAAGGGTTTCTACAGGTATGTTAACAACAAGGTGGTGGTCAGGGAAAGTCTGGGACCCACACTGAATGGGGGAGGCAACCTAGTGCCAGAGGATGTGGAAAAAGCTGAAGTACTCAAGCCTCGGTCTTCATAGAAAAAGGCAGCTCCCAGACTACTGCACTGGGCAGCACAGTATGGGGAGGAGGAGACCAGCTCTCTGTGGAGAAAGAACAGGTTAAAGACTAGAAAGGCTGGACATGCACCAGTCCATGGGGCTGGATCTAATGCACCCAAGGGTGCTGAGGGAGTTGGCTGATGTGACTGCAGAGCCATTGGCCATTATCTTTGAAAACTCGTGACAATCAGGGGAGGTCCCAGACAATTGAAAAAAGGCAAATCTAGTGCCCAGCTTTAAAAAGGGAAGAAAGAGAAGCCAGGGAACTACAGTGGTCAGTCTCATCTTAGTTCCTGACAAAATCATGGAGCAGGTCCTCAAGGAATCAATTCTGAAGCACTTAGAGGAGTGGAAAGTGATCAGGAACAGTCAACATGGATTCACCAAAGGCAAGTCGTGCCTGACTAATCTAATTGCCTTCTATGATGAGATAACTGGCTCTGTGGATATGGAGAAAGCAGAGGACATGATATATCTTGACTTTAGCAAAGCTTTTGATACGGTCCCCCACAGTATCTTGCCAGCAAGTTAAGGAAGTATGGGCTGGATGAATGGACTATAAGGTGAATAGAAAGCTGGCTGGATCATCGGGCTCAACGGGTCGTGATCCAGCAGATCGCTGGATGCAGCAGATCGAGGGACGTGATTGTTCGCCTTTATTCGACATTGGTGAGGCCTCGTCTGGAGTACGGTGTCCAGTTTTCGTCCCCATAATATAGAAGGGATGTGGAAAAATTGGAAAGGGTCCAGTGAAGGGCAACAAACATGATTAGGGGCCTGGGGCACATGACTTATGTGCAGAGGCTGAGGGAACTGGGATTGTTTAGCCTACAGAAGAGAAGACTGAGGCTGGGATTTGATAGCTGCTTTCAACTACCTGAAAGGGGGTTCCAAAGAGGATGGATCTCGACTGTTCTCAGTGTTAGGATATAGATATTCAGGCCTGTCTGTAAAGGCCTATACTTTAAGGATTTCGGTATATGTGTGTCATTTAGTTCAGCGGTTCTCAAACTGGGGGTCGCGACCCCCCAGGGGTTACAGGGCGATTCCCGGGGGGTCGTCAGCTCCCTGTGCTGCCGAAGTGCCTCCGAGCCGAATGCTTCCCCTTTCGGCGGCATTTCGGCGGACATGTTTTGCGCTTCAGCGTGTTCTCCGAAAAGCCGCTGAAGTGAAAGTTTCCGGTTCCTGCGGCACAGCATGTCCGCTGAAACGCCGCTGAAAGTGGAAACGTTCACTTCGGCGGCTTTTTGGCAGACATGCATGGGTCGCAGCGGCCCGCGGGGAGCGGAAAAAGGGCTGCCGACCCAAGAAGTTTGAGAACCGCTGATTTAGTTAGAGAGATAGAAAAGAAAGAATCTGTGTAAGGTCTTCTCTCACTGTGACTGTCTGAACCCTGTTCTGAGGCCAAGGCCTCTGGCTAAGCAGCAGGGGCAGCAATAAGCTGGGAAGCAAAGGGTCACATCCTCACATCCCAAACCAGTCATACTGAAATAAGGCAATCTGGGGCTGTTAGCAAGGGGATCTGACCCATCACCTCCAGAGAAAGGGAAGAGCCTAGAAGATGTAAAAGGAAATTTGGTTTGATAGTTTTCTATCTGGTAAAAATTCACTTATCAATAGACACAGGTGGGAAACCCGTATGTCTGTATAGATGTAGCTGTAAAATCCTCACGTCTGTATTATTTTGGCATTATAGTTCCCTCTTTGCTATTGCTTATTTGCATGGTCTCTGTCTGGTTCTGTGATTGTTTCTGTCTGCTGTATAATTAATTTTGCTGGTTGTAAACTAATTAAGGTAGGGGGATATAATTGGTTGAGTAATCATGTTAGGATTGGTTAGGTAATGTCTTAAATTGCAGTTGGGGAGGTTTAGGTTGGATATTAGTAAAAACTTTTTCACTCGGAGGGTGGTGAAGCACTGGGATGGGTTCCCTAGGGAGGTGATGGAATCTCCGTCCTTAGAGGTTTTTAAGGTCAGGTTTGACAAAGCCCTGGCTGGGATGATTTAGTTGGGGTTGGTCCTGCTTTGAGCAGGGAGTTGGGCTAGATACCTCCTGAGGTCCTTCCAACCCTGATAGTCTGTGATTCTATGATTGCCAATCACTGACTTTGACTAAAAACTGCTTGCAGACAGTTCACCCTTCTTTCCAGTCTTCATCCAGACAAGATTTACAACCGCCTTTCTCTCCAAGGCCTTTCCTCCCCTGCGTCTGGCTCCCATTTCCTCCCATTGCTCCTGGGTTCATGCATGTTTAACACTGGTGTGTGGGCTGGGGACGAGCTGTGTGATCTCATTGTAAGACAGACTCTCTGACTGATTTAAAACCATCTGCAGTCACCCGTGTCTGTCAGAGCCTTCCCCTTATCTCGTCAGTTATTCTTTGAACGAGACATCCTCCCTACTCCATTCCTTCTGGCCTTATCACTTAGTATTTTTAAGGCCTTCCTTCTACTTGCCAGTCAGGGCCTTTCTTCACAACACGGATCTATAGATTTCTGTGACCACACTTTAGTTCTGTAACTAGATTTATATCACATGCTGGCCTCTCAGCGCTTAGTTCTGCCGGGACTTGGAGGTCCGGAATAATTGACCGTGCTGGTGAAACAAGGGTTAATCTAACTGTGCTTGATTTACATCCACAATAAAACTTTTCCTCACCCTTCCCCTCTGTCACGGGGGGTGGGGGAGTCCCGTTCCCACACCCCCCACTTCCTGGGATTGACAGTGATTCTTAGCCAGCCAGTAGATCAGAAGGTTTATTTGAGATGCCAGGAACACAATCCAACTCAGAGCTGTCAGTACAAACAGGCCCCCTTGGCCCGGCCCTTCTGGGGGGCAGGGAGATGAGACCCCGAATCCGGGCTCCCTGCCTTCTTCCCCAGCCAGCGTCTAACCCCTTTTCAAACCCTCCAACGTCTGCCTCCCCTTTGTTCCCTTGCCAGCCCCAAGGTGTCAACTCCCCTCCCCTTCCATCTCAGGTTACAGCTCCAGGTTTCCAGGTCAGAGTAGCTCAGCCTCAAGAGTTATGTCCACCCTTCCCCCTACTTGTCACACCCTCCCACACAGAGCCCCAGCTCTTGGAAAGTGTCTTTCACAGGAATGTGATACAAGCAAAGCTCCCAACACCAAACAAAGCACAGACACACACACACACACAAACACCTGCCCACCCCCACACTCAGCTGCAGCGCATCACGGGGTCAGAGTGAGTCGAGAGTGACTGGAAGGAGAGATGAGCTCTAAGGGCAGTGCTGGCCATGGGCCGTCAGAGCCATATAACAGAGGACCAGGACTAGGGTGACCACTGCAGGGGGGAGGCGCCATTCCAACAATGGGGGTCAGGCAGGGTTCCAGCAACCAGCGTCATACGGGGTGGAGAGGGAGAGGGGCTTGGGCGAGGGGCTGGGGTGTCCTGTTTTCCCTTTGGGGAATATGGTCACCGACCCGGAGCAGCCCCATTCTAACCCCAGAACTCAGTCATGTCCCTTCTGCAGCTGTTTGTAGCCGCTCCCCAGAATAGCTACATGGTGAACCCCCCCACGGGTGGACAGAGAAAACCTCGACTGCACCAGAGCTGAGCGAGGGCTCACAGGGGGCAGCTCGTCTGGCCGCCAGCCCCGCACCCCCAGCCCAGACAAGGTGTCTGTCTCCAGGCAGTCTCCCCTCATTTCTCAGAAGGATGCAGCTCTCCGGCCTGGCTGCCTGGCACTCCACAGGCTGGCTGGTCCCCCCCGCCCAGAGCTGCACACCCCACATCCCATCCCCTCAGCCCCTATGTGGGGAAACTGGCCCCCACGGCCTGTTATCGGCTAGAGTCCGCTGCCCCTTGCACCCCCCTCCCAGACCCAGCCACGCCCCCTCCCCAGGCTCGCTGCCCCCCCCACCCCAGAACTGGAGAAGTGGGCCTGGGCCCGTGGATGGCTCCATGGGGGGAGCCCAGTCACTGACCCTCCCCAGCCCACCTCCATCTGCCCCATGCCCCCAAAAGCTGGCTCCGGAGGATGGGCAGGCCGGGGAAGGGGAAGCAGCCTGGTTCGCTTTACAGTTCAGCTGATTAATCCCAAGAGACGCAATCGCCTCTCAGGCGGGCCCTGACCCCGCCCCTTCTGCCACCCGCGAGGCACAGAGCCTCGGTCATGGGGAGGCAGCCCAGAGGCTCCAACACAAAGGGAGTGGGCGGGAGCCCCAGCCCCGAGCGGGCACTCTGTGCCCGGCCCCTGGCACGTCGCTAACCCCACAGCCCCGGCCTGGCATCCTGCCTCCCAACCGGCAGCCAGGGACGGACCAGCGCCAGGCCCGTGTCAATAGGGCCCAACAAGCCACCCATTGTACCTGCCAGCGGGGCTGGGCCCGAGGCGATGGGCACCCGGCCTGGGCCTGGCTGCTGCTTCCAGGTGGCAGCTTCCAAGGCCTGGGGAAGCGGGGGCTGGACTGGAAAGAGAGGGCTCCGCGGCTGAGCTAGTAGGAGAAACACGATGTGGAAGGAAATGGGGGTCCTGGCTCCTTGGGCTCTTGGCCCGTCTCCTTCCTGGCCTGGGCAGCGCCTCTGGCAGCTTGGCACCGATGACACATGGAGCAAAGAGCCCAGGTTACAGCCATGGAGCGAGCGAGAGCGCTGAAAATCCCCCACGCCACAGCTCTGCCCCTCACTCCCGAACCGCAGCCCCTGCTAGCCCAGCCCCGAACTCCCCATCCCCGCACAGCTCTGCCCCTCACTTCCGAACCGCAGCCCCGGCTAGCCCAGCCCTGGGCTCCCCATCCCCCCACAGCTCTGCCAGTGCCCCTCACTTCCGCCCCGCAGCCCCTGCTAGCCCAGCCTTGGGCACCCTCCTCCCCCAGCTCTGCCAGTGCCCCGCAATCCTGACCCACAGCCCCCCGTTATCCCAGCCTTGGGCTCTTCCCCACTCCCCAGCTCTGCCGGTGCCCTTCCCGAACCACAGCCCCTGCTAGCCCAGCCCCGAACTCCCCATCCCCGCACAGCTCTGCCCCTCACTCCCGAACTGCAGCCCCTGCTAGCCCAGCCCCGTACTCCCCATCCCCGCACAGCTCTGCCCCTCACTCCCGAACCACAGCCCCTGCTAGCCCAGCTCTGGGACACCCCAAACTCTGCCTTATGATCTATGGGTTGCACACTGGCTCAGCAAGGCCACCTTACTATTTACCCCTTTTCTCCAGATCCTTTATGAATAGGCTGAATAGGACTGTCCCAATACAGACCCCTGGGGGGACACTATTTACCGCTCTCCATTCTGAAAACTGACCATTTATTCCTCCCCTTTGTTTCCTGTCTTATAACCAGTTACGGATCCACGAGAGGACCTTCCCTCTTATCCCAGGACAGTTTACTTTGCTTAAGAGCCTTTGGCGAGGGTCCTTGTCAAAGGCTTTTTGAAAATCTGAGTACACTATATCCACTGGATCCCCTTTGTCCATGCTTGTCCATCCCCTTTGTCCATGCTTGTCGACACCCTCAGAGAATTCTAGTAGCTTGGTGAGGTATGATTTCCCTTTACTAAAACCATAGCTGTCCTCACACCCTGCCATAGGCAGGGCAGGGCTCTCACCCCAGCACAGTCAGGGACTGAGGCACAGAGCAGCTAAGTGACTGGCCCCAGGGCACCCAGGCAGGCTGTGGCGGAGCAGAGCACAGCACCGGCATCGCCCCAGTCTGAAGCCAGAGCGCTAACCCCTGCACCGCCCAGCCTCATGCAGGGAAGGATTAAAACCAGCCATTCCTCCTGCTGTGGGGCCTGCTCTCCATCAGCCCCTGGGGTCTGGCTCAGCTGCCGCAGGACTCCCTGCCCTGGGAATGGCAGAGGAGGAGTTGATGCCGCAGAGTCCCAGCTATGGCTGGTGACAAGGGTGCAGGGCTTTCCCCCTGGGCGGCACCACCCTGCCAAGGACCGCAATGGACTGGCACCTCCCAGCCCCTGTGCGGTGTGGGGCTGGGGCTCTGAGGGCACTCCATGGCCTGGCACACCAGGGCATTGGGGGTCATGCCGCTCTGGGAGCCCTGTAGCTCCGGCTAACTGCCCATGTCCAGTCTCAGCTGCCCTCCCCTAGCCTGAGCTATTGCAGCCACACAGTGATTTTTACCCCACTAGCTTGAATCAGAGCTAGCACGTCTCCATCTCCTGCCCTGGGAACCAGCCACCCAGCTGTGCCCTTCCTGCCGGGGACACGAACCCCCAGACAGAGCTGTGAGCTCCGGTCGAGCAGGGCGTTCACACCTTCACTCGTCTCCTGCCGCCTCCCGCTGCCTGGACACGGGTGAGCGAGCGGGGTGGAGGGAGGTGCCGAGGACTCCACATTGCGAGAAGCAAGTCAGAACTTGCACCCAGGGCCAGCAAAGAGAAGTCGATCCGGATCCGGTCCGTCTCCACAGGACACTACAGAGCTAGTGGGTTCACAGGAGGGAACGGGGACGAACAAGGGCCTGGAAATAACTCTCCCATGAAGAGATCAAGGAGCCTGGGCTGGTTCCCTCTTATCCGTCTCCTTTCTAAGGGGACGGACTGAACAGGGATAAAAGAACAAATGAGGATCCTGGACTTGTGTTCTCCTTGTCTCAGGATACACCAGGAAGGGGACAGCCAACGACAGGGAAAGGAGGGACACTGTAAAACTAGCATAAGAATGACCTTTTCCACACAGCCAGCATGTGGAACTCACTGCCACTAGATGTTGGGGGGTGGGAAGCGTGTCAAGAAACTGGCCAGATCCAAGGACTGGACATGTCTGTGGATGACAGGAATGAGACACGAACCTGTCAAAGAAGAGTGGGTGAAAATTCAAATGAACCTTCATGGAGGTTTCCTTGCCAGTGTCACCTGATTCT
This sequence comes from Dermatemys mawii, assembly GCA_007922305.1. NCBI lineage: Eukaryota > Metazoa > Chordata > Testudines > Dermatemydidae > Dermatemys > Dermatemys mawii. The sequence continues at coordinate 314,040 of ML677424.1, read as the reverse complement.
TTAGGAACCATTGAGCAAATGTGGGCAAGTCTGATCCCAGCCAGCTTAGCTCCAGGAGTGACGTTTCGCTCCAGCGGGACCTGGGCGGCTGTGGGGAAGAGGGAGCCCCTGGAGAAACAATGATCCCCAGCCAGCACAAGAACAGGGTCACAGGCACGAGACTTTTCCTCCACACTCAGTTTATTTCTTAACACAAAAGATAAAGAAGTAGCCCCTTGCAGGGAGTTAATGAACATGGCAGGCAAAGCTCCCAGGGGCTCAGCGGGCAGGTGAAGAATCACCACCCCCGAGCCTTCAGCCAGTTCCTGGAATCTCATAGCGGTAAGAAAACACGGAGAACTGCAGGAGGCTGGCGAGGCATGATGGGGACTCCTCCGAGACCCTCCGGAAGCCCATGCTCTCATAGAGCTTCTGGGCCGAGTACTGAACCATGGAGGTGGACAGGACGACCGCGCTGTACCCCCGTTCCTGGGCAAAGCGGATGACCGTGCTGCACAGTGCCCTGGCGATGCCCCGGCCCCGCTGCTCCCTCCTCACAGACATCCGCTTCAGTTCCAGAGCGCGCCCCCTTTCCGAGGGGTCTGAGGGCAGGATGGCCCCCACCATGCCCATCACCACACCCTCAGCCTCTGCCACCCAGAAACAAGAGTCTGGGGCCTCCAGGTAGGTTCTCCGGATGTTCAGGAGGTCGCTGCGAAGAGACTGCTGGACGTAATCGCTCCAGAGATACCGGATGAAAAACCAGCCCACGACAAGAGCCAGCGGGAGAGGCACCAGGGAGATCAGGAGGGACCCGGAGGCCGTGAGCACCGCCAGGAACAGGCCCAGGAAGAGTAGCTGGGTCCGGGGATGTTTCAGCACGTGGATGTAGCCAGCGGGAGCGTGCTCCAGAATCCCCCGGGCGAACAGGGTGCGCACCGCCTCGTAGTCAGCGTCCTCTTACTGCCGGATGTGGTACGGGGCCATGGGGCCGCGCTGCCCGGGCACCCTAGGGCAGACAGAGTTTAAAGACAACGCGGGGGGGGGACATTGCTGATCCCCCAGCCATGTCCCTCAGGGCCCCTCGCTTCTCCTCCTGACAGAAGCGCGTCAGGCAGGCGCCGGTGGGGGGATGTGGCAGGCACTCAGGGACCAAGCGAGGGGCTCGGACGAGCATCAGGATCCCTCGTGCGCCAGCCAACTGCACCCCCCCCTGACTCCTGGCAAACCCCCTTCCACGCCCCCACCCACAGCCCTGCCCTCTCGTCACCTCCACTCCCAGCGATCTCCACGCCCACCTGTCAGCCCCTTAGCCACAGCCCTGGGGGTGGGGTGGGGAGGAGACTGCTTTGGCCCTGCCTGGGAGACAGTCTCCCCCAGGGGTCAGGACAGAGAGGCTAGGGGCAGGGTAGGGGGCTTCACTAGGCAGACGCTGCCCCTTTAAATGCCAGCTCCAGCTGGCAACAGGCTGGCCAGGCAGGCTCCATGCCCCAGGCTCCAAGCAGCTCCCCAGACTAAGGGGGTGAAAGGGACCGACACGTGTTTGTGGATCATCCTCTCCCCTCCCCTCATCCACACACACATTGCGGCAGTCCCGTCACCCTCGTCCCCTGGCCCAGCACGGTACCTACCCAGCGGGGGTGCGGCGCTGCAGGGTCACAGCTGACCCTTTGGGCTCACTCTGCTCAGCGGGACCTGCTGACCTCGCAGGAGTGTTGGGAGCCGATCCCTGGATCCCACGTCCCTGGAGATTCCACGCTCGGGAACGGAGGTGGTTTCCTGGACTCGGGGGAGGGGAGATCCGCTCTGCATCCGGGGACTTTGCCCCACGCTGCAAAGCGTGAGGCTTGAATGAGGGACAAAACCATCAGCTGGGGCTAGACCCCCAGGAACCTCCTCTCTCCATGGGGCACGTCCTGGAGTCCTTGTTCCTCTTCTGTCCTTCCCCTTCCCCGGCACAGAGCAGGGCAGGGGGCCCAGCCCTGCGACGGGAGGGGAAGCCTGGGCAGCAGAAGAGTGAAATGTGCTGTTCCTGGCGGGACCCAACTGAGAGTGCCACGTCAGGATATGAACAAGCACTTGAAGAAGAACCTAAATTCATAACCTCAAATACAAAAATGATACACATACCAATGACATAATCATAATCAGCAAACCATAACCTGGTCGTAGACACCTTATACGACCCCCTTTACATAAGATTTGATTCCCTACAGGACCTTGGTTGCACCAATGGCCTATATGATCCCAGATTATTTCAGTATTGTCACAGAGGGGTTGGGAGACCCCAGAGAGGGCAGGTGTCAGCTGGGGAGAGAAGGAGGAAGGGGCGGGAGCCCCTGCGCTCGGGACATTGAACAGGGCACAACGGGGCCCCTGCTGCTCGGGACGGCCCAGACTCACAGACCCTGCCTGGCGTTGTCAGCTGCCCAGCCGGGGCCCCCCTTCCTCCCTGGGCATGGCCAGGGCATGCAGCTCCGTGTGCCACAGCAGGCACGCAGCTCGGGGGGTTATTTTAAGGCACGAATGGCCGTAAACCCCCTGCCTAGCCACTTTGCCAGCCCCCCTGTCACTCCTCCAGGGAGTTAATCTGGCGGTTTGATTGGTCTCCCCCTGGCCAGAGATCACAATGAACACTCGGGAAATTCTCCCCAGCCTGTGGCCGGAGCGCGGGAGCAGAACCCCTGCCCCCCACCCCAGAGACCAGCAGCAGGGTGGTGGGCTGGGCACTGACCTGGGAGCCTGGCACTGCTGGGGACGGGGGCAGGCTGCTCAGTGCCTCCCTTTACATACCGGGGCTTGCACACTTTGGTGCAAAGCTCTGTGGAGACCCCGGATGGCCTGAGCCAGCCACGGGCTGTAACCGCAGGACCCTCGTGCGTCTCGGAAGGCTCCAGGGCCCCGTGAGTGACAGCAGCCCTCAGGGCTCAGCCCCCCGGGAAATGCTCCGGGCCTGGCCCTATGATTGGCAATCACTGATACTGGCTGAAAACCAGTTGGAGACAGTTCATCCTTCCTTCCAATCTTCATCCAGACAAGATTTACACCCCTACTGCCCGCCTTTCCCTCCGGGCTCCCCCGTGGGCCAGGCCGGCCCTTGGCTTGATCTCCACAGAGTCTGGGCCCCGGGGGCTCACGAGAGCTGAGCAGTGTCCTCAGGCATGGAGCATGCGGGGCCCTGAGGGAAGCGGGGCTGGGCCCATGAGACCCATCGATGGCTCCATGGGGGGAAATGGGGCTGGGCCCGTGGGACCCCTCGATGGTAAAGTGGGGCTGGGCCCAGGCCCCGTCAATGGCTCAACGGAACCCGTCGGCTCCGTGGGGGGAAAGGGGGCTGGGCCCGTGGGACCTGTTGATGGCAAAGTGAAGCTGGGCTTGGGCCCTGTCAATGGCTCCACGGAACCCGTCGGCTCCGTGGGGGGAAAGGGGGCTGGGCGCGTGGGACCTGTCGATGGCAAAGTGAGGCTGGGCCCAGGCCCCGTCAATGGCTCCGTGGGGGGAAACGGGGCTGGGCCCAGGCCCCATCAATGGCTCCACAGAACCTGTCAATGACTCGGCGCTTTCCCCTCCCTGCATCCCCATTTCCAAGAGTGGAAAGTGTGGGGTGCAGAGGGAGCGAGTGGCACTGAGCCCTGCCCTCGTGTCCCAGCTGTTTGTACCCCAGAGGGGGCCTCTCCAGTTCCTCCCTCCATCCCCCAACCCCCCTTCACCTGCCTGCTGTGACGCTTTGGGATCACTGGGGCCAGTCAGGGTAACCTTGGGTGCTGTGATGCCATGCTGCCCTGGCTCACAGCCCTGACACCCACAGCCAGCCCACAAGCATCAAGGTCTCGCCCCGGCTCCCACAGCCTACTAGGGTGACGCCACCAGCCCTTCTCATCCTGAGCTCCCCTAAATCCACCTCCCTAGGTTCTTACTGACCAGCCTTTTCCCTTCTGGCTCCTCGCCTCTGAAGGAGGGAAACCTGCCCCCGGTTATCAGTTTCCTTTGGGACACGGGCACCACCCAGCCTGCTCAACAGAGACTTGCTAGGGATGAAAACAAACCTAAAACTGCATTGAACAGAACATCTCCCCCACGCCCAGTTCAAAGGTGGAACCATGTGTCTTGTGACAAAGCTCCAAGTCTGTCCTTGTGGGTCCTGCGCTTCCTGGCAGATTTAGGGGCCTCAGAAACTCATCTAGGCCCCAGAGTGACCTCCCTTTCTCAGTATAATTGGCAAGAGTCACCACCTAGTGAGTTGCCTTCATCACAGGCCAGTATGGAAGATGGAAAAGGGGGGAGCCTGGGCCCACCCTCTACTCCAGACTCCAGCCCAGGGACCCTAATGGTATCAGCTAAGATGGCTGACCTTTTAGCCACAAAACACAATACAATTCCCTGGGCTACTTCCCCACAGCAGTCCCCGCTTCTTCAAACTCCACTTCACCCCTACCTCAGGGCCTCCTTCCTTCAGTATGATACGTTGTCCACCACTCAGTCTCACCAACAGCATAACTTCCTTCCACAGCTCCTGACACCCACACCCCACCTGACTAACTGGGAGGTTTTTATCTGGATTCAGCCAGTCCCTGATTGGCTTCAGGTGTCCCAATTAGGCTAGCTGTTTCTACTCCTTTCTAGAAGGTTCTTAATTGGCCCCAGGTGTCTTGATTGGCCTGGAGTAGCCTTTGTTTGGCTATCCAGGGAACAAGGACCTGCACATCCTAAGGCTGATATACCTGCCTTCCAGCACTCTCCTATACCCTTCTGGTCTGACTCCGTCACAGTATTTAGTGGCAATGAGTTCCACAGGTTAACTGTGCACTAAGAGGAAATACTTTCCCATGCAGATTTAATGGTGTTGCCTTTCCAGGACAGTGGCTGTTCTCTTATTTATGTCCTATGAAGGGGATGTGCTATTGCCGCTCGTCATGGTGTTGCACCTTGCACACAACTCGATACAAGACGTTCCCACTCTCGACTCTTTGTACGCTTTACCCAAGGCAGAGGGGGGCAATGGTACCAGGGTGCAAAAGGAAGACGCTTGCATCTGAAAGCGATGGAGCCATTTCTTTATTCACCAAAGATCCACAACACCAACACTACAGCAATGCAACACAGGCCCAGAGCTGGGACTCTCAGCCCCGGAGCCACTGCCTCAGCTGAGTGAGGGCTGCAGGGACACCCACCCGCAGGCCGCCTGCTGGGGAGAATGACACAAAGGCCTGTTCAGATTCCTGGGTGGATTTAGTGCTAGGAAGAAGGGCTGGATGGACGGATGGAGACAGGTTCTGCTTACAAAGAGGTTCCTCTAAACAGGAGAGAACGTCTGTCCCCACGGCCCACTCAGTCCAGGGCTTCTGACGCAGCCGACGACTTCCCATCCAATTAGATCCAGGTGTGAGGGGGCCAGATACCCCTCCCCACCCTGAGACCACTCACTCTCTTCAAAGGCCACGGAAAAAATGCAATGCACTTGGGAACGGCCTTGAACCCATCCATGGGACCTGGGTTTGAACCAGCAATTTACCAGCATCTCACCAGGACCCACCCCCCAGAGTCATCCCGTCCCTGGGATGAGCCTGGAAACCTCCCTGCCAAGGCCAGGCGAGTTTCCTGTGCATGCAGACCGCACGGAGCCCAATGTGAGCAACCCGCAGAACCAGGCTCAACCGCTGTATCAAGGCAGCAGACTGAAAAGGCCTCAAAGGCGCCTGGCCGAGCTCCAGCCGCCCAGCTCCCAGCCCGTGGTGCAGACAAGGCTGAAGGTCAGTGGGGTCCGTCAGATCAGCTCCCTAGGACACAACCCCTCTGTGCCTCAAGAAGGCAGCCGGGTGACAGGCGCGAAGCGGATCCGGTCGGTTCTCCCCCCGCTGCACAGAGTGATCAGACAGCGGTAGCACAGGCCAGTAAGAGCGAGACCACGTCGGCCAGGCCAGCGCTTCGCACGGTGCCCAGCCAGCTGCGTCTCACCCTCCGCGCTCCGTATGCTCCAGGGCGAGGGAGGAGGAAATGCTGGTTCCAGCCCTTGGCAGCGGCGTGGAGTCCACCCTTGCGTCAGCTCCTGCGGGGGACGCTATACCTGTACTTGGAGATGGTGACATTGGCCAGTCTCCCGTAGACAGTGGGCAGCACATCGTCACGGTACCGCTCGAAGCCCACACGCTCGTACATCCTGCGGGCCCCGTCCTGCACCATCAGGGTATTGAGCACCACGGCGCTGCAGCCCTGCCACCGGGCGAAGGAGATCACCGCCTGGCACAGTGCCTTGGCGACGCCCAGCCCCCGGTAGTCCTTCCGCACTGACATCCGCTTCAGCATCAGCTCCCCCTCCTGATCCTCAGATGGCCTGGCAGCCACGGTGCCCACCACACACTCGTCCGCTTCTGCCACCCAGAAGCGGGAGCCCTTGCTCCCCATGTAGGTGGCCCTGATGTCCAGCAGGTCCCCCTGTAAGCAGTGCTCGATATACAGGGTCCAGAAGTAGCCAAGCAGCTGCCGCCCCATCGCCAGGAGCAGCGTGACCGCCAGGATGGGCAGCAGGAGGGACTTGGAGCTGGTGAGCAGGACACAGAAGGTGCAGGCCAGGACCAGGATCACCCAGGGCTGCTTTAGCACGTGGACGCACAGGGCGGGGACATACTCACTCATGCCCGTGGCGAACACCTCACGCACCGCCTCGTAGTCCTCGTCTCTGTACTCGCGGATCCGATAGTCCCCCATGGTGCCCTGGAGAGAGAGGAGGGAGCCGCTCAGCACAGAGCAGGGAGCAACGGGCCGTGGGTCAGCGGAAGGAGCACCGGTCTGCAAGCCATCAGCCCCCTCTCTGGCCTCGGGCACGTCATTTCCCCTCCCTCGAGCCTGGGACTGAGGCTTATCGTTTAGAGCATTACATGAAAACTAAACCCACAGCACTGGGGGGTGCTGTCCCATGAGGGATTTTCTTTGGTCAGTCCTGACCCCGCAGGTTGCTGAAGCGGTAACAGGGGGACAGGGTCAGTTCTCCAGGACACTGACACTCCTGATCACAACGACCCTTCGGTGCATTTCTCCGCTGCGGTCACAGGGCAGGGCTTCGAAGGGTGGAAGAAGGGGAGTGGGAAGAAATGCAGTCGAGGCAACAGCGAAGCGAGGTCCTTCTGAAGGAAGGGGAGCGAGACTAGACAGTTGCAAAGGTGCACACGTGTGATCAACTTTACACACTGGGGGCAGCTTCCCTGGAACAATGGGACTAGTCAGTGTGTAAATGAAGCACACACTTATGTCTTAGCCAATATTAAGTTAGTGCCAATTCTACCAACACTTTTGCGCTCAACTTGACTACCCTGAAGTCCCCTTGATTTCATGGTCAGTAAAGTGAAGTATGTGCAGAGGAAATGGGAGGGTGACTGAAGTGACAGAGAAAAGCAGCTGCTCATTCCTCAGACTTTCCCCACTGCAGGACTGAGACATCAGGAATACAACTCCCCAATCGCCACCCCCCAGCTCCGCCCAACTGCTGCCAGCTCCCCACCCAGAGAGGCTCCTGCCGCCCCCCCTCACTGAGCCCAGCTGCCAGTGCCTGCGCTGCTGTCAGCTCGCAGAGGAGACAGCTGGTGGGGCAGCCACCTGGGGACTCACTGCACTCTGCAACCCAGCCCAGCCTGCTCCCTGCTGGGGGGCCCTGTGCTGGGGAGGGGGCCCGGCTCCGCACATGCTGCCCCGGCTCCACTTCAGCCCGTTTGTCCTTTGCAGTCCATTCAGAAGTGCCTGGCAGTCCAAGCTTTGGCTTGTGGTCTGCCTGTTGACTACCTCTGCCCTAAAACTTCCTAATCCAGAACACCCAGGGGGGCTACAAGCAGCATGACCCCAACGGGGACCCACAGTCTCCAAGGCCCGAGCTCATCTGTTGCTCTCTAGGTTTGCCCCAGGGCTGAATGTGCTGCAGGTGGAATGGGGTTCATGTTAGCACCTCCCCTGGTTCGAGTGGGAAAGGCTGGGAACAGAGCGGATCGGGTCCCCTTGGGAGAGCCACAGCCACTGTGCAGTCAGAGAAAGAAGCCTGGGGAGGGGAGAGAAGGGGAAAGATTCCAGATTCCTTCCCTCCTGTCACGTTACTGAAATTACCTGGGATCATATAGATCATTGGTGCAAGCAAGGTCCTGTAGTGGCACCAAATATTAGATAAAGGGGGTCATATAAGGTGTCTACGACCAGGTTATGATCTGCTGATTATGATTATGCTGCTTGTATGTGTGTATCAATTTTGTAGTTGAAGTTATGAATATTGACTCTGTACTGTCTGTCTTTCCAAATATTGTGCTATGCTGGTGGGGACATTTCAGAGCCCTTGGTGTTAAGTGTTGCTTGCCATGCTTGATGGCCCATTGACTATCAGCTATACAATGGACCCATTAAGGGAAGGCAGAGACATCCTGTGTCTTAGCAAGGGGGGCAGGAATTGCCCAACTAACTCAAACTCCATTTTCCTGTAAGTTTCCACAGTGAAGGACAAAACATTCCTGCACCTGGGAAGGATATAAAAGGGTGGTACCCCATCCCCATCTTGTCTTCAATCTCCAGTCTGCCTTCTACTTCTGCAGGGACCCTTACTACACATGGAAGCTCTGAACAAAAGACTGATGACCCATCCCTGGAGGGGTTTATTCTAGAGATTTTGATTTGAACCTGCAGTTTATTCTACAGCTGATACAAGCCTGAACCAAAGAATTTGCCATTACTGCATGTAATTGATTTCTTTTAACCATTTCTAACCCTCACCTATATCTTTTTCCCTGTATAATAAACCTTTAGATTTTAGATTCTAAAGGATTGTTAACAGCGTGATTTGTGGGTAAGATCTGATTTGTATATTGACCTGGGTCTGGGGCCTGATTCTTTGGAATTGGGAAGAACCGTTTTATTGGGGTATTGGTTTTCATAACCATTTGTCCCCAGGACAGGTGGCTGCTGGTGGTGATACTGGGAAGCTGGAGTGTCTAAGGGAATTGCTTGTGTGACTTGTGGCTAGCTAGTGGGGCGAAACCAAAGTCTTTTCTGTGTGGCTGGTTTGGTTTGCCTTTAGGGTGGAGAAACCCCAACTTTGGACTGTAAATGTCCTGTTTGGACCAATTTGTCCTGACTTGGCACTCTCAGATGCATCCTACCAGGAACAGCCCTGTCACAACTCCCTCACAGCAAAACCCCACCTGATGAGCTAGAATGCCAGCCCCACTGCAGGGGCCTAGGTGGGGCAGCAACCATCGTTCCATTAATGCCTAGAGAACATAAGCTGGGCTCAAACCCGCATTCTTATGATGGGAGTCTGCAAGTATCACCGTTAAGGTTGCAAGACCTACTCAAGTAAGAACCCCCGACCTCTAGATTTCACTCACCCGGGACCGGTCTCCACGCCTGAGCTCAGCCAAGAGGGGGAGCGTTGGGTTTGGCTGAACACACATTCCTTCCCCCACACCGCACAAAGCCGGCGGTGGTTTTCCACCCAGATAAGGGAGAGCTGGACTCTGAACTCGGCGCAGACCAGGGGTTGACTCTGGAGTACAGCTACAACTCAGGCTGGGCAAAATCGGCTGGGTAACAAAAATCCAGGAGATTCAAAATAATCTCCCCATGCTCAGGAGAATCTGTAGGGAGCTGCACCCTGGGTGGCCCATTTCATTGACCAGAGCATACCCCTGTTCCGATCCCACCTGACTTGAAACTGCATTTACTCACTGCAGCGCAGCGAGAGCTTCTTACTCTAAGTGGGGTCAGTGACTTGCTCTTCCCGCACCTTCTTCAACAGAGCAGCTGAATGCAAATGAGCAGCCCCCTTGTTAATGCAATACCCAGGAAGTGGTTACAATGGAAAGGGAGGATCCCACGGCAGTTAGGCCATGAACCACCACCGCAGTCAAGACTCACGAGGGTCTGCGATGCCGAGCCCAGGGGCGCTCAGCACCTCCGCCCAGGAACCGGTCGCCTGTTTTCTGTGAAGTGCCTAGCTACAGGAGAGAGACTGAACTTAGCCCTGGGGTTATTAGCCGCTGGGCAAGTGTTCGGGGGTAGCCTGCTGTATTCCCCAGGGGCGGAAGCACGGGGAACGCGCACTCTCCAGGGTGGGCAATGCCCTCCCCTGTGGCACAGAGCAGACACTCGCAAACACCACCATCGCCTGCAACTCCACTGCCTTTGGGGCTATTGGAAGTGGCCCCCACACTGCCCGGTGGGGGTCTGGGCTGGCTGCTGGCAGCACCCCGGCAACACAGTACAGTCACTCCCTGCCACGGGGACCTGGGCAGCCCCAGGCCCTGCCGAGCCCTTGGAGACACCTGAAGCCCCAGGACAGGAACCGGCACCAGGCTGCAGCGTCCCAGGA
>ML677424.1:265858-293722 GCA_007922305.1 Dermatemys mawii | reverse complement strand
ACTCACCGTCCGCCCCCGGCTTCCCGCTCCGTAACGCCACTTCCGGCGGGCACCCACGTGATGCCACCCGGAGCCGTTGCTCATTGGATGCGCTCCTCCTGGGGACACGCCCACAAACTCTCGCCAGCCAATAGGCAGCCAGCAGAGCGGAACGCGCGGAGGCGTGAGGACACGCTCTGGAGGGGCGGGGCCTAATGTCACATGGCCTCAGGCTGGGAAAGGGGCTGATACTCACAGGTGGGTGGGGCCTAAAAATCAGGGGCGTGGCCTATTCACCAAAGATGTCAGTCAACTTTTAGGGGCAGGGCTGTATCCCAAGCGGGAGGGGAGGACATGGGAACGGCCTGGAGCGTGCCCATGGGGTCCCCTATTCCTCACCCCACAGGGCTGCCCCCTGCCCCTGCCCCAGCCCTGCTGTGAGCAGCCGTGCAAGGGTCTCTGCACGCACCCAGTCTGTGCCCCCAGTTGAATTAATACAAAACAAAGAGAAAATAACCCACTGCCCCCACGCTCTGCAAGGTAAAACAGCAAAAGTTTATTACTCCTGATGACGTCACTTGCCTAGCAAGGACACGGCCCAGCAGCATCTGATCTTAGCTCCTCAGCTACGCCTGCTGCGTCGGAGTGCCCGAGCCGTGGGCCCTGTCTCGCCGCCCGCATTGGGTCGGAGCCACGAGCCATTGCTCCAATGCCATTTACATGCCATGTTGTAGTCAGGTCCCGCCTGCAGAACAAAGCACCCACTAGCCCTGGGCTGGCACGCAGGGATGCTGCAGCTTCCCTGCAAAGAGCTGGAAGCTGTGAGTAAGGACTGAACGCCCCCAGCAGCGGCTGTTCCTGGACTCTCTCCTCTGTTCGCTGAGGGCCTGAGCCTGGGGAGGTGCTGAGACCCATGTACAGCGCCTGGCGGAGGCCATGTACGCTGCGTTTGCCAAGCTGCTTTCAGTGTCGGGCCCTGGGAGCCCGTCCTTTTGGCCCACAGTCTCAAGCTCTGACTGTGATCACACACCAGTGCCAAGGAAACAATTGTGACATCTCACGCAGAGGAGTGTGACTTCACTTGGGTCTCTAGGAGAACAAAGATCTGGGGCTAAAGTCATCCCTGGGGTGACTCCAGTGTCTTTACTGGAGTCACACTGGGGAGGAGCTGTATTCACACAGGTACCCTGGACAACGAAGGCCGAGAGGAAAGAAAGCCATGGGAACCATTTGCTGCACCAAGTGGAATCACCTCTGCCTAGGATTTGGTTTGTGGCTCGTACATGGTGCCAGCTAGCTCGTTAATAATGGCCATTTAATTGGAATGCCCGGGGAAAACTGGAGTGAATATGAAATCCAGACCTGTGTCCCCTTAACGTGCTTCTGCCTTGCCCTGGATGGGCCCCACACAGCTGAGCAGGCAACTCGTATCTCTTGTGTTGGCCTTGAGCAGATTGCCAACGGGGGGGGGGGGGGGCAATTGGTGCCAAAGATGGTGGTTTCCGCGGAGGTCCCACCCCTCTGGCCAGGAATTGGCTCCCCAGCTGTCTCCTGTGAAGTCAGATGATGGACACCAGGAGCGCGGGTGCTGGCTGTTCTACTGGGCACAAAACAGGCCAGCGAGTCCTTGGGAACTGCTGTCTACCAATGGTGAGGAACGAGGTGATCCCTGACTGCACCGGGATCCCTCCGCCCAAGGGATCTGGGCCTCCAGCCAGCGCACACCCCACCCTGTTTGGTACTGACTGACTGGTGTATGTTTGCCTTGGATTCCTGCCCAGCCTGCCCCGTGCCAGGCAATCGAAGTCCTGCTTGCGTCATGCCCCTCATGTGCCAGGAGCTATTTTTAGGGCTGGGTTATAGTCTCAGACACAGGTTCTGCGTGTTTCGAGGAATCAGTGGCAGCTGCTTGCTCTCGCCCTGGGAGACTCGAATAGACACCCCTGGGCATTTCAAGGGGCCAAACGTTGCTCTTGGGGATCGTCACAGGGCGCCTCCGTCGCTACCCAGAGTGCCGCACTGCTTGGCCTGTTTCTTGATCTCAGCCCCAAGCACCCCCCAGTCTGTTCCCCTTCCACTGCATGTTATTCCTCCCGTATGCTGCGTAACAGAACGCTCCGCAGGCTAAGAGCCGATAGATCCACGCAGCCCTACAGCCCCTCAACTGCTGTTAGCCCAGCAACTGCCACCCAGTACCATAATCCCCCAAAGAAAGGGATTAACTGGTGTACATTAAGCCAGTACAGGTGACTGAACTCCCCGTGCGATTTCCCCCTCTTCTGACCTCACCACAAGACCCGGCCTTGCCCAGAGCATGGGAGAGGAGAGCCATGGCCCTCAGTCTGGACCCAGCTCACATCCCCTTTCTCCTGCACGCCCCTGTTCAAATGCCTTGTGGTTACTGCTGCCTTCACCGGAGGATTTGCAAGCGGTGGCCAGGGAGAGCGGAATGAGCCGGTTAGCAGATGCCTCTGTTGGATGGCTGGCCCGGGACCTGCATGAGCCTTAGGCAAAGGCTCTACCCACTAACCAGGGCTCTCCCTGGTCTGGCTAGGACGACTGCAACCTTCCTGGAGAAAGCTGCTCTTTGCCGTCCCTCCCCCTGAACAGAAAGCATCTGCTCAGAAACTGAGACGTGGGCTACAGCCAAGGGCTGCGGGCTGGAGAGCAGGAAGGGCAGGGCAGGAGGTAGGAAGGGACAAGGCCCCAAGAGGACACCGTCAAAGGCAGCGCAGTGGCAGGAAGGCAGGGCCTTGGGTTCCCCTGGGACCACGTTCTCCCTGGGCCGGCAGTCACACCCCGCTACAGACCCACCCACAACTCAGCTCCAAAGCTCAGAAGCTAAACACCATGCAGGAGCAAGAAGCCGCTAGACTAGAGAGCGTGGGGGAGGGACTGTGAGCTGCTCAGCGCACACCCCTCTTCTACATCCCCACTCAGTCCAGAAGGGGTTAATCCCCCTCTCACTCACACTCACACACACCCGCCCCCTGTTCACCGGGCCTGCCGCTGGGCCCTCAGCTTGCGGAGCCGCAGCTGCCGGAGCCGCAGGATCAGGTCCTTGGGGATCTTGCCCCCCTTGGCCAGGATCTCACGCAGCCGCTGCTTGGGCGTCTTGGTGAGCTGGAAGTGGCAGAGGGTGGGGTTGTCTTCGTAGGAGACGCGGCAGGTCCTGGTGACGGGGTGGTAGCCTTCGGCGGTGGCGGTGACCTCGTACTCGCCCGGGTTCAGCAGGCGCCAGTAGTCACCATCAAAAGCTGCCGGGGGTTGGGGAGGGAACAATAAGGCCGGGGTGAGGCTGAGGGGCAGCAGGGTCCCAGGGCTGGGGCTGTTAGGGCCTGTCTCTGCTGAGCCCTAGTCCGCAGACAGGCTGCCTTCCCCAGGACCAACGCCGCGCTGCTCCCCCAGGGCTGTCCGAGGCTGGGGTGACTGGCCTCATGGCACAGTCCCCACTGCTGGGGCTGGCCCCTGCTATCAGCATCCATCTCCCTTTCCCTGATTTCACCCCATTCCCACTATTTATACCTATCCACAGCCCACCCCACCCTGCTCCTTTCCCCCTTGGGCCCTAGGTCCATCTGTCACTGGCCAGGGTCCCTGCATCCCCCCTTCCCCACGGGCGGAGCCACCCAGACCCATTTACTTCATCCGGACTGGGACGCTGCACTCAATGTTTTATGGAAATATGCTAACGAGGGTGAAGATGATGTAAGTGGAATATGCTTCATGCAAAAGGTCTCTTGTGAGGTATCATTACAAAGCTTATAATCGAGTGAGTGTGGTCAGCCGCTCTGTACGAACGTATCACTCTTGTGTCTGAAGTTAGACGGGTGAAGTATTACACTAAAATCCTATTGGAATTATGCAAAGTGTGGGCCATTAATGGTGGTTTAGGATCTTGATGGTTCCCATTAACTAGAATAATATGTTATAAATGGTTCTGTTTACTTGTAAGCCTTCCACTGGGCCCATGGAGTGAGGACTTCACCCACCGACTCTGGCTGGCCCAGCTGCTAGAATGGAGAGAGCGCCCCCTTGTGCGAGTGTAGGTTACACAGACTCCCGCCCCTGGGGCCGCTCCCCATAACGTGGGCCACAGACCCGGCTCCCCCTGGGGCTGCTCCCCTAATGTCTCCTCACAACTGTCCAGCAGAGGCTAGCTCGGCCCGGCTCACTGGTTCCCAGTGACACACAGCTGGGCTGGCACTTCCCCAGTTGCCCTGGAAGGCCAGACTCCGTATTCTGCTCTGGCCGCAGCGCGTGGGGCGTCGCTGGTACTAAGAAGCTGCAGCAATCGTCCTGCGGAGCCTGTGATACCTGTTCTGATGTCGTGGTTGATGCCGTCCACGGAAATGATGGCGTCTGCAATTCCCTGCTCGGTGTCCTTGTCCCGAACGACCCCTTTAATGCCCCGGCGGACCTGGGGAAACACAGGACAGAGCACGCCTCAGAGGGGCTCCCGGGGCCAGCAGAGCACACGGTCCACAAGGCACTGCCCCTCCCTGGCCGCCCTCGGTACAGCGGGAGAGCGAGCCTGCCCCCCAGCCCGGGGTTATGGGGCATCACCATCCGCATGCCACCTACTCCCTGCAGCGTGTCCAGTCCCAGGTCAAACCTCCAGAGCGCTGGGGTTTGTGCCCCTTTGCTGGGGCGGGTGTTCCGCAGCCGAACGCCCCGTTGGCCCTTTGCTCCATCGCTGCTCCTCGCCCCGGCAGGCTCCAACCCCTCCCCCTCCCAGGGCGTTCACCGTGCCGCACTCACGGACAGACCCCACAGAGATGGCTCAGCGTCGCCATCCTCCGCTTCTGGAGGAGGCACCGTTCACCCAAGGCTGCGTGGTGAGCCAGTGGCAGAGACAGGGTTAGAACCCAGGCGTCCTGAGCTCACCCCCCAGCTCCACACAGTGACGGCGGCTGTTTCAGTCGTTACCCAGGGGCTCTCCTGTCCGTGTGCGCGGAGCCCAGCTGGCCAGGGCGAGTTCGCAGTCTCTCCCCAGAGCGCGGTGCCGTCAGCCGCTGGCCACCTGGGACTCCTACCCTTTGCCATTCTCTGAGGGGCCAGGCGCTGAGCCCCGGGGGCACCAGCTGCTGAGAGCACAGAGATTAACGAGCCACCACGTTGCCCGGCCCGGCCAAGCCGCTATAGGTGAAAGCTGTGGGCTGCCCACACAGGTGAGAGGAGAGCACTGAAGGGGCCGTGCTCCGGTACAAGCAGCGTCTACGCCGGGCAGGGGGGTGAAAGTCCCAGTGTGGATGAGGTCGATTCCCCCTTAGGAAGGTGTCACTCCCCCCGCTGACCCCCCGCAGCCGGATCTCACTACTGATTGTTTGAGAGCCCCTTGGCCTCAAAGTCATTGAAAGGTAGCAAACGGATAAGACCCGTCTGCACAACTGTCGTGGCTAGAGCCTGGATTTCCACCCTGAAAGCAGAGACTCCGGGCTGGAGAGAGGAGCGGTTCGCTGGGCCCTGCCGCGGGGTGATGCAAGGGGACAAATGTCTCTGTAGATCAATTACAACCATTTGCAGAATGGGGGATTTGTGGGTGTGCTAGAAATAAAACCGGAGGTACCACCCATGTCTGTTCTCCCTGCGTTGCCAGGTGGGGGCGCTATCCCTGGGGCCAAGGGGTGGGGCCCCAAGGCTGTAGCACGGCAGGGAGCACAGCCCGGGGTCATGGCTCCCCGTCTTGTCCTTTAACCCAACCCCATTCTTCCCTTCTTAGCCCTGTCAGTGGTTGGCGTGGCCGGGAGTTCTGCCCACGGTCTCTCCCTGCTCTCCTGAAGGCGCTGCCAAGGCTGCTTGGCATGGTCGGAGGGGCCCTGCCCATCTCAGCTGGAGCCACCAGGCTGTTTTACGCCATTCTTGGTTACTTGGATCACATCTGCCGGGGAACCCAGAGCTGCTGGTGGCAGGGCCCGAGCTGCTATTTTTGTAGCTCTGTCCAGAGGGCATGTCAGCTACACACTGACCCCCATGCGTCTGGGGCTGCCCTGACACCCCACCCCCCACGTTGAGCTGTGTGATGTCACGCCCCTGTCTGCTGGGCCCTGAGTCTGGGGACTCCGGGAGCTAACTGCTGACGTCTCTCTCCTCTCGATCTTCCACGATCTTCTGACTAGCCTTTCAAGAACTTATCAAGCCCTGGGCTTATCCCACAGCTCCACACAGCCTGCTCGTGCATATTGCCCTCTACTGGCTGGATTCAGAATTGCTCTGTGTCTCACTGCCCCTATACTGCTAACAGCTAATGATTCCCCTTTAGCTCAAGGAGTAGGGGATTGGGTTTTGTCCTGAGTGATACTCAGTTCCATACTCTAACCACTGGGTCTCCCTCCCTCCCAGGTGAGTAAGTGCTGCACCGTGTCTCTCCAGCCTTGGCACTGTGACGGGTTCACCCAGCCAGAACCTATCTGGGCAGGAGCAGCCACTCCTGGGGCCTTGCCCAGCTCCCACAAGCCACGTGACCTCCGCAGAGAAGCTCGAGGAGGCGCTTCCGCAGAGACCCACATCCAAGAGCCCTAGCCCCAAAGCGCCCCCTTCAGGCCAGGCCACGCACCTGCTCCATGAAGACCAGCAGGGACTCCTTGTTGTTCTCCCACTCCCTGGGCAGCTCGGACTCGTGCGGGAATTTGTCACAGGACAGCTCTACGGTGATCTCAAAGCAGTTGGTGTGCAGGTAGCTGAAGTCGTTCATACCTGCACGGGGAGACAAGCACAGGGGCGACCTGGGGCCAAGCAGAGAAGGGAGCTGAGACCCTTCCTGCTGTAGGAGCTGTGTGATGTGTCTGCTCTGCACAGCCTGTGTGCTCGAAAGGTCTGTTACACCCTCTCGCCCCCGTCTCCTCTCCCTCTTTGAACACCTGAGCCATGGACACGTGCCAGAAGCTGCTTCACCCGGGTCTGGCTGGAGAGCAGCCGGGCAAGACCTCTCTGTGTCCTGAGCCAAGGTGCTCCGTTCCCAGACACAGTGAGACCCTCCCCACTCCCTAGTGCCCACCAGTGCTCCGGGCAGCACCCAGGTTCAGGAATGGGCACAGCCGAGATCACTCGCAGCACGGGGGCCCACGGACACCCCTGGGGTCCAACGCAGAGACCCCACTCTCTGTCCAGCGCAGGGCACCGGGCTGCCAGGACCTCCCTGCCCCAGGGGTCGAACAGCCCCCTCTCCCCCACACCGGGCTCCGGAGCAGGGCCACCTACTTCCTGGCACCGTGTGCCAATTGGCGCCGTTGATGATGTTGCCCTCCCTGGTGAAGTCCTCGTAGTGGCAAGGCCGGCGCTCGTCGTCCACCATGGCCAGGTTGGTGGTGGCATAGACGGTGGCGAGCCAGCGGAAGATGGGGTCGTCGGGCGTGGGTGTCAGCTCCTGGGCCTTCCAGTAGGTGCGGGTCATGTCGTAGGGGTAGGTCACCACCAGCTCCCCGCCGTGCAGGTTGGCGCTGAGCACGAAGGGGTACCTCTGCATCCAGTCGATGACGGCTCGGGTCTCCGGGGCCACCTGGCAGGGACAGGCCTTGGCCTCAGAGCATGGGAGGCAGTGGGGGGCAAGTGCCCCCGGGCGCTGCGGTCAGGGATGGAGTGTGAAGCTCGTGGCCTGACCCTTGGCTGGGGCTGGCTCCTGGGTGAGGGGCTGCTGGTCACACCCGCTTTGCCCCAGGGTGAAGGGCTGAAGGAGGAGCAGGGCAACGCAGGGCAGCCATGGGGTCTGCAAGCCCCTGGCATGACCCCCTGGCTATCCCTCGGGGCCTGGAGTGTCCCACTCCCACCGCCAGCCCGGGAGACCCGCTGGGGAGCAGGCCCAGGACACCCTGGTTCCCATCGGTCACCCCAGCCGCTACCCTGCCCGCTGCCTTACAGTGCGGAGAATCCCTAGATCGGCCAGCCTCATCTATCCCTGCACCCCACAGCGCCCCTATGTCCCCCGCATCCCACAGCGCCCCATCCCCCGCACCCCACACCGCCCCATGTCCCCCGCACCCCACACCGCCCCATGTCCCCCGCACCCCACAGCGCCCCTCCCCCACACCTGCCAGCGCCCCATGTGCCCCGCACCCCACAGTGTCGCCTATGTCCCTCGCACTCCACAGCGCCCCTGTCCCCCCTCACCTGACAGCGCCCCTATGTGCCCCGCACCCCACAGTGCCCACAGCGGGGGCTCACCGTGGTATTGGTGAAGGTGTAGTACTCCGGGATGGGGAGATAGTGGTTGGGGAACTTGTGGGGAACCAGCTCGTTGTCTTCGGCGTCCCACAGGGCCGTGTTGAGGTCGGCGAAGTTGTGGTTGAGGTCGATGCCTTCGTACGTCCAGCGGCCCATGGCCCAACCCGCCAGCTCCGAGCCCTGCGTGGAGGGAGGGACGGCAGGAGAGCTCAGCTCCCCTCCCACACTGCCCATCCTGCTCTCCGGGGCACAGTCAGGGCCCCCGAGAACTTCCCCTGGCCTGCCATGGCCCTCCCGCCCCCGCCTGCCTCCCTTCCTCCTTCGTGCCCCCTCCCTGCCCCCTCTCTCCTCATCCCCTCTCGCTCCCTGTGGGTCTGCGGTGGGAAAGTGTGACGAGGTGAGGCCGACGCCCCGGGATCCCCATCACCCTCCCTGCCCTCAGCCGGGGCTCTCCATGGCCAGCACCCCGCTAGAGCCCGCCGGGCCCCTCTGCCGACCCCAGGCCCACTCCCCGCAGACACACGCCAAGCAGGGCGTAGAGAGGGGCCCAGTCCCGTGACAGGCCGTCCCTCTCAGAGCCAACCCGGCGGGTGCCCGGTGCGGCTGTAGGGCCGTGCCTGTTCCCCAGAGCCCGTCCGTGGCGCCCTCCCTGTGCCTGCGGGGGCCCCTGGGTGGCGGTGAGACGACACCCATGGGTCCCCCCCGGACCCCAGCAGTGGTGATGCCCGGCCTGCAGCTGCCCTCCCCTGGGCGCGGGCCCCCGGGGGCCCTACCAGCTTGTAGGCGGTCTCGTAGCCATCGGGGTTCATGGAGGGCAGCAGGTGGATGCGGGTCTCGCTCACCAGCCGGACGACGCGGGGGTTGCCCCGGGTGTACTCGCCACACAGGTACTGCATCAGGCTGAGCAGGAGCTCGCGGCCCAGAGCCTCGTTCCCGTGCATCCCGGCCACGTAGCGGAACTCCGGCTCCCCTGCCGGCGACACGCAGCCAGCTGGCCCCGGCGCCCCCAGCTCGCCCGCCGGGCAACAGGCTGAGCCGCCCCCGCCCCGGGGAAACCCCCCCATGCCAGACTCCAGAGACTGGCCCCAGGAACTGCCCCGTGCTGGGCCTGCTGGGGAGCCAGGGCTGCCTGAGGCTCTGGGGGGCATCTGAGGCAGACTCAGGGGAGTGTCTCTGGGGGCAGACCCAGGGGGTGCCCCCGCTCTCAGGGGCATCTCTGGGGCAAGACTCTGCAGGTGCCCTGGCTTGGTACAGAGCTCAGCCAGGCCAGCCCCATGGGACATGGGGCAGCAGAGCCGGGGTGTAGATGGACGTCCCCCTCGACCAGAATGGGACTCTGTGCGTGGCACAAGGGGTAGCAAAAGGAGCTCCCCTCTGCCTGCCAGCGCCAGGGCTGCGGCCGGGAAGTGGCACCGGTGGCGTCTCCACTCTCTGCCCGTGCTGCAGGCACTCACCCAGCTCGTGCTGTCCGGGGTTGTCCGAGATCTCCATCACGTACATCTTCAGGCCCAGGTAGCTCTTGCCAATGCTGTAGACCCGCGTGATGTTGGGGCACTCCTCGTTCACCTTCTTCATCAGCTGCGGAGGGCAAGGGGCACGGCTAGCTCCTCCGGCCCAGGGCTGGCAGGAGGCAGCGGTCCGACGCATGCCCGCCTTCCCTGCCAGCGGCGGGAACCACGAGGGACGGGCACAGGCCGGAGCTGCCTGCCCCAGCCGCGGGGAGTGAAGGGAACGTACCTTTCTCATCTCTTTGTAGTTGTGATGCCTGAAGTCCAACTTGTCGCTTGGCACCGGCTCGTTCTCCCAGGAGTAGATGTTGTTGGGGTCTGCAGGGAGAGACGGGTGTGAAATTCAGGGCCGGCGCCAGGCCCGGGCACCAAGTACTCCCGTGTTCGCCCACCGGCCCCATTCTCCCCAGCTGGGGCCAGGCGGGGCTGCCCTCAGCAGCTGGATGAAGGCAGCAGCCATCTTGGCTAGCGGCAGCCCGTGGGCTCTTTCCGGTCTGAGAAGGCCCTTGGCCGAGGTCGGCCGGCGTCCTGCTTATAACAAGGGGAGGTGGCTGCCATTTTGGAAAGAGGGCAGTTCTCCATGCGTCGCTAACGAAGACTATTGTGCAGCCTCTGCTGACGGAGAAACTCCCCCATACAGCGAATAATGGGAAAAAATGACCAGGCTGCCTAAAGAGTCCCATCCAAATCGACCCCTTGCTCCAGATCCACCTCTCCGCCGAGCTGCTCTGTGCAAACAGCCAATGCCTCAGCTGATGTCAACAGGGACAAACCTGGTCTGACGCTGTGGGCTGTGGTTCTCAAAGGACCCATTTTCAGAATGAATTCATGGATCCCTGTGTAATACCTCAGCCCGTGCCTGCTGTGCCCAGTCGGGGCTGCCTGGCTCGGGGGGATACACAGTCTTTTACCTAACAGAGAGGCTTTAAGTGCAAAAGTCACTGACAGGGCATGGCCAGCACCTCCAGGACAACAAGACAACCCAGACTTATACCAGTTAAAAATACCCGAGTGCGCTGGCAGGGACAGAAACGTTCATGCTTCAGGGCTTGACCTGGCCTATAGCTCCTGGGTGGTCAGGAGGGAACAGTGCCATAGGCAGCCTATCCCATTACTCAAGGGCAGTACCGGCCATGCCAAAGCTTGGAGCCTGGGTTAAAAGGACTGCGGGTCTCATCCGGCCACGTAATTCCTCTGTTGCTGTGCACGATGAGGCAGGGCTGCCAGTTGAGAGGCATTTCTCAGACAGCTGCGTTCTGGACCATTCAGGGCTCATGCTTGCACACCCATCCCAGCCCGGGACCCGGGGCTGCCAGCACGACAGAGGGGTGCGGAGGAGACAGGGACTGAGAGCAAAGGACCCCGGCTTGATGCCATGAAGGAGAAGCCAGCCGGGCCTGGCCAGCCGGGCTCTCAGAGGGAGAGCGCAGGGAGACGCCCACCCAGCAGCGCATCCTACCTGGTAAGGGGCAGCCCAGGATTTCTGCCCGCAGGCAGATGGTGCCGTTCTCAAACCAGGTCTGGGGGTTGATGCGGATGTAGCGCGCCACCACCGGGGTGGGGAGGGCATTGAGCACGGGCGTCTCGGGGTCCTTGTTCCCTGGGAACACCTAGAGACAGACGGACGCAGCACTGGCTCCCGGTCAGAAAGACTCGTCCTTCTCGGGGAGGCGGGTGCTGGTGACAGGGGCTGGCGTGCCAGGCTGGGGCCTCCAGCCCTGCACCCCTCACCGCCCCAGCAGCTGGAGCAAGGCTCCTCCATGCTGCCCTTGGAGACCTTCACCTCCCACCCACGCCCCACACCGGTCCTCACCCTGCTCTGCCTACTGCTGCCATTGTCTAGAGAGACACACGCCCAGCCCTCCTCCCCGGGCCGGGGGCGGGATGCCGAGTCCTTCTTCAAACACAAGCCGAGATTCTCCCAGGATCCCGGGACTCTGGGAGCTGGGGCTTTTGGACTGCCTGGCACTAGAGAAGCAGCAGCTGGGTCCAGTGTCTGCACTGCCCGGTTGGCAGCTCAGAGGGCCCAAACCAGCCCCCGCTGGCTCCCCCTGGCTCCCATTCAACCCTTGATGAGGAACAGCCCCCAGCTGCCTGCTAGGGGCTGGACCCTGGCACCGGCGAGGAAGGCTCCCAGACCCAGGGATGTGCCAAACCCCAGGGAAACCAGCTGCTCTGCCCTGTGCCAACAGGGCTCTAGGCGCCTGCCGGCACCCGTGCCAGCTCAGAGCTCCCCAGGGAGAGAGATGGAGAGCGCTGTGTGGGACTCCTCCCACTCAGTGCCTGGCCAAAAGAGCCCACCCCAGCAGGCTGCAGTGAGATGGGACAAGCCAGGCTGGACTGACCTCTCCCCACAGTGCAGAGGGGGCTGGGGGCTGCCGGTTCCTCCCCTCCCGCTCCGCTTTCTGCCCGTTTCTGAACTCCTCTTTCCCAAAAGGTTACGCAGGAAGGGCAGGGAGAGGTCAGAGCAGAGCTAATTCTACAGCGCGGACACACACGCACTGCAGGAATTTATTTACACACACACTGCACTTACTGACACAAATACACACACAGAGCACGTATTTATACACACACACAGAGCACCTCTGTACACACGCACTGCACTGATTTATTTACACACATCCTACTTAGACACAAACACACAGAGCACGTATTATACACACTGCACTTCTGTACACACGCACTGCACTTATTGACACAAATACACACACAGAGCACATATTTATACACACACACACTGCTTCTGTACGCGTGCACTGCAGGGATTTATTTACACACTCCCCACACTTAGACACAAATACATACACACTGCACTTATTTACACACATATACACACACTGCATGTATTCACACAGGCACTGCACTAATTTATTTACACATGTGGACACACACACACACCCTCCAGCCCAGAAGTGGGGGATTTTGCCCAGTGGCTGGGGGCTGCAGAGGGAAGCAGAGCTGCCCTGGGGTTCTGGCTCTTCCTCCCTTCCCCCCCTCCCGCCCCCGCCAGAAGCTCTCTGTGCCGAGGACGGAGCCCAGCTGATGCTGGGGTGGGGCGGGGCGCACAGGATGAACTGAAAGCCAGCACAGCCCAGGCAGCCCTATTCACCCTCCGCAGACTGGCTGGCGCCGGGAGAGGGCTGCAGGGGAGCAGGGAGGGGTCAGGTCCCGTTGGGGGGCTGTCGTGCTCCTGCTCTTCAGGGACAGGCCCCCGGTGTGACTGAGAGGCGCATGCGGGCTCGGGGGCTGGGCTGGCACAGCCGGACCCCAGGCTCCAGGGCAGCAAATGTAGCTTCGAGAACTCAGCGCCTTGCTCCTGCCCGGGGGAGGGGGGCGCTGCCCACCGCTGAGCGAAATCCGGAGGGTCTGACCCCGTGCCTCCGTCCCTGAATCCTCGAGGCCCGGGCAGGCCCTGCCACCCACGACCACCGACCGGACAGGAGCCCGTCCGCCCCGGGGCTGGCCCGTCGCCCCGGCCTGCCCTCACGATGCCCCAGAGCTGGGCCTCCGAGGCAGGGCTCGGCCCCAGCGCTCCCCTCACCACTTCCTCCGTCCCGTTCCTGCCCGGCTGCCAGGCGTGCGTGTCGTTGCTGAACTGGACTTTGTAGGAGGTCACCCAGTCGTACCTGCATGGGGAAGAGAATCAGCACTGAAGGGTCTAGAGGGACCCTGATCCCCTTCACCAATAGCCCAAAGAGCCGTCCGAGAGCCTAGATACCAGGACGATGGGCTTGCTGACCCAGCCAATGGCTGTGGCCACAGATCCATCGTCCTGCCCTCTCCCCTCCCCAGCGCTGGCTGCTTACGTCCAGATGGAGTTCAAGCCCTGCGTGATGACGCCGGTGAAGCGGGTCGGCCGCCGGGCATCGATCTCCAGCCACTGGTCCCGGTCCTGGTGGCCGGCACACCAGCCTCCATCGTAGAAATCCCCGTCGTGAATCCCGGACTGCGGGGGGAGGGGAGGGATGGAGAGCGCAGCTGGAGGTCACCTGGGGGCAGCTGCGGAGCGCTGGGGGTACCCGCGCCACCACCCCGGGGAGCTGGACTCCTCGGTGCTCCTTGCGGCAGGGATGGTCCCTCCCAGGATAGCGAGCGCTGCTGCGATCACCCTACCAGAGCCGGCCCTGGGGCTCACGGCCCCCCAGAACTGCTGGGAAACTCCCCAGCTCCACGCAGCTGGCTCCCTCCTGACCAACGCTGCATTGAACGCTGAGGGGGCGGGGGTGTTTTCATTGGGGGCGGGGATTGACAGAACAGCTACTTTGGCCAGAAGTCATGAGTCACCCCACACACATCCGGGGCACGGGCCAGTGGAACCCACTGTGCTATGGGGAACGGAGGCAGCTTTCCATCCAAAATCCGCCCATCAGTGGGGAAATCCACGGAGCTGTGCAAAACTCCCCTCCCGCCCAGCAGAAACAGGCCCAAGTCTCTGGTTCTGAATGAAATGGATGGGGGGCGGGTGTTGCCATGTCGTTATGTTCATTTCGGGTGCCTTACTGTGCCTCCCCCAACAGGGGCAATGCTCAGCAGGACCCTCTTTAGACAGCGGCCACAGGAGGTTTCTCGCCCTCCACTGGAAGACGGCGCAGTGAAGAGGTGACGAGGGGGGATGGATGGGGTGACCCTGCTGGGTGGTGGTGGGGAGTTACGTTAGGGGCTGGGGCTGCAGGCTATCAGCCAGGAGCTGTCAGGGTGACACCCCAGAGCCCCTGTGGGGAGACAGAGCCCAGCTGGTGGCCAGGTACCAGCCATGGGGGCTGGGAGAGGCCTGGCTCTGAATGCCGGGGCGCTCCCCTCCACCCACGGCTCAGCACACCTGTATATTGAGGCGGCCCCGGTGGGCCCCCAGTCCGTAGCGCTTGATGCTGGAGGCGCGTAGCTGGAAGTCCGACACCCTGAGAGACTCCAGCCCCAGCGGGGGGCATTCTGGGGAGAGGCCGAAGGGGGAAAGGAAAGACAAAGTCAGTGGAAAGAAAACCCAGAGGGGGCAAAGGCATCCTTGGTGCAACTCCAGTGGCCTGCAAACAAACCGCTCCTCCCTGGAGCCTCGGCCAGAACGGGGCAGGAGCAGAGGGAGGCCGGGCTGGGATCCCAGCCCCTGAACAATGGGGAGACCCCATCCAGGGGCAGACCAGCCAGGCTGAGCACCCCGGGGCGTCGGGGAGGATCTCTCTCCTTCTCTCACTGGATGGGGTCAAGGGGGCCGTAGTCTGGGTGACAGATGGGACCGAATTGTGCTGGACCCTGCCGCCCTCTGCTCTTAGCTTCACCCAATGAACGCCGCTCAGAGCCCACCCCGGCACTGTCTGCAAACTCCCCCAGATGTGCCTGCGGGGCAGAGCCCCGGACTCCTAGCTCCTGTCCTCTGTGCCGTAATGGGGCTGGGGTAAGTGCTAAGGGATGGGGTTACCCCGCAGCCCGAGAGATCCAAGTCTTTCCTCCTGGTTCTCTTTGCTTGGGTTCTGTGTATCTGACGAGCTCTTTCTCTGAGCCCATGCAGAGCGCAGGGCCCAGTCTGCTGCTCCAGGGTGCTGGACTGCTCGCCTGGAGACCTCCCGTCTTAGCTGTCACCCAGGCTGTGGGCACTACAGACAATGCCACCATCGCCAGCAGGGAATGAGCCGAGGGTCCCCCAGAGCCAGGGCAGAGCGAGTTCAGTCCCAGAGCCAGCGGCGCAGGGACACACGAACGCCCTGATCACGGCCCGTCGCTAATGATCCCGGGCCAACAGCAGCGTCCCAGCCAATTCCAGCCTGGCTGCTTACAGTCAGCTTCCCTAAGATCCCCCAGCAGTTTAAACCGCATCCGGCATTCCTCCTCGCTCCTGTCCTACATTACCGCACGGCTGCTCTGCCTATAAGACAGCAGCTGTGCCCCCCGCCCCAGAGGTGGCTGCAGCGTGGGCACAGCCGTTTGCAACCCCCAGAATGCCGTGTCAGTGCTAGGGACGGCGATTACTGATTGTTACACTGGGCACAAAGTCCGTGGGGATCCCCTGGCTACAGGGGGGCTGCGCACAGCCACGGGGCCGGCCTGTTTCACCTCTCCCCAGGCCAGAACTCAGACCGAGCCTCTGGGGGGTGTCTAGCTTTGCACGTATCACCCCTCCGCTCTCCCCCCAGGCAGAGTGAAGCGGACGCAGCTCCAGCACACACTGCTGGAGACACAAGTGCTGCTGGAGATCAGGCCAGCGGATACCAGAGAACAACAGGGGCTGCTGAAACCACAACCACAGCCTGTGAGGATGAGTCAAATCGTCATCATATCCCGGCACAGCGATCCCAGGAGGTCTGTGCGGGGGATGGGGCCAAGCCGGTCGCAGCTGTTCCCCTGTGGAACCTCATGCTGCAGGCTGGGCTTGGCGCTGTGGGGGAGGCAGGTAACTGCACTGCTCTGTGGTGCCCCCTCTGGCCGTTGCTCAGGGGGACAGGGGGGTAAAAGAGGAAGTCCTGGGAACTCCCCTGGCACCCAGACTGGCTGACGGTGCCCTGGAGGCGCTGGGAGGAGAGGGGATCCCTTAGGATGACCTGGACACAAACCCCTCCTCCTCCCCCACTAGTGCCCCACGCTGGGAGAGCCGCGCCGGGCCAGGCCAGCGAGGGCCCCTGCAGCAGAACTGGCCTGGTACCGCTGCAGACCAGCTCCATTCAGAGCCGAGCACACTGGCCTGGCTCAGCTCTCCCTTTGGGTGTGGAAGGGGGTGAGAGCATTGGCTGGGGGTGTGGGCTGTGGGGTGGGGCTGGGGCTCTGGGGTTTGAGATGCAGGATGGGGCTCCAGGCTGAGATCAGGGGTTCGGAGGGGGATCAGGGCTGGGACAGGGGATTGGGGTTCAGGAGGGGGTTTGGGGTGCAGGCTCTGAGCAGCACTTACCTCAAGCAGCTCCCAGAAGCAGCGGCATGTCCCCCTTCCGGTTCCTACACAGAGGCGTGGCCAGGTGTCTCTGCACTCTGCCCCATCCACAGGCACTGCCTGCACAGCTCCCATTGGCTGCGGTTCCTGGCCAATAGGAGCTGCAGAGCTGGTGCTTGGGGCCGGGGCAGCCTGGGGAGCCCCTGGCTGCCCCTACGCCTAGGAGCTGGAGGAGAGAGATGAAGTTGCTTCCGGGAGCCATGAGGAGCCAAAGCAGGGAGGGAGCCTGCCTTAGCCCCTCTGCGCCACTGACTGGACTTTTAGCGGCCTGGTCAGCTGTGCTGACTGGAGCCATCAGGGTCCCTTTTCGACCAGGCGTTCAGGTAGAAAACCAGACACCTGGCACCCCTATTGCAGCCCCCTTCCTGCCAGGCAGAACAGTCCAGAGACCCCTTGTCTCCACCAGTGCCCCACTCTCCTCCCAGACCCGCCCATCTCTGCGGCTAGCACAATCCCCACAGCCCAGGGACAGTGACTCCCCACTGCACCCCGCCGGGGAACGTCCTCCAGACCCATGGTAGTGATTAGCTCCCGCTGTGATGCAGGAAACTGCCCAGTTCTTGCTCTGTGCCACTCACAGATGTGCCTGGCCTAGACTACTCCCCAGACTCGGCGTCTCCTGCTGGGATCCCGCCAAAGGCTCCTGGCCGGGCTTTGCTTCCTGTCTGGTTGCCAGAGGCTGCGTCTACACCAGCCGTTCCCTGGAAATCTCCCCAGTACAGCTCCTCAGGGGCTAGCGAGAGCGGGCACCCTGCTGCCCTGGCATCGCTGCCTCTCCTGCCTCACGAGGCCCCAGTGAGCCGCGGGCTCCTGCCAACCTTCCCCCCGCTGCACCGCAGCTCAGCAGGAAACACTCCTCAGCGCTGCTTGAAACTCAAAAGCCCCAAAAGAAACAACAGTGCCAGCTTTCCAAGACTAACCCGCGGCTGGCCCTGGAAAGGCTGCTCCTGTGGAAAGTTCAGAGGCACTGCCCGGGGGCACACAGCGGGTATCTGTAGGTGCATGCAGGGGGGAGAGTGCACATGCCAGTGTGTGTGTGTGGGGGGATACATGGGGGTTTTGGCCTAGGCATGGGGGGCAGGCATACGAGGATATTTGACAGTCCATGGGACGCCCCCGGGAAAACCCCAGCAGGTGGCAACCCCCCTTCCAAGCCCCCGAAGGCAGGTTAGCATCAGGCAACGGAGCAGCGCGGTGGCAATGGGACGGGGGCAGCCGACAGTCCATGGAATTTGGTGTCAGACCCCCCCCAGGAATCCCGTGCAGTGTGGGTGGGGACAGGCGGGGGCAGGTGGAGCCGCAGGACTCCAGGGTCTCTGGACACAGGCCCTTGACCGCGTGTGCGTATGGCCGGGCGAGAGCTGCAGAAGAGACCGGCGCTGGCCCGGGGAACCGTGTGGAGTGGCTGGGACTGCTTCCTGCTTTCTGCAGCCTGGGGGCGCGGCGTGGGGCCCAGAGGGGACACCTGGGCTGTGGGGGCAGCCCCCGGGGGGGGGGGGGAAGTACGTACGTGGCTGCTGTTCGGGGGCCGCGCCCTGGGCCAAGGCCTTGGGTTTCTTCTTTAGGATTTTTTTCTTCACGACTTTAACCCGCACGGATTTTTTCGCGGTGCCCCTGGCTGGAGAAAGGCAAATCGGAGACCCGGTCACCCTGCTCCTCCTCGGGGAGGGGGCGCCCGGAGCGGCCAACGAAGCAGCGAGCCCCGGGCAGGGGCTGCGATTCAGGGCCACGCCTGGCACGGAGGAGGGTGGCTGTGAGGCCGGCTCTGCTCCCTCTAACCCGAGAGATCAAGGCTCCTTCGGAACGAGCGTTTCCTGCTGCCCCCCGACAGCCGGGGGCCCAGACTGCGTCAGCTCAATTCTCTGCTCCACTCCCCGACTCCTCTCCCTGGCCCCCAGCTCAGAGACCCCATTGCTGCTTCTCCACCCTTCGCCAAGTCCAGCGTCTGCCAGGGGCCAGGGGCCAGGCTGTGCTGGGGGGGTGGGGGTGGGATTTGGGAGCAGTCAGGCTCCAGGGGGCTCCAGGCTCCTGTCTCTCACCCCGGGCCAGGATCCGCCAGGCCTGGCCCCCCCCCATCCATGGCTGGTGAAGGGGGTAACAGGCCAGCTGGCGCCCGGCCAGCAGTTTGGGGCCGAGCCAAGGGGAGAGCGGCCAGGCAGCCAATCCGCTCCGCAAGGGGAGCAAAGGGAAGAAGCAGGGTGAGGGGATCTGGGACACTCGGGGGAAGGATTCCCCCCGCCCAGCCCATTCCCAGCAGCTGAGCGAGCCCCCCAGCCCCACACAGCTCGGAGCAGCCTGTCTGCAGGGCTCTGCAGGAACACACGAGCAGTGCCAAGTTCAGCTGCAATGGGAGCATCCCATGTGCCAAGCTGGGCACCCTGCGGGGATGCTGTGCAGCGAGAGATCTCCCCGCCTCGGGCCACACAACACGCACACTACACGCCAACACCAACCCACAACGAGCACACAACACACCGGCACCACACAACACAGCCCACAATGAGCACATAACACACTGACACCAACCCACAACGAGCACACAACACACCCTTCGAAGCGCACCCCACACGGGCCAACCCCACACCGCGCACACGCCAGGCCACAGCCCCCAGGAAAGACCCGGGCCGGCCGCAGGCTCCGCGCTCGGGAACGCCGCCACCTCCGGGACAGGAGCCCCGGGACACGACAACACAGGTCAGCCCAGCCCCGACCGGGCCCCCGGCCGCCCCGCGCCCCGGCACAACCCCCGAGCGCCCCCGGGGCGCACCCCTCGAGCCGAGAA
This sequence comes from Dermatemys mawii, assembly GCA_007922305.1. NCBI lineage: Eukaryota > Metazoa > Chordata > Testudines > Dermatemydidae > Dermatemys > Dermatemys mawii. Next base: position 274,377 of record ML677424.1, on the reverse strand, counting down.
CTGGCACCGCTCGGTGCCCGGACCCGACACCCCCCAGCGCCCCCGACGCCAGCGAAAGACGGGAGCCTAGAAGAGGAAACACCGGAAAGGACCCGCCCCCCAACCCCCCTCCCCCAAGCGCCAGCCCCCTACCTTCACCCCCCGCTGCCTTCTCCTCGGCCAGCCGCAGCCCCTCGCCCCCGGAGACGGGCTCCTCCAGCCGCCCCGGGGTGCTCGGCGCTGCGGGTGCCGCCGTCACCTCCCGCTCGCCGCCCGGGGCCCCGTGCGCGCCGGGCAGGCGGGGCGCGGGGGCGAGGGCCAGGAGGAGCAGCAGGGGCAGAGCCAGCATCGCGCGGGGCGCAGGGGCCAGGCGGGGCGCAGCGGATTCGGGCGCGGGGCGCAGCGGACTCGGGCGCGGGGCGCGCTTCTCCGGCTCCCTGCGCTCAGCCCGCCCCGCGGCCGGTCCCTCCCCCGGCCCCCCGGCCGGGCGCAATATCTACCGCATTGCGCGGAGTAGCGGGACCCGCCAAAAGCTCCTGAGCTCCGGCTGGAGAGGGGCGGGGGCGGCAGTTGACCCCCTCGAAGGCACCGTCCTGAGCCCGGCCCCACGCTCATTCCTAGGCGACTGGCATCGGGCCAGGCGTCTACGGGCCTTTGCTGCCCCTACTGGAAAGGTGCCAGGGGACCGGCCTTCTAGTCCTGACTCCTGGCCTTGCCATCCTTCCCCTCCCCTCGTGGCTTTGGGCCAGTCATTTCACAGCTCCGAGCCTCAGTTTCCTCGTCTGTAAAATGGGGCTTCCCTCCACCAAGCTCCCTCTTGCCCCAGTGGCTGGGCCGCTCGGGCTCATGAATGCGTTTCTCCTTCTCACAGCCTGGCAGCAGGGCAAGGCTGTTATCTGCACTGGACAGACGGGAACGGAGGCCAGACAGACTTTGGATCAATGGGCTTTAAGCCCCTCAATAGTTCTAAGGACCTGAGTTGATGTGACTTGCCCAAGGCCATGCTGGGGTTCGGTAGCAGAGGAATCGGGCACCCAGGCCTGTGCCCAAACCATTGGGCATACCTTCCTCCTCTGCCTCCTAGGAGAGGGTGTTAATCAGCTAGTGCTTGGGAGGCGCTTTGGGCTTCTTGAATAGAAGGCGCTAGACCACTGTTGGAGCAAAAGTCCTGTGGGAGGGGACCCTTGTGTGGCTCTCAATATCCCTTCAACCCCACGGGGTGCATGTGCCTTCACAGCATCGTACACACCTCTGAGGCTGTGCAACACCGAGGATTAAGTATCGCTATTAATACGGTACCTGCAGTGGAGCCTGCACCCGTGGGACTGAGGACAGGAATTGCCCTGGCAGTTCAGTTCCAGAAAAATGTGAACAAAAATGGGTAGTTTTTAAAGAACACCTTACTGGATGCCCCAAAAGCCAAAATCAAGACTGAAGGTTATACTGGTTAAAAAGCCAGCCTGGTTTAGAGGAGAAGTGCAAAATATACATCACTAGTGGAAGAAAGGAGAAGTGGATGGTAATGAATAGAAATCAGAAGTTAGGAACTGAAGAACATTGATAAGAGAAGCCAAGAGACACAAGGAGAAATCTATGGCCAGCAGAGTTAAGGACAATAAGTTCTTTAAACACATTAGGAGCAAAAAGAATCCTGAGAATGGTATTGGTCTATTGCTAGATGGAAATGGCAGAACTATCAATATTAATGCAGAAAAGGAGAAGAGCTCAAGAAATATTTCTGTTCTGTATTTGGGGAAAAATAGATGAGGCAGTCTCATCATATGGTGTTAGCACTCTTTCTGTTCCACTAGTATCTCCAGAAGACATTAAACAGCAGCTGCTAAATTCTGATATTTTAAACCAGCATGTCCAAGAGTTTTAAAAGAGCTGGCTGATGATCTCACTGGCCAATTAATGTTGCTTTTCATCAAGTCTTGGAATGCTGGGGAAGTTCCAAATGACTGGAAGAAAGTGAATGTTGGGCCAGTTTTTGAAAAGGGTCAAGGGGATGATCCAGGTAATTATAAACCTGACAGCCTGACAATGATTCTGGGCAAAATAATGGAACAACTGATATGGGACTCGAACGATAAAGAGTTAAAGGAGGGTGGTGCAGTTAGTTCCAGTCAGAATGCATTTATGGAAGATAGATGCTGTCAAACTAACTTGCAAACTAAAAAGATACAGTTTGGTTGATAAAGGCAATAGCATTGAGGTAATATACTTACACTGTGGTAAGGCGTTTGACTTGGTACTATATGGCATTTTGATTAAAAACCGATGCCAATATAAAATTACCACAGCACACATGACGTGGATTAAAAGCTGGCTGAGCGATAAGTCTCGAAATGTAACAGTAAATGGGGAATTGGGAAAGAGCGGGGGTGTTTCCAGGGGGGTCCCCCAGGAATCAGTTCTCAGCCCTAGGCTATTTAACAATGACCTGGAAGAAAACATAAACTCCTCACCAAGAGAGTTTGTAGGTGACACTACAAGGTGGGGAGGGGTAAATAATGAAGAGGACATGGAGCGAATGGGATCATTTGCGGGAGCAAGCTAACAACGTCCATTTGAATACAGGTAAATGTGAACATATACATCTCGGAACAGAGAGCGCAGCCCCTACACACAGGATGTTGATCGGTTGGAGTGGTTCAGAGGAGAGCTGTGCGGACAAGTCCGTGATGGTCTCCCCCAAACTGCTCGAATCTGTGAGTGACAACGCGGCAGTGGCTGGGAGATGGACAGGACCTCACGGCACTCCTGGGCCAGGCAGAATCCCAAAAGACCCCCAGGACAGGAGACCAGGACAGGGCTGAGGAGCCTGGACTGGCGCAGGGGTGCTCAGCAGAAGCCTGTGCCTCACGCAGTGGAGCCAGGAGGCCAAGTTCACATGGGAACATACCCTGAGCCCCTGGCCTGAAGGCGCTATACGTTTGGGCAGGAAAGTGTTACACGTCCGGCTCCCCAAGCCAAGCGCCTGCATAAGAAATGCTGGAATTTCTCTCCACGGGCTTTTCCTGTTTTCTTTCCCTCCCTTTGTAGCAAAAACACACATGCTCCTTGTGTAACTGTGCTCCAGATTTTTTTCCCCTCTTGCACGTGTCTTAACGCCTCCAGAATTTCCCTTTCCGTGGGACGGCAACGGAGTCGGCCTTCGGCTCCTTGGGTGCTGGCTCCGAGACTAGAAATACCGAACCCCAGCAGAGCACCTCAAAACTAACCAAGCGATTCTGTTCCTGGGGCTCCGACTAGCCGTGGATGACCTCAGTCCCGCCGCCCATAGGCCCTTGCCAGTTCAATTCTTATTTTATTTCAGTGATTTCATGTTTGTTAGGTGGTTCCTAGTCTCTGCACCGACTATGAGGACGAAGAGGCTGGGGAAAGCCACCCAGAATATGAATTTGCTAACATATAGGTATGACACTCTGCTGGTCAGAATCAGAACTGCTCATCTGTGTGTCATATGCCCTGTACAGGCTAATCACTAATGAGATTTCCCCTTTGGCTCAGTTAGTAAGGTCCTTTGCATTTGGAAGAGAAGGATCCGAGCTCTAGTGGGGCCCGTTGGTAGTGGGATGTTCTGAGCACATGCAGTGAGGATGGCTGGACCGTGAAGTCCAAGGTGGCTCCGAGCGTGTGACTGTCTATTTCATGGTGCACACGCCCAGAACAGAGAGGATTTGAGAGCACTGACGTGAGCAGGGAACAGCGTCTGCGGTGCACGCAGCGTGGCACCAGCTGCCGAAGCAGAGTTCTCAGACACCCTGTGTGACAGTGCTGTTTCTGGTAGAACCCAACTGAGAGTGCCAAGTCAGGACAAATTGCTTCCAAGCAGGACAGTTACAGTCCAAAGTTGGGGTTTCTCCACCTCTAAGGCACCAAACCAGCCAAACAGAAAAGACTTTGGTTTCGCCCCACAGGCTAGCCACAAGTCACACAAGCAATTCCCTTAGACACTCCAGCTTCCCAATATCACCACCAGCAGCCATCTGTCCTGGGGACAAATGGTTATGAAAACCAATACCCCAATGAAAGAAAATGGTTCTTTCCAATTCCAAAGAATCAAGCCCCAAACTCAGGTCAATATACAAATCAGATCTTACCCACAAATCACACTGTTGCCAATCCTTTAGAATCTAAAATCTAAAGGTTTATTCATAAAAGGAAAAAGATATAGGTTAAAAGAAATCAATTACATACAGTAACGGCACAATTCTTGGTTCAGGCTTGCATCAGTGGTAGAATAAACTGCAGTTTCAAATCAAGTCTCTGGAGAACAAACATCCACAGCTGGGATGAGTCCTTCAGTCCTTTATTCCACAAGCTTCTATATGTAGCAAAAGTTCCTCCAGAGTAAGAATGACGACTGAAGACAAGACGAAGGCGCTGCAGCAGCTTTTTATAGTTTTTCCAGGTGCAGGAATTCCCTTTGTCTTTTCCCATGGAAACTTACAGCAAAATGGAGTTTGGAATCACATGGGAGTTTGGAGTTACACGGGCAATCCCTGACTCCTTGCTAAGACACAGGATGTCTCTGCCTTCCCTTAATGGGTCCATTGTGTAGCTGATGGTTCTTAATGGGCCATCAAGCAGGCCAGGCAGAGCTAACAGCAACTTGTCTGGGCTATCACCCAGAAGCAGAGCACCAATTTGAGATACAGACGTTATATAGCCAACATTCATAACTACAAAAATGATACACACATACCGACAGCATAATCATAATCAGCAAACCATAACTTGGTTTTAGATACCTTATATGACCCCCTTTATATAAGATTTGATGCCCCTACAGGACCTTGGTTGCACCAATGATCTATATGATCCCAGATTATTTCAGTAACGTGACACCCTGTTAGAACAAAGGGGAACACCCGGGATGGGCAAATAGGACCCCTGCGGGGGATGGAGCCATTCATGGCTGGCTCATGTCTGAGCAGTTCATGATTGAACGTCATTCCCAGGTTGTTATTCTCAATTGACGGGGCGGGGCAGGGCCCATGGTGCTGGGCGCTGCACATAGAACTGACTCAGCCCAGGCTCCCACAGCAGCCGGCCACAAAAGGCTCTCCATTAGCGAGCAAAGCAGAGGGGACAGCCAATGCAAGCCCTGCTCCTGAGCCCGGGACGGCAGCTGTTAACTAGCCCCTTACCTGCATTTGAATGCACGATGCAGCCCCAAGCTCCAGCAAATCGCGGGTATGGGGGGCTGAGGCCGGCAGGGCTCTGCATCCAGCCCTCAGTTTTGCAGCCCTGGGGCAGGCCGGCCAGCTCCCCACCACAGGCCGAGGGGCTCCAATCGCTCCGTGGGGCAGGCGCCTCAGGCCGCGAGACCCTTGCAACCTGGAACTGACACACCAGGAGACAGGGCTGTGTTTCCCGGCCCCAGTGGCTTGGCTGCCCCTCCCCAGCACACTGGGAGTCTCTCTGAGCAGGGCCTGCTGGGCGGAGAAGAATCACAACCAGCTGGGCCTGGCGAAGGGCTGCGACCCAGGAAACCCCCCGGCTCCAGGCAGACGTGTTCTGAGGCTCCAGCAGGGGAGCTGGCTGGAGTCTCTGGCCAGTCTTGGGGGAGCTCAGGCAGATGACCCGATGGCCCCTTCTGTCCTCCCAGGGGTCTCCCAGTGCCCTCACTTTCCAATTCTACCCTGCACGACCCTGGCTGGCTCCACCCACAGGCACATCGAGGGATGGGGGTGGGGCCCCCAGCAGCGCCCACGCCCACAGCCAGCACTATCCCCGTGTCAAACGCTCACATCGTCAGACACAAGCCTACTGGCCAGCGCAGGCCCCTGTCCTTCACTGGCTGCCACGCGACCGACGTACTGCCTGAGCGCCGGCTGTAGCCCACAGGCACTGAGAGCTCAGCGGGGACAGAGCGCACTTCCTCCTGCTGCGAAAGCACAGGCCCCAGAGCCCAAGCGACAGGAGAATCTCCATCCACAGTTAGCAGTATGGGGTTCGTGACACACAGCCGAACAGTTCTGAGCCCAGCACCCAGGCGCACAGAGAAGGGTCTGTGCCAATGTGGCAGGGAGGGCCTGCTCTGTTCAGGGAGATGGGAGGCAGAGTGTACTGCCTGTCTCGCCCTGGGGGCCGTTCCCAGCTATGGAGCTGGAAGAGCAGCTCGCCCAGGAGGGGGAGCCAGGCATGGTCAGCTGCCCCCCGGGAGCTGTGCAGGGTGTGTGCACTCAGTCCCTAGGGAGCGTCTCCCCATGGGCAGGACTCTGTGGAGCAGCCCAGCCCAGAGGGAGCCGTTCAGAAGTGCCCCAAGATGACTCAGGTCGGCCTACTGCATTCAGGGCACCTTGCTTTGGAAGCCCCAACTGCCTTGGATAGGGAGAATCTCTAACCATTACAGTATGGGTGCTAGGCCACACAGTTGGGTAGCTCCCTTTCCACCCAGTAGAGGGCAATGGGGCACAGAAACACCAGCTAGTCAGCTCTAGTGCCATCTAGAGGATTCCAGGGGAAACTCCTCCCATCGAGAGGCCAAAGTCTGGTGCTTCTCACCACTCCAGCTGGTACAAGGAGGTTAGAAATCCTGCGCAAGCGCCCAGTCTTGGGAGATGGCTGGAGAGGGCTGGCAAAGGAGCCTTCAGTGTTGTCCTTTTAACTTCCCGGCTGGTCGCAGATTCTGTTCTCTTGGTCTTGTTTGCTAATCCTCCCGGCTCAGCCTGGGCTCTCCGGGAGTCACAGGGACGGCAGGGGCAGTTTCCCAGTGGAGGTGAACAAGGTCGGGCTGGGGGATCACATTGCTTTGCTGATGCTCCTCGCTCCAGCTGCTGGGCAGCCCCGGAGCAGAGGGGGTGGGAGAGCTGTGGGGCTCTTTGTTGTTGGTGGAGCCAGTCTGGAGTCAGGGCGGTTGGCTCCGGATTTGGCTCCACAGGGCAGAATCTGAGGCCAAGGCACACGGCTCTCAGGCTCCGATGGTTTGGTTTCTCCTGACTCAGCACAGCCAGAGCTTTTATTCATTTCCCCAAAGCCCTGTGCAGTGTGTGCCACGTCCCACGCCCCTTCCTGCAGCCAAACAGAGCAGGGAATTGTCCTTAAAGGGACAGTGTCAGTTCCTTCCCCACTGCGGGGCAGGAACCCCCGTTCGTGCAGCGCTGGAGCTCCAGGGTGCTACCCTGGGGCTGCTCCCTCCAAGGGGCTGCTAGGTCTAAACTTGCTGGGTCTGGAGTGAACCTGGAGTGAACACACTGAGAGCCGGCCTGCGGCATGCAGGCTATTCCATTAATCTCTGGCCTCTCCGGATGCCACAGCTGGCACCCCGCTGCACCACAGGGCATGAACTTCCCAGCGGCAGCAGGGATAGCACCTAATTCTTCCTTCTAAAGCCAGGGCCCTTGCATTTGAGCTAAAGGAGAATCCCCCCAGCTGTTAGCAGTATAGGGCCTTTGATACACATCTGACCAATTCTTATTACATCCTAGTCAGAGGTGCACAGGTAACCCAGGAGCTGTGTGGGTTACACACACGTCCCCTCTAGCCAGCGCTGGCTGTAGCTGCCCCCGGAAAGTGCTTCTCCAGCCCTCCCAGCCCCCAAGGGAGACAGGCCGGTACCCGGGGGGAAACGGCAGCAGGGACACTGGCGCTCAGATCGGGGGTGGGGCTGGGGGTTCTCCCATCGGCTTGGCCAGTGTCCTTGGTTTGGGGGAAGGGTAGGTGGTGCCATATCAGGCAGGAGGGTCAGCCTGGGTGTGGGGGACGTGGGGCGGAGGAGGGAGGCTGTGGAATATCTCAGGGCTGTCCCCGGCAGGGCACCCATAGGGTCCCCCCAGGCTCCTCCTCCCTTGGCCATTCTCTGGGCCCTTCTTGGGGCTCTCCGTGGTGGGGGTGGGGAGCTCCCCTCTGGCCCATGGAGCGTGTGGGGTGGGGGTGTCACCCACCTCATCCAGTGGCTGCTTTGCCACTGGGCCAGAGCCAGCCTCATGTTAAACCGCCCAGGTCACGGCCCCCTGCCTGGCTATTGGGTCTGCCCCGCGGCTTGGCCCCGGCCCCCTTAGCCCCGGCAGGACCCACGGGAGCAAGGCTGCCCGTTCCTTTGAGCGGGACCCAGCTCCTCACGGCTGCAGCGCCACAAGGCAGGGCTGCGGCTGCAGGCCCCTTTCCAAGGCAAACACCGGTGACGGCCCCATGGCCACATGGCTCCTGCCCAAACCAGCTGCCACTTCAGCTCTGCTCTGCCCAGGCCCGGAGCCGCAGCGGCAGCCGTGTCTGTCCAGGGACGACCGGAGCAGCAGACGCACCTGCCGGAGAGCCGACCTCGTGCCAGGGCCCCGCGTGGAGCCGGCGTGCCAGGCACCAGGAGGGCAGGGAAAGAGCTCCTGGCTTGCAGAGGGGTGGACAGAGCCAGCTGGCATCTGCACGTCTCTGGGAAGGGGGGGATACGTCGCCCCCCACCCTGCACGCCCACACACACACATACATACATACATCCACTCCTACTCCACCCCCCCACACATACATACATCCACCCCACCCCCACTCCACACACACATACATACATACATCCACTCCTAGTCCACCCCCCC
>ML677424.1:184372-251824 GCA_007922305.1 Dermatemys mawii | reverse complement strand
GGCCTCGCGGTTCAGAGCCCCGGCATCTCGGGGCCTCGCGGTTCAGATCCCGGCATCTCGGGGCCTCGTGGTTCAGAGCCCCAGCACCTCGGGGCCTCGCGGTTCAGATCCCGGCATCTCGGGGCCTCGCGGTTCAGAGCCCCAGCACCTCGGGGCCTCGCGGTTCAGATCCCGGCACCTCCGGGCCTGGCCGCGTCAGTTATAAAAGTGAAAAGTTTGGCTGAGCCCTGGCGCCTCTTTCATTACAAATGAATCACTGTATCTCTTTCCCCTTCCATACCTCCATTTCTCCACCCATAACATGGGGCTGATGCTCTTTGTTCCCCTCGCACTCTGGGGGACAAAGGGCTCTGAAACACAGAGAAGAGATACACCGGGCACGATAGTTGTTGGGCCCAGATAGTGCAGGGACATCTCCCTGACCCTGACCCCGGTGCCATGAGCCCTGGGCACACACAAACGAGAAGCATGTTCATACGGCTTATCGTAACCGTGTGCACCTCGGAGCAGAGACAGCAGGCTGGGGGCGCCACCCTGGCAAGCAGCGACTCTGAGGACAAATCGGGGTGGGGGGTTGGATAATCAGCGGAATATGCACCCCCTGTGCAACGCTGTGGCCAGCCTGGGGGCTGTGAAGAGGGGAATCGGGCGTAGGAGCAGAGAGGCGATTTCCCCTCTCAAGGGACACTGGCGTCACAACTCCTGTGTCCAGGTTCTGGGGCTCACAATCCAAGTAGGATGTTGATAGTCTGGACGGGGTTCGGAGAGCCCCACACGAGAGGATTAAAGACTCAGCAGACGTGGCTGGTAGTGACAGAGTCCCAGAACAGAGAGACGGGTAAGAAGTGACTTGAGCCCGTCTATCACCTCCCTGGGGAGCAGAGGAGGGGTGAACACAATCCAGTGGCAAAAGCTGATGCTAGACAAATTCAGGCTAGAAATGAGGCGTCCATTTGGACCAGGGAGGACAACTGACCCTGAGAACCATTTACCCAGGAGCGTGGTGGAGTCTCCATTCCCGGCACTCGTTAAACCAAGACGGGCTGTTTCCCTCCAAGCTCTGCTCTAGGAATTGTTGTGGGGCCGGACTCTGGCCTGGGCTATATGCTGGGGGGGTGGGGGGGGCAGACTGGATGATCACAGTGGGCCCTTCTGGGCTGGGAATCTGTGAATCACGTAGACACAGGTCTCCTCTTTGCAGAAAGTGTCCCCATCATCACTAGATGGAGACCGAGCTCCACCGGTCCTACTCCTCCCAGCCTGCATCGTGCCCTTTGCTGGGGGACAGCTCCCACACTAGCTCAGGCTGAGCCTCCCCCTCCGCCCCCCCCCGGGACTGGCAATGACATGAGGGAAAGTGGGAGGGGGCGCTGGCTCCTAGGGAGGTTGTGGTCACGTGTCCAACCAAGCCAGGAGCAAACTTCCCTGGGTTTTCCCGGAATCTCTCCCCCAGACCCCTTGTGGCAGGACTGGAGCCATGCATGCTGGGGTCTGGAGCTCCCCCCTCACACCCCGGGGGGACGGTATCCTGGGAAAGGGGTCTGGCTGCCGGTGCTCAGGAGCAGCCTGGTGCCCCCTGAGTGCTTTGTCTTACTGGGCCCCCTCTGGGAGGTGGGGGGGACGGACAGTGAAATTTGAAGGGGGAGAACCAGGTTTGGGCTGGGAAGTATGGGACAGGCCCAGCTCCCCCGGCAGGTTTGTTTCTTGCTCGGTTTTAGTCCAACCCCAGGCACCCCCGAGCTCCTCCAGGCTGCCGGCACAAGGCCCGGTTCACAGCTGCCAGTGCCCCTTTGCGCTGTGGGGCTGTGCGGGGTGGGGGGGGCGCTGGGGGACACTGCAGAGCAGCCGCAGGGCTGGGAGGAGCTAGGGGGCAATGGGGCTGAGGGAGGGAGCCTGGCTTGGGGGATTCAGGCAGCCCCTGGGTAGGGCCAGAGCCCAGATGCCATCACCCAGGAATTCTCCAGAGGAAACTTAGCTCCCCGGGAAGCCATGTGCTCCCTGGAGCCTCCCGGGGGGGTTAATGCTGATCATTGAATCACAGAATATCCGGGTTTAAGGGACCTCAGGAGCTATCTAGTCCAACCCCCTGCTCAAAGCAGGACCAACCCCAACTAAATCATCCCAGCCAGGGCTTTGTCAAGCTGGGCCTTAAAAACCTCTAAGGAAGGAGATTCCACCCCCTCCCTAGGGACCCCATTCCAGTGCTTCACCACCCTTCTAGGGAAATAGTGTTTCCTAATAGCCAACCTAAACCTCCCCCACTGCAACTTGAGACCATTACTCCTTGTTCTGTCATCTGCCACCACTGAGAACAGTCTAGATCCATCCTCTTGGGAACCCCCTTTCAGGTAGTTGAAAGCAGCTATCAAATCCCCCCATCATTCTTCTCTTCTGCAGACTAAACAATCCCAGTTCTCTCAGCCTCACCTCATAAGTCATGTGCTCCAGGCCCCTAATCATTTTTTTTGCCCTCCTCGGGACTCTTTCCAATTTGTTCAATTGTCCCAAGTCCTAGCTCTTATCAGGTGTAGAGCTCGCAACGCACTTCACAAATGGCAGGATCATCACCCCCACTCTAGGGAGGGGGAAACTGGGGCACGGAGCAGCCAAGTGACCGGCCAGGGTCACCCAGCAGGGCAGGGGCACGGCCAGGTCACCCTGGCTCTTGTTGTATGCAAATTAGCCAGCCAGCCCCATTTGTGACATCAGGGGCAGGCAGTGGGTGTCCAGCGAGAGCGCTCCCTAGCTGGCTGCGGGGCACAGGGGTGCCAGCGCTGCCCGCCAGGCCCAGCTGCGGGGGCACAAAGAGTGAGGTGAGCCAAGGCAGAGCCGCGTGCGCCTGGCCGAGAGGAGGCAACGTCTGGCTCCGGTGAGTTGGGCAGTGCTTGGGAGCTGGCTGGAGGCCGGTTTATTCCTGCCTGGTGCCATGTGGCACAGAGGGTGCCGGCTACAGAAACACGCCCCCTCTGCACACACAACCTCAGCAGAGAGACCAAGGACGTGAGCGGCCTGGATCCAGAACGCCCCTCTCGCCCAGGGGTCCCTCCGGCCCAGCCTCAAGGCACGCTGGCAGGGAGAACCCGTACAGCTGCGGCTGGGATACGCAGGGACTCCAGCCTCCAGGACTGGCACTTCCCATCATGGCTCTGTCTGGGCCAGAGCCAGACAGTGCTGAGCTATCTCTGGCCCTGCAGAGAGAGCTCCCATCCGCCGAGGTCTCACCCAGCTCCCTCTCTCTTCCTCGCAGCAACAGAGAGATGCTTCAGGAGAAGGCTCCCCAGCCCAGCCTGGCCCAAGGAGCAGGGAAGGGTCCTTCTGACAGGGGGATTCTCTTCCCAGCAGACATTCTTGCCGGCACTGAGTGGGTCCTGGACACCCTGCTGCTCCTGGCAGTTCTCCACGTCCTCTCCCAGGCTGCAGCCACCTTCTCCTGCCTCTTCCTGGTATTGCCCCTGAGCTTCTTCTTCTTGGAAATCCATGGCAGGTATATTTAACACAAAGGGAGGGAAATACAGATCCACACAGAGCTGGCAGCAACCGGTGGAACTCACTGCTGCGGGATTTTCAACACATGGAATACTGTCAGCCAGATTCCTTTGTGGTGTGAATTAGCCCCACGCCACAGGAGTCAATGGGGCTAGATCCCCAGCTGGTGTCATTTGAGGTTGGTCTGTTTATGTCAATGGAGCTACGCTGATCTACACCGGTTGAGGTCTGTCCCAGCGCTGACCTCGGGGGTATGCGACCCAGGGGTTCTTTTCAATCAGTTCATACGTGGTTGCCGACAGATTCGCGAGGGAGAAGCCGATGAGCACAGATGTCTTGGGAGAGGAAGGAGGAGGGTCTGTGCAAGGGTGACACCAAGAGCATGGGGCTTTGGAGACCTTGGTTCTAATCCCCGCTCTGCCCCTGCCCCTCCGTGCCTGGCATGGCTGTGCTCCCCCAGCAGGGCTCCTCTCCTGTTCCCACGCTGGGCACCTCACCCTGGCTTCTCTGCTCTGTCCCTGGCAGGGGGAGCCCAGCGTCCGAGGAGAAGCAGCAGCCGGACGCAAGCGTGGGGTGCAGAGTGGGCGAGCGGCCCCAAGACAAGGGGCTTCTCTGGGGGGACGTCCTTCAGTGTCTGCGGGGCATCCCGGACGTGCTGGGTTCACTGGTGGCCGTTTACTTCCTGATTCGCACTGGCCTCGTCGTCTGTCCCCTCGTCTTCCTCCTGCCCCTGGTCTGGGTCCTGGATGACCCCGCCCGCAGCTGTGGAGGTGATGGGCTGAATACAGAGTCTCCCTGGTTGTGCGGCTTGGCCTCTTTATTCCTCTCCTGGGTGCCCGGGCTGGGCGGCTGTGGAGAGGGAGGGGCCTGTAGGATTCCCGGGGCAGGGGCAGGGGAAGCCCTGTCACTAGGGAATACAGGAGCAGGGCACAGCTCTGTTCAGGGCAAGCAGCAGCCCCCTTGCTGTCCCCCCTGTCCAGGCCTAGGCGCGGACACCCCGGGTGCTCCAGGGCTCAAGCACTCACTGAAAAAAAAAAAAAAAAAAATAGGGAGTGCGTAGCACCTACAAGCCACAGTCCTAGGGGTTCTGACACTTGCGTTTGGGGAGGGGGGAGCCCCAGCAGCTCCCTAGAAGTGCGGAGGGGCACCAATACTTGGATCATGGCTGCTTGACCTCCACCCCCTTGTCCCCTGCTGTGACGGGGCTGTTCCAGGTGGGACCCAGCTGAGAGTGCCAAGCCAGGACAAATTGCTCCAAACAGGACAGTTACAGTCCAAAGCTGGGGTTTCTCCACCTCTAAGGCACCAGACCAGCCAGACAGAAAAGACTTTGGTTTCGCCCCACTAGCTAACACCACTAGTCACACAAGCAATTCCCTTAGACACTCCAGCTTCCCAGTATCACCACCAGCAGCCACCTGTCCTGGGGACAAATGGTTATGAAAACCAACACCCCAAATAAAGAAAACGGTTCTCCCCAATTCCAAAGAATCAGGCCCCAGACCCAGGTCAATATACAAATCAGATCTTACCCACAAATCGCGCTGTAGCCAATCCTTTAGAATCTAAAGGTTTATTATAAAAGGGAAAAGATCTAGGTGAGGGTTAGAAATGGTTAAAGGAAATCAAATACATGCAGTGATGGCAAAGTTCTTGGTTCAGGCTTGTATCAGTGGTAGAATAAACTGCAGGTTCAAATCAAGTCTCTGGAATATAAACATCCACAGGTGGGATGGGTCCTTCAGTGCTTTGTTGAAAGCTTCTGTGTGTAGAAAAAACGTTCCTCCAGAGTAAGAATTACAACTGAAGACAAGATGGAGATCAGTCCTCGGCCTTTTATCGTCTTTCCAGGTGCAGGAATCCTCTTTGTCCTTTGCCGTGGAAACTTACAGCAAAATGGAGTTTAGAGTCACATAGGCAAGTCCCTGCCCCCCTTGCTAAGACACAGGATGTCTCTGCCTTCCCTTAATGGGTCAGTTGTGTAGCTGATGGTTCTTAATGGGCCATCAAGCAGGCTACCGAGAGCTAAAACCAAGTTGTCTGGAATGTTACGGTAGCAGGACGGCAACTCACCCTGCGGCGCCTCCTGCTGGTCTGTCCAGGAATTAGCTCTCACCAGCATCTGGAGCGCCCTCTGCAGTCCGTAGTCCCACTTGCACCGGCCTCGTGTCCCTCTCTGGACCCTGGTGCCCTCTTCCCTGGGGTGCTGCACCGCTGCAGTACCCCCCCAGTCTCACTCTGGGTCTCCCTTCCCTGGGGAACCCCCACCTCCTATCCCCACCTCGCCTCAGTCTAGGCAACTGCCAGTCACCACTCGCCCCCATTCTCTGGGGCAGACTGCAGCGTCATTGCCATTCATCACCGGCAAGGGGGGTTGGCCTGCTGCCTCTACGACTACCCATGGGCTGCCCCCTGCAACCCCAGTACCCCTTGTTGGACCCTCTCCCAGGCCCTGCAGCCTGGGGGTTTCCAGGCTGGAGCTTCCCCAGCTCCTCTTGCCTTGCCCCAGCCCTGCTCCACTCTAGGTACCTTGCTCAAGCTCCCAGCAGCCAGGCCTGTCTGCCTCTGCAGCTAGAGGAGACTCTCTGTCCACCAAACTCCGGGCCCTTTTATCAGGGCCAGCTGGGCCCTAATTGATGCAGCCACAGCTGTGGCTGCTCTGCTCACTCAGCCTGGGAACTTGCTTGCTCCCAGACACAGCCCTTGCAAGGCTGCTTTTAGCCCTTCTCCAGGAGTGGGGCAGCCGCCCCACTACAGTCACCCAGCAGCACATCAGAAGTTTGAGACGCAGACGGTAGAGCCAAAATTCAGAACTCCACACACAAAACCGATACCCACAGAGCGATAACAGAATCATAATCAGCAGACCATCACCTGGCCATAGACACCGCATGTGACCCCCTTTACACAAGATTGGGGGCCCCTCCAGGACCTTGGTTGCACCAATGATCTATATGATCCCAGATAATTTCAGTAACGTGAACAGGGTCCCCTTGCCCACCCTGCCCTGGCGCTCGCCTCGGGGCTGTTCTGGGGAGACAGGAGCTCCACACACAGGCCGACCCAGGGCGCTGTTTCTCCGCAGGGAGGTTACCTGCCAGCCGGCTTTGTGACCTCGGGGCTGCAGCTTCACAATGGGGGGACACCCGGGTCAGAGCCCCAGGGTGGGGCGGGTGCTTCCTCAGGGGGGCGCTCGCCAAGGGGTGCTGGTGTGTGGGGCCTGGCAGGCCAGCTGCAGAGCGAGGCTGGGGCCCGTCCCGGGGCGTTTGGTGGCAGCCCAGGCAGGCTTGGGGAGGCTAGAGAAGGGAGGCAGGTCTGGAGTTGGTGGAGGCCGTGCCCAGCACTTGCCCAGGGGGCCCGGAGCTTAGACATTGCTCTCCAGTGGTGAGTTGGGAAACCAGCCCTCGGGCCTCCTCCCTCCTCCTGGGGAGAATCCTGCACCATCCCCCTGGGATCCTGCTCCCCCTCCCCCTCCCTCGCACAGTCCCCCCCATCCTGCACCATCCCCCTGGGATCCTGCACCATCCCCCTGCACAGGCCACGCATCCTGCACCATCCCCTCTGCCCCCCCGGGATCCTGCACCCATCCCCCCGCAATCCCCCCCAGTCCTGCACCATCCCCTTTGCCCCCCTTGGGATCCTGCACCCCCCACCCCCCCACAGTTCCCCTCCATCCTGCACCATCCCCCACAGGATCCTGCACCCACCCACCCCCCACACCTCCCCCACATCCTGCACCATCCCCTCTGCCCCCCTCCACCTCCCGGACCCTGCACCATCCCTGCACTGCTCCTCCCCAGGATCCTGCTCCCATTCCCCCCTCCCTGGGTTCTTTACCTTCTCCCCTCCCCGCCAGACCTCTGTCCTCTCGCCCTGGGCTGCACCAGACCATGGTCTGTGGAGCCAGAGGCACCGGGGGGCAGGGACGTGCCAGCCCATAAAGGACGCTGCTAAGGAGCTCAGCCCAGGCTGCAGGGGTGGTCCTGCGTGGGCACATTGCTGCTCGTGGTGCAATGCCGTGGGCTGCCCCATCACTGGCTCGTGGGGGATGCACTGGACCCCAGGCGGAGTGAGCTGCAGCGGACAGGACAGCAGGGTCCTGTGGCTAGAGGAAGGGGCCTCGTCTCCTGGCCCGGTGAAGAGGGGAGCAGCACACGCCCTTCTCCCCCTCCCACGGTGTCTCCTGTCCCCTGGCAGGGCCAGCGCCCCGACGTGGCGGAGGATGCTGCAGCCCGCCCCATGGCTGGGGGGCGGGACGCCAGGCTGGATGCCAGCTCCGCTCTGCCCTGGCTCGTGCAGCTCACGCTCTTCCTGGCGCTTGGCCAGTGCCTGTCCTGCGCCGGGATCCTAGAGGCCACCATCCAGTCTCGAGCCGCACGCCTCTTCTTTGGCCCTATGGTCCCAGTGCTCGCCGATGCGCTCACCACCTTCAGCCACGCGGTGCCCGCCTTGCTGGTCTTCTCCATGGCCGTGTTAGCAGGGTCGCTCCTCTACACCAGCGTTACGGAGCTGCGGGGCCTGCTCCTTCGCTCCCTCCAGCCTCGCCGGTGACCCCCGGTTAATACAGCCTCAGACAGAGCCGGGGCTCGGGGGCTTTCTGTTCGCTCTGGCGCCCAGGCTGGGAGGAGGGCGTGGGGACACCAGGGGATTCATGTTATTGCCAGTTACTGTGCTGCCAGGCTTGGGAGAGATCTGGGGTGCCTGGCATCCAGAGCCGGTGGGAGGCTCCCCGCTGCGATGGTGGGGCTGGCACATGGGCCGAGACTCCCCCAACCACTGAGGAGCCTAAAGCCCAGACAATGCTGAGGTCCCTTTGTAAAGCTAGGCCGTAGTTCCCAGTGTAGCCGGGCACTGGGCGTTGTGCCTTAGCACAGCAAGGCCCAGAGGGAGCAGCGACCCTGCTGCTAACCCCTTCCATTCCACTGGAGCGGGCAGGGGTGACGCATTGTTCCTGGCTCTTTGGTGAATTGCCCCAGGGGCAGGTGAGAATCCGTGCCAGCCCCCGAGCGGCCAGGGAGAGGCAGACCAGACCTCCTGCTCAGTAATTACCCAGCAGGGGCAGGCCAGGGCTCCAGAGCGGGTGAAAAGCGGGTGCCCAGATTGCTCCTGTGCCTAATGAACATGTCTCTTCTGTGCTGAGAGTGGCACCTCGGCCTGGCAGCTCCTCCCTGCCTGCCGCGTCGGCTCAGCCGTGTGCTGCCCGGATCCGGGCCTGCCGCTCCCTGTGGTTACCATCCTGGACCCTCGCACGCTGAGCCCTGCTGATATCATTCGCCCCGACCGGCCGGCCCCAAGTCACCATTCCCAGGCTGGCTCTCGCCTGCGGGTCCTACTCGGGACTGAACATGGGCCAGGCTGGGTGGCACCTCTTCTGGAGTGACAATCCCCCAGACGGCATCTGAGAGCCGGACGGAGACGCAGCTGGGGTGGGATTTGTCCGACCTCCTTTTCTGACAGCCAGCAGCCCTCACCCTTCCCACCACCTGCCAGCCTACACAGGGCCCAGCATAGGGGGCTCAAAGCTGCTACAAGCTGAGGTGGGACAGCCACTCATTCAGGACCCCTCGCAGCCCAGACCAAAGCTGGGTAGTCTGGGCTGGGGCAGGAAGGACAGTGGGTTGTCTGGATAGCACGAGGCAGCATGGGCCTGAGCAACGTGTTAGAAGATCAGCCATTGGGCACCTCTGAGAGAGCTACAGATAGCTGGAAAAGGGTCCTTACTCCAGAATGACTGATATGCCCCCAGTGCCGCCCCTCTAGTACCTGCCTGCAGGCACAGAACCCTGGCACTCCCCACGGGCGGTTGTGGGCATGGGACCCTGGCACTCCCCATGGCCGGCTGTGGGCATGGGACCCTGGCACTCCCCATGGGCGGTTGTGGGCACAGGACCCTGGCACTCCCCATGACTGGCTGCAGGCATGGGACCCTGGCACTCCCCATGGGCGGTTGTGGGCATGGGACCCTGGCACTTCCCATGGCCGGGTATGGGCCCAGGACCCTGGCACTCCCCATGGATGGGTACGGGCACGGGACCCTGCCATTTTCCATGTGACAGTCTCATAAACAAGCTGGGGCAATGTGGCCAGGGTGAAATTGCTGTAAGGTGGGTGCAGCACTGGCTGAAAGGCCTGACTCAGTTAACAACGGCTCACTCTCTGTTTGGGAGGGGGCCCAGGGGCCAGTCCTGGGTCCGGCGCTGTCTGCGATGGTCATTAATGACGTGGCTAACGGAGAGGAGAGCGTGCGTATAAAATCGGCTGCTGACATCCAGCTGGGAGGGGTTGTGAGCACTCGCGGGGGCAGGCTGGGAATTCCAAACAACCGCGACAACCTGAAGAACTGAGCTGAAATCAACCCGGTGACATTCAGTCCAGACAAGCGCCAAGTACTTCGCTTAGGGAGGCAGCTCCAGCCCGGAGTGGTGCTGCTGGAAGGAGCTGGGGGCTGCCTGTGGAGGACCACGGGACCAGCTGAACATGAGTCACAATGTAAGGCAGTTGTGGAAAAGGCCAATATGCCTGGGGTGTTGTCATGAGGTCCACGCACCTCTGGGACCCCTCCGCCTGGCTGCACCCTCGTCTGGCCGTCTCCCCACCTGTCTGCTACCCTCACCCCGAGCTCCTTTTGCTCCAGGCTGCAGCTTCCTGTACATGACTTGGTGTCATGGAGTGTGGGGGAGTCAGGTCCTTGCACCCCACTGTGACGGTGCTGTTCCTGGTGGAACCCAACTGAGAGTGCCAAGTCAGGACAATTTGCTTCACACAGGGCAGTTAAAGCCCAAAGCTGGGGTTTCTCCACCTCTAAGGCAAACCAAATCAGCCAAACAGAAAAGACTTTGGTTTCGCCCCACTGGCTAGCCACAAGTCACACAAGCAATTCCCTTGGACACTCCAGCTTCCCAGTATCACCACCAGCAGCCACCTGTCCTGGGGACAAATGGTTATGAAAACCAATACCCCAATAAAAGAAAACGGTTCTCCCCAATTCCAAAGAATCAGGCCCCAGACCCAGGTCAATATACAAATCAGATCTTACCCACAAATCACGCTGTTGCCAATCCTTTAGAATCTAAAATCTAAAGGTTTATTATACAAGGAAAAAGATACAGGTGAGAGTTAGAAATGGTTAAAAGAAATCAATTACATGCAGTAAAGGCAAAGTTCTTGGTTCAGGCTTCCATCATTGGTAGAATAAACTGCAGGTTCAAATCAAATCTCTGTAATACAAACATCCACAGCAGGGATGGGTCAACAGTCCTTTGTTGAAAGCTTCTGTTTATAGCAAAAGTTCCTCCAGAGTAAGAATGACGACTGAAGCTGACTGAAGACCCAATGGAAATCAGACATCAACCTTTTATAGTCTTTCCAGATGCAGAAACTCTCTTTGTTCCTGCTGAGAAAAGTCCAGCCCCATGGAGTTTGGAGTCACATGGGCAAGTCACATGACCATGCATGACTTAGGATTTTCAGGTGGCAGCCATTAACCACAGGCTCCCTTGCATGTCCTTTGGTAGACTTCTCATGTGGGTTGGAGCTTTCTAAGCTCCCAGTGAGTCCATTGTGTAGCTGATGGGTCTTAATGGGCCATCAAGCAGGCCAGGTGGGGACAAAACCAAGTTGTCTGGAATGTGACCCAGCAGCAGAGCACAAATTTAAAATACAGACAATATAGTAACAAAATTCATAACTTCAAATACAACGATACACACATACAGATAGCATAATCATAATTAACAAACCATAATGTGGTCTTAGACACCTTATATGACCCTCTTTACGTAAGATTTGGTTGCAACAATGATCTATATGATCCCAGATTATTTCAGTAACGTGACACCCTCTTCTTGGGATTCACCAGGACTCTCAGTCAGCCAGGAGAACAGAAGGTTTATTTGAGATGACAGGAACACAATCCAACCCAGAGCTTGTCAGTCCAAACAGGACCCCTCTGTCAGGTCCTTCTGGGGGGCAGGGAGATTAGACCCCAGACTAGGACTCCCTTCTCTTCCCCAACCAGCTTCTAACCCCCAAACCTGCAGCGTCTCCTCCCCCACCTCACCCACTCCCCCAGCCTTTGTCCAGGTTCCTGGGCAGAAAGTGTCACCTCTCCCAACCCCCGTCCTGGGCTTGGGTTATAGCCTCAGGGATCTTCCCTAGGAGCCTCCCATCTCCAGGGAAACTCCCAGATCAAATCCGCCCTGCTCCCTGCTGCATCACGCTTGGCCTCCAGCCCGGTCACTGTGGTCCTCCCCTTCCGGGGGAGCAAAGTCTTCCAAGTCGAACTGTCCCATTCCGTCCACTCTCCACAGTCTGGGTCACGCCACTTCCCCAGGGGCTGGCAGGGGAACCCGGGCCCGCTCACTGCTCCAGGGCCCAGCTCAGGGACTCTCTCTTCAGCAGCCATGCTCTGTGCTGTCCCATACCTCACCTGAGCCCAAACTCCCTCCTGTGGGCTGCTCTCTATAGCCCCAACTCCTCTCCGGCGGAGGGACTGCAGATCCCCCCATCTGTTCTCAGCTGCTGGACTTCAGACAGGTCCTGTTCCTGCCCAGCTGAGCCTCGTGTCTAATTAATTCCCTGCTCCCTGGCTCCTCCCCCGGAGTTAATTGGCCCAAGTAGCCACCTGAAGCCCTTGAGGCCTTGTGTGAGGTGGCCAGCCCCTCAGTGTTGTAGTAAGACACAGGAGATCTCCGCGGCCCTGGTGAGACCTCAGCCGGAGCTCCGTGTGCCCCGCGGGGCGCTGCCCTCTGGGAAGGATGGGGACAAACTGGAGAGTGTCCAGAGGAGAGCAAGAGAAGGAGAAAAGGTTTTGAAAAGCTGCCCTGCAAGGACAGGCTAAAACACTGGGCATGGGTAGTGTTGAGAGAAGCAGACCAAGGGGCAGGGGGACCTGGGACCCGTCTCACACGTCAAGGGCTGCTATAAAGAGGATGGATCTGTTGTTCCTGGAGGCCGGACAAGAAGCTGCAGACAGGGAGATTTAGATCAGGTGGTAGGAAAAGCTGTCACAGGTGTGGGGTAGCTGAGCTTGGGACCAGGTGTCCCAGGGGAAGCGTTTAGAAGCTCCCCTGTGGGGTGCTATGGAGAACCCGCCTGTGAGCGGGCAGGTCGCTGAGGACGTGGGCCAGCTCGCTCTTCTCCAGGGAGGACCTGGATAAATTGGAGAGGGATCAAAGAGCCAGGAGAGTGACTGAAGATTAGAAAATCTGCCTGATCGTGACAGACTCAGGGGGCTCCATCGATTGGCGTAACAGAGAGTTCAGGGGTGATTCGATCCCCGTCTGTAGGGACCTGCCTGGGAAACGAGTATTTACTAACGGGCTCTTCACTCTAGTAGACAAAATTATAACACCAACCCAGGGCAGTGTGAGAGGCGGTACCTCGAGGGTGCCCCCCGGGGTGAGGGGGGGCACCTCTCTCATCCCAGACGCCCTGCCCGGATGCAGCGCCGGGGTGGGGCACGGGGTGGGGCCTGTGTCTGAGGGAGGCAGCTCCCCACAGCTGCAGCCCCGATGGCCAACAAACGAACCCTGCCCCCGCCCCCCACCCGACAGTCCAGGCCCAGCCTGCACTCCCCACATGGCAAATGGGGACTGGTCTGTGTGAGGGGCTGGGCCCTTGGCACCCCCCCGCCAGGTCTGAGAGGCCCGGCTGGGCGCCCTGGGCTCTGAAAAGGGACACAAAGTTCAGACGGGCCCTCAGACTCTCCCGGGGGGCAGGGGCTTCTCGGCAGCCGTCTTGGGAGGTGGCCCTGCCCCACAGGGCAAGGGAGCCCCGTGCTCTAGCTCTGCTCCCTGCAGTGCGATGCCCTGACCAGGCCCGGATCCTCTTCCCAGCACCGGTGTGGGGCCACTACATCGGCCCTCGCCAGGCTGGCCAGGCCGCACAGGGGAGCCGGGCTGGGGTGACGATGCCCGGAGGAGCCCGTTAACCCCTTCCTGACCGGGGCGGGAGGGCTGCCCCAGGTGCGCAGAGGAGCCCATTAACCCCTTCCTGACCAGGGGCTGGAGGGGACTGCCAGGTGGCCAGAGAAGCCTGTTAACCCCTTCCTGACTGTGGTGGCGGGGGAGAGGGGGGCGAGGGACAGGGGCACCTGTCCCACCACAGGTGGGAAGTGGCAGCCAGACCGTTCAGCCTGGGAACAAGGTGCCCAGCTCTGACAGGAAGGGTGAGTAACCAGCGGAACAGGCCCCCGGCCTGGGGGACTCTCCGTCGCTGGTGGGTTTTCGGAGAGCTCTGCGGGAACAAAACCAGAGGAGCCCTGCAGCCGGTGTCAGACCGAGGTCGGGTGAGGTGATTCCTTCCGGTCCTATCACCCCAGGTCTATGACTAACCCCTCCTGGTTAGCCGGGTGTTTCCCGCTGCCCCTCACAGGCCAGGACTGGGCACGGCCCCTGTGTGCTGCAGGGACAGCACTCTCCCCCTCACCCCGACCCCCGGCAGCTGGGCAGAGAGTCCTGCCGGCGAGTGCAGCCTGCCCACCGTTCCCATAACCCCCGCCAGACGCCCGGTGGAGGACGTTCCAAAGGTCCTGCTATGTCAGCAGCGTTTCTTCTGGCACCGGGCGGTCAGGGAGGCAGACATGGATGTGCCAGGCTGCTGGCAAGGGACATGGGATCACAAGTTGGGAGTCCCCCCCGGGCCGCCTGCCGCGTCCGCTCCAGCTCTCCCCTGGGGGAGGTCCAGGAGAAGGGGAACGGAGTCTGGCTGGAGCTGAATGGGGCAGAGAATCACACAGCCTGCGGATGGGAACGGACCAGCCACCCGCAGCCAGACACTCAGGGACCATGTGGTGTCCGAGCACAGAGCACCCGGCCCAAGCTGCTCCGGACCCAGCACCAAGTTACCCAGGCCACCATTTCTAGAGTCCATTAGCAGCTTGTGGGCTGCAAAGAACCGCGAGGTCCCGCCTGAGGGGGCCACCCCCTGTGGGGCATTAGTTGGTGTTTCGTCCGGTCTGGTCCTGTGTGGGGAGGGCCACTTCTTCCCCGGGAAGAGAAACCCACTGGCCAGCACCCCCAGGAGACCCCAGCGGGAGAGACGAACTCCACATGGGAAACCTGGTCACTAAGCCAGCCTGACCCACTCCCGAGTTGGCAGGGGGGGCTTTACCTGCATGGAAATGACCCAGCCAGCCCTGTTTATGACATCAGCAGACGCCTGTCCAAATGGGCTTGCTGCATGCCCCCAGCTCAGTGCCCGTGGGCTGCCAGGCATGGCGGAGGGGCCACTGTGAAGCTTCGTGGCAGGTACCTCCAAGGCACGGGGATGTGCCAGGCTCACACCTGAGGCTGTGCTGCTAATGTTCACTCCAACGGGGAGGCGAGTGCTGGTTTTCTCTCTTTTCACGTTCACACACGGCTGGGGGCCACCAGGACCAATCGCCGTTCCCAGCAGGGGACTTATCAGCGGCCCCGTCTCCATCCACGTCCTAAAGGGCAGGAGTTCACCTTCCCCAAGCCTCCACGGCAACAGCCACCACCCAGCCACCTCGAAGGGCCTGCAGTCAGCATGGCCCTGGCAAAACGCTGGGCAGCCGCTGTGATGAGGGAGTCCAGGGGGAGCCGGGTCTCTGGAGCAGGTGAATGGGGGTGCTGCTCCAGGCAGTGGGTGCAAGAGGGTTCCTCCCAGAGAATTGTGGGAATACTCGGCCTCCCTCGCAAGACAGTAACACTCCCAGGGCCCCTTTTAGGACGGGCCCGCCCCGAAAAGGTGCCTGGGGAGCAGGGGTAGGTGAGCGTTTTGCAACCTTTTCACTGTGGTGTCCCCTTATTTGAAGTCAGACGTGTCCATGAGTCTCTTACATTTCCTGGAACTGGGGAGTGAAAACGGCAGTGCTGCTAACAGTGCAAAAGCCATGGAGTTGGTCTGGGCGTGTTTCAGGAGGGATCACTTGACCATGAAGGGTTGGGGTGTGCAGGGAGGGACGGGATGGGGTGGTGGGAGCTCTTCTTTGCCTTCGATTAGAGTAACATTCTCAGTGCCTCATGAGCCCCCGGGGATTGCCCCTCTGGCTGGGAACAGCTGGTCTCATGCTCACAGAGGGGACGGGCGGTCAGCATCGCTGGCTCTAGGAGCACAGGAATGGCCAGAGGGGATCAGATCTAAGGTCCATCTGCCAGGCAGCTCCGACAGTGGCCAGCCCAAGATGCTGCAGAGGAAGGTGTAAGAACCCCCCAGTAGCAGATGTGGGGTGATGGGCTCCCCATCAAGATCACCCACTGATCGCTAAAAGTCAGAGATTGGTGTAAGCCCTGACGCACGAGGTCTCATGTCCCTTCCAGTGTGAGAGGCTCCAGAAGCTGGGCTGGCATTAACTAAGATAACTCTGAGCACGCCTCTTCTTCCTATAAATGTCCAGTCCCTTTTTGAAACTTCCTAAATTCTTGGCCTCAAGGACTTACTGTGGCAGTGAGTTCCACAGGCTAATCACATGTTGTATGAAAAAAAATCCTTTGTGTTGATTTGGAATTTCCCACCTTTTCATTTTATTGCCCGTCCCCTTGTGTGTGTGTTACGAAGGAGAACAGAAGTTCCTTATCTATCATCTCTAGCCCATTCCTTGTTATATACACATTTGTCACATCCCGTCTTATTCCTCTCCTTATTCCTTCTCCTGTCCTTTTCCATCGCTCTTCGCAGGTGAGTCTGTCCATACTGCGGTGACTTATTCCCCCTGGGAGTAATTGTCCTGCTCTGCTGGGCACAGGAGAGGCCCAGCTGGAGTCCTGTGTCCAGGCTGGGGGCCAAGCTTTAAGAAAGATGGAGAGAATCCAACAAAGAGAAAAGCTTTAGAAAACCTGACCCGATGAAAATTTCAAAAAATGGGGCCTGGTTAGTCTTGAGAAAATCTGTGTAGGGCTGTTCTAAGGGGGGCAGGAATCCATTGTTCTCTGCGTCCGCTGGAAGCAGGACGAGAAGTAACGAGCTTAATCCACAGCCCTGGAGATTTCGGTCAGATATTGGGAAAAACTTTCTACCTCTCAGGGGAGCGAAGTTCTGGAGCAGGTGCCCAAGGCGGGTTGTGGGATCCCTCGATGGAGATGCATTTTTGAGGGGCGGAGGTTTGTGAAGCTCAGTTAATTAATCAATGTCGTTAATGTGCCCTCTAGCTCCTTCAGTAACAGGGCAAAGTACCCAGCAGTCCAGTATCTTGCATCTGCCAGTGGCCAATGCCGGGTGCTACAGAGCCTCTATATATAGCAGGCCTGCACAACGTGCGGCCCGGAGGCCACATGCAGCCCACACGGGCTCACTGTGCGGGCCGCGGGGAGTGAGCAGGGGTGGGGCAAGCCAAGCAGTGGGGTGGGGGGAAGGGCGAGGGCTGGGCTTTTTGGCCCACAGCTGGTTTTTTTGCAGTAATATGGCCCTCGCTGCTTTCTGAGTTGTGCAGGCCCAATACATAGGGAGATATGCCTATCCCATAGAACTGGAAGGACCTTGAAAGATCATCGAGTCCAGCCCCCTGCCTACACTAGCAGGACCAAGTACTGTCCCCTGACAGATTTTTTTTGCCCCAGATCCCTAAATGGCCCCCTCAAGGACTGAGCTCACAACCCTGAGCAGGCCAACGCTCAGACCACTGAGCTATCCCTCTCCCTTGACTGGTGAGCCCCGTGAGCCCAACTCCACCAATGCACCTGGCCAAGTGTGCAAGGAGGCAGATGTTGGGTGAAAACCTTCCTGACCATCCACTGTCTTGAGCCCTGAAGCCTGAGCCTGGGCCATGTTTACCTTGGCATAAGCTCTGTATTATGAGGGGTGATAACCTCAGCATCCCACCGTCTGCCAGAGAGAGAGAGAGAGAGGCTGCTGTCCACTGGCACTGGGGGGTCTCATCCCACCTTTCCGCTTTGTGCTCCCCCACAGGGACGGCACCATGTCTCCTCAGAAGCAGCAGCCGATGGCCAGGCCCTGCCGCAGGGTGATCAGGCGGCCCCACTACGTCGGGGGGGTCCTGAGAGACTTGCTCGATGGGCTCAAGATGTTGCTCAGCATCATTCTCTTCCTGGCCTTGTGCGTCTTCACCAGCTATGTCGGCGTCCTCTTCACCGCCCTCCTGATCGCGGCCGTGCACGTCTTCTTCAGCAGCCTGCTCCCGGCTGCACTGCTCGTCATCCAGTTCCTGCTCTCGGCCCTGCTCCTCCTCTTCTGCCTGCAGTGGGTGAGCGAGATCCTTGCTCATGAGCCCGCACAGCCCTGCCCCAGCTCAATACAGTATTGAGGCACAGATGTGCCCTGGTGTCTTCATTTCCACTGGGGCTGGGATCTGGGTGTGGGGAGTCCCTCGCCCCCCGGACCCAGTGGGTCTCGGAGGGGCAGACAGCTTGCAGGCTCAGCGGCTGACTCTGGGGAGAGGTTTCTGGGTCAGGGAGGCAGGCTGCTGAGTGCTCTTGGGGCTAGGAGCTAAGGAAGCTGTCTCCTGCTATTTGATTCCTCCTGGGTTCAGAGACACGGGGCTTTGATGGCATTTGGCTTATTTACAAAGAAATACCTGGCAATTGCCCATGACTGCTCCCAGCTGGGACCCCCGCAGGGCTCCAGACTTTGACTCCCCATGTGGATCAAAAAGGGCAGTGCTGGCTTGGCTCCAGCTAGTCCGGGTCCCAGAGCAGTGAAGCTGGAGCAGGGCGGTACGAGTCACCCCGGAGCTCTACGGAGTACCTTGCCGTGAACGGTAAAGACAGGAAGGCTGAGAGCAGTGAGCAGGGTGGGGCCGGGCGCTGGCCTCCCCAAGGGGAAGCTTCACCCACCGCCCATGACCGCGCCTCGTCAAGATCAGTGGGAGCCTGGAACGCAATGAACCCAAATTGGGGTGTTGGGGATTTGGGGAAATTTGTGGGCAGAGCAGAGAGAGGACGGGCTGTTCCGTCCACCACACCCCTTCTGGGGTCCTCCAAGGAGTTTTGAGGGGACGGGCGGGCAGCCGGGATGCTGGCTGACTAAACAACAAGAGAAGGGGAGGGAACCAGCTTCGCCACCCGCACTGTCACCTGGGACTCTGGGCTTTCTTCCTCCTACCTGAGAGCTGTCCTGACCAGAGAGGGGCTCTCACCTCCCAGCCACTTTCCCGGAGTGAGACTTTTCCTACCCCCACCCCTCCAATGGGTCTTTTCCCCTCCGAGCTTCTTTCTCTCTTTCCCACCTCTCTCTGTTTCCCTCCTGTTTAATACGGGCCTGGGCTAGCCGGCCAGCACTGGACGCTGCACAACACGGCCGTGCACCTGTGCTCAGAAAGGCAGCTAACAGCAAGGGCCCTGTGACGGGGCTGTTCCTGGTGGGACCCAACTCAGAGTGCCACATCAGGACAAATTGCTCAGAGCAGGGCAGCTACAGCCCGAGGCTGGGGTTTCTCCACCTCTAAGGCAAACCAAACCAGCCAAACAGAAAAGACTTTGGTTTCGCCCCACTGGCTAGTCACAAGTCACACAAGCAATTCCCTTAGACACTCCAGCTTCCCAGTATCACCACCAGCAGCCACCTGTCCTGGGGACAAATGGTTATGAAAACCAATACCCCAATAAAAGAAAACGGTTCTCCCCAATTCCAAAGAATCAGGCCCCAGACCCAGGTCAATATACAAATCAGATCTTACCCACAAATCACACTGTTGCCAATCCTTTAGAATCTAAAATCTAAAGGTTTATTATACAAGGAAAAAGAGATAGGTGAGAGTTGGAAATGGTTAAAGGAAATCAAATATATGCAGTAATGGGAAAGTTCTTGGTTCAGGTTTGTAGCAGTGGTAGAATAAATTGCAAGTTCAAATCAAAGTCTCTGGAGTATAAACCTCCACAGCAGGGATGGGTCAACAGTCCTTTGTGTAGAGCTTCTGTTTGTAGCAAAGTCCCTCCAGAGGTCTGAAGCAAGAATGATGACTGAAGACAAGGTGGAGGAGCTGCAGCAGCTTTTTATAATCTTTCCCAGGAGCAAGAACCTCTTTGTTCTTGCTGTGGAAACTTACAGCAAAATGGAGTTTTGGAGTCACATGGGCAAGTCACATGTTCAGGAATGACTCAGGACTTGCAGGTAGCAGCCATTAAACACAGGCTACCTGGAAGGTCCTCAGGTAGACTTCTTAGATGGATTGGAGCTTTCCAAGCTTTCAGTGGGTCCATTGTGTAGCTAATGGGCCATCAGCCAGGCCAGGCAGAGCTAACAGCAACTTGTCTGGGATGTTACCCAGAAGCAGAGCACCAATTTGAGATACAGACATTATATAGCCAACCTTCAAAACTTTAACTTCAAAAATGATACACACATACCGACAGCATAATCATAATCAGTCAACCATCACCTGCTCTTAGACACCTCATACGACCCCCTTTACACAAGATTTGGTGCCACTACAGGACCTTGGTTGCCACAATGATCTACATGATCCCAGAATATACCAGGAATGTCACAGGCCTAAACAGCCTGATGCTGGGACGAGTTTGCCAGGTCTCGGGGCGGCCGAATTTTCCCAGCAGCGAGGCTGCAAGTGAGAGTCAGCACCAGAGACAGACGCTGCATTTTCTCCCCGGGCTGCTCTTTCCTCTCCCCTTTCACGCGTATTTGTCTCGTTTGATCTTCTGGGAAATGGGATCGGACTTGATAACAGCCCAGGGAACTCTGAGCCAGCACCTTCCAACCCGCAGCCCCCCCAGCTCGGGCCACTGCAGCCCCCAGTGCGAGATGGTGCGCAAGGGCAGAGGGTAAGGGGCTAGCTGGCAGTTCATGGGTACCCATGACACAAGGAGTAGAGTGAGACCGGCCTGACATCTGGGGCCACCCGTGACTGCTACCCTGGTACAGAGCCTGCCTGGGGCCGGACTCAGGAGTTGCTGTACCCGTCTCTGCCTTATCCAGAAAGCCTGCCCTGCCTCTTTGCCGCAGGCCTCCCAGCAGCATCCCAGCGTGTGTCATGGAGTGGGTCACTCTGGCAGACACAAGCTGGGCACTGAAGGGCCCTCCCGTGCCTAGTTACCCGAGCCATCCCCTCTGGGCCTAGGTCTCTGCCCAGGTTGGTCTGTTCCCGCTCCACAGGCCCAGCTAGGGGAAGGAAGCAAAGCAAAGGGCAGGGACAGCTCAGTCCCAGAGGGGAGCAGATTCCACAAACGAGCCAGGGGACGGACCCATAATAACTACATGTGGAGTTGGGAGCTCAGGGGCGGAGCCTCCCTTGGATGGCTGCACACGTCCCTCAGCGCCCTTACTGGGTCAGGGGGGGGTCAGAAATAAATCACCTCCGGAGTCTGAAACCACTGTCCCCCTCACCAAGGGTCAGGTCTGCGTCGTTCATCCAGCGTCCCCAAAGGGCTCCCTTTTAGGGCTGGGGTCTTCTTCCCAGCCCTCCTGCTGGGCCCACAACTCCCCTTGCTGGGCCCTGCTCGTCATCACAGGCCAGCGGGGGCTTTCAGTCAGCTTCTCCTTCAGCTGCTCCCCACCTCCATCGCCCCTGGGCTGTCTCCTCCGGATGTCCCGCCATGTGCCGAGGCAGAATAGGTACTGCTCCCTTCCACTATACTGACTGAATGGGAGAAGGGGAAGCCCAGGTCCCAGCAGCCCTAAGTTTCCCCAAACACCGACTGTCCTCCCTATGGGGAGACCATGTCGTGTCTCCCCATAGCCACCTTTCATTTTCCTAGATGCCTGTGTAACACCGACAGACCCCGTCAGCAGTGGGCGGGATTGGACCTGGGGCCCCTGGAGCTAAATGCATGAGCCAAAAACCACATGTCTATTAGCTAAGGCTGTAGAGCAGACTCATTAATCTCGCTTAGTGGTCTTGGTGCCACTAGACGGGCCAGGACTCCCCCATCCAGGTGTGACCTTTCTGCCAGGTGGAGCCAGCGGCAACAGGGGCAGTTTCAGTATCTAGGGGTTCTTTTTCACCATTACAACCCCAAACCCGCCCAAATCCCCACCCAGTGACCTGGGACAATTACACACCATCCTCTGGGTGCCTCTAAGAGGCCATACTTCCCCCCTCGCAAGCACAGAGTCTGAGTGTAGCAAAAACTTTTAATAAAAGGAGGGAATTAACTCTGCATTAATTTGGGAAAACACCGCAATTAGGGTTCATAAACACAAACCATGAGCAGAAGACCCACCCCCAAGTAAGCTGAGCAGGGTCATTTTCCCCTCAGGGTCTTAAATCCAGCAACCAAAATCCCCTTTAATGTGCCCATCCCTTCTCTGTACCCCCTCACTTCAGAGTTCACTTGCCACTCTGTGTAGAAGCTGGGGGTGCGGCTGTTAAGGAGTTACCGTTCACACTGCACTGCTCAGGCTGTCGCTCCTCACCCCAACGGCTGATTCCCACA
The DNA here is from genome assembly GCA_007922305.1 of Dermatemys mawii. NCBI lineage: Eukaryota > Metazoa > Chordata > Testudines > Dermatemydidae > Dermatemys > Dermatemys mawii. Next base: position 230,030 of record ML677424.1, on the reverse strand, counting down.
CCTCTGCAGGGCTCTGCTCTAGCCCTCTGCACCGGCCACCCTGCTGACCAATTGCCAGGCCTCTCCCCCAGCTAGCCACTCACCAAGATGTTTTCAGAGTCCCGCACTTAACACAGCTCTCAGTGATTTCAGCTGTTAGTAGGGGAGCCTCCCTACTGTACACACTGGGCACACTCTTACACTACAGACACTACCCCAGAATAAGTCTAATGTTTAGAGCTAAATATCACTGATTTCAGTTCTACAGCACATAATAAGACCCCCACTGAATCTAACTTAGCTCTTTTACTATACCATGAACAACTGAAATGACCAATGATATCCCTACATATCTACAACACCCACCAAACCAGTGGGTTTTGGAACCCATGTGCCCTGCCTAGCGAGTGCCATGTAATTGAGGGTGAGTCCCTCCATCAGAGTATGCCAGGTACAGTTCTGCTGCCCTCAGTTCACACAACAAGGATAACAACACTTTATTACTCCTGCCCCAATAACGAGGAGACTAGAGATCAAACACCAGCCACAAGTGAGCATTTGGGCAAGCAATCCCATCATGCTGCGCACCTAGGCAGGGTGGGTGTGTCCATGCAAATGAGATCAGATCCTCAACTCCTTTTCCACAGCTCACCACTAGATGTCAGGAGAGAGCTCAGAAGAACATAAGAATGGGCATAGTGGGTCAGATGAAAGGTTCGTCCAGCCCATTATCCAACAATGGCTGGAGTGAGTGAACCTAACAGGGAGTGACCAAGTGATCTCTCTCCTGCCATCCATCACCCTCTTTGTGACAGCAGGCCGGGCAGCACTGTGCCATGTCACAATGCGGGGCTGTGCCCTGGCTCAGGAGTGGCGGTGATAGCTGGTGAGCTAGGCAGGAGTTGCAGGGATTGAAGGCTGGAGCAGAGGGGTTGGTTTGATTGGTGCTGAGCCATTAGCTTTTGGCCCAAGCTGAAGGTTAGTTCTGGTTTCACGGCTCTGTTGCCGGTGCCCTAGATCTCCTGGCTATCGTGTGGGGTGTCTGGAATCTCCCTTCCTACTCTCCAAAGGTCGACTCTTTACACTAGGACAATCTTCAGAGGTGGATTTGCTGCATTGAATTAGACCATTGGGCCACCTGGGCCCAGAGCCTGGCCCTGGCAGTGGCCAAGTCTGACTGCTTCAGAGGGATGCAAACGAAGCACTCGTTAGCTGTACACTAGGATTTGGGTGATGCGGTTCCTTGCTGGTCCGGCCACATGAGCGACTCATGCCCTGGATGAGAGCGGACAGGGGTCTGCAGTGTGACAGGACAGCAAACGCTGGGGCCAGGCCAGCTTGGAGCTGGCTGGGGACTGTCCTGGGGTGACCACACTGTAAATATGGGGTTCACAGAAAGAGGAGGCGGGGTGTGTGTCAGAGAAGAGACATGTCTGGAGGGCTGGCATGAGGGCGAAACTCATCCAGAGTGGCTGTGTGACGACTGGGGGGGATGGGAGAATACCACACGGATCCATGGGCGCTGCCCATGACTCACGGCTAGAGGCAGGAGGAACCGAGGGACGTGATTCTCACCTCCCTTGCAACCAGGGTGAGGCTGGAGTCACTTCACCCTGGTCCATGAAGTGCTGCTGGGGCAAAGGAGATCAGAATCAGGCCCTGAGAAAGGGAAGAGTGTGGCTGAAACTCAGGAGACCTGTCCTGGTGTGAGCTGCATCAGACTGGGGAGAGTCACTCCGGGGCCGCGATGGGAATTGTAAAGCAGACTGGACACAACTCGGGGGGTGTCCCGTAGGGAACAACCCTGCACTGGCCCCAGGGGAGAGGGGCAGGATGGGGCCCAACTGGCTTTTCCCCTCTCTGACCTCCGTGAAGAAGGTTTGGTGAATGCAGAGCACAGAGGGGCTTGTATGGGATGATCTCCTCTCCTCGACCCTGCCTCCCATGGGCTGCCCATCTGCATAGCCTGGCAGATCTCTGGGGAAGAGACCACTGGCCTCGTGCCCAGCACAGCAGGACGCCAGCTCTGATGGCAACAGACCCATGAACTCTTAGCCGCAGGCATGAAAGCAGCAGCGTTCTCCCGCGGAACCGTTCGTTCCCCCGTCCCCTGCTCAGGCCTCACCACAGCTTCTTCTCCTTGTGTACTCACAGGGCGGGCTCCGGGTCTGCCGAGAAGCTGCAGCTGGAGCGGGCACCAGGCCAGAGGCCCTGAGACATGCATCCCGTCGGAAGAGGCGTCCTCCGTGGCCTCAGGAGCGTGCTGTGCTCCCTCGCTGCCGCGGTCACCCTCATCTTCCTGATCCGCATCGGCAGCATCTTCCTCTTCTCCCTCTTCCTGCCCGGGTTGGTCTTAGCCAACAAGGTCTTACCCGCCGTCCTCGTCTGCTGCAAAGCCCTGCTGCCCCTCACAGGAGTCCTGCTCAATGAGCTCTTCCGAGCTCTGGTCATCTTCCTCATTTCCCTGTCTCCGCCCGTCTTCCTCTACCTCTGCTTGCGGAAGGTTCTGCTGCCCCTTTTCATTAAGTTGCTTCGGCTTGCGTGGTGAGCAGCTCGACCAGCTCCGGCACAATACAGGCGCCGTGCCCGGCCATGCCGTGGTGCCGTCTTTGTCAATCCCAGGGCACAGGACAGAGGAGAGGCCAGCGGAAGAGGGGGCAGGGCCCTCTGATTACCTCTCCCCGCAGGAATTCCCTTCCACTGGGGACTGTGTGCAGCTGTGTTCCCAGGGACTCGGGGGCAGTTGTTACTGGGGTCACCAGTGGTCGGCGCCCTCTGTTTACATGTCATCGGGTGGGAGAACTGGCCTAGGCTGCACATGGAGAGGCTTGGAAGGCTACCTTGGCTTTACCTCATTTAGACCCCTTTGAGTTCTACTCGAGGTCTGTGTCAGCCAAGGCTGGTCTGTTCTCAGTCCTTAGGCTCAGCCAGGACCGGATATGTCCCGTTGCTGTCACTGCTGTGGATGATCTGAGTGTGGAGGAGTTAGCTCTGGCAGCAATGCCGACTGTTAGCTGTGGTACAGTCTTTTCTGCACAGGAGATGGGGGTGTGACTTCTGCTTGGGCAGGACATACCAGTGCCGGCTCTGTGGATCATTGTCCCTTACATCAAGAGTCCCAGCAACATTCAGGTTCCTCAATCCCAAAGGACCAGTCTCTTACCCCAGGTCAGTTGTGCTTTAGCTCTCACACCAAAGACTCTTGTAGCCAGTCCTGTAATAAACGATATGAAGACGTGTTAAATAGAAAAGGAAGCTGTGCGTTATTTACAAGGCTAAAGCAGGTAACATACACACACAAATGAGCTACAGTCTTAGGTTTCAAATGGTAATAGAGATTGTTATAATAAACAAGTGCTATGTGTCCTTTAGGGCTAGCCCAGGCTAAGCACCGGGGATCTCTTGCTTATGCCTAGAAACCTGCCCCCTCAGAGGCCTAGCAACATAGAGATCTTTAGTTCCTTAAGGGCCTGGCAGTATTATCCCCCTGCTTCCATTAGTCCTGAGCTGCAAACTCTGCAGATGAGAGAGTCCACGCGCATGTCTCACCTTCACAGGGACAATACGAGTCTTTAATCCTTTTGCTGAGGGTTTCTCACTCCAGCTGTGGGGAGGTTCCAGCTGTAAGATCCAACCAGAGCCAGTCTGGTCCGAATGGCTCTCCTCTTTCGGGAGGGGTGTAACAATGTCTGTAGAAGAGTCGCTCTTCCGTGGGGTGATTCCTATGGTCACGGAGACTCTCACCCCACCCATTCAAATATCATCATGCCGCATGGAACTGGTATTAGAGGTGAGATCAATGCAGGCAGAGCTCACGAGCATTCACCAGAGTCCCGACACCAGACACTTCCTGAGAATTCTAACCTCTCTCCTGTCAATGTGACCCCTCTCGTGAGCCCAGCTGTGCAGGGGTCAGTGTCGAGCTGAGATGTGTGGGTCTTGGCAGCGTCGTGTGGGGGTGGGAAATTATACCTCTTGCTCCAGGATAGATGTGCCCTCCATCTCTCTCTCTCTGAGTCTGTGGCCTGCGATGGTCAGGAGGTCAGAGTGGTAAGCGCGATGGGCCCTTCTGTCTGTAAAGTCTCGGTCTAGGATTTCCTTCTTGCCGACGGGTTCTCCGGGTGAGATCCAGCGACAGCCCCTGTGACGGAGTGGGAATGTTCTTAATGCTTCCTCTGAATATTGTGTGGGCATGACCATACCTGAGGCTGTAACCTGAGCCCAGGTGGGGGAGGGAGGAGATGACACCTTCTGCCCAAAAGACAAAGGAAAAGCAGAGGAGGGGCTAATGAGGGGGTTTTCAGTCTGGATCTGGCTGGGAACAGGGGGAGAGCTCCAGGCAGGCTGCCTGGCTCTTTGGCCCCCAAAATGGATCCCGCGGAGGGGTCTGGTTCGCTCTACCTACAAGCTCTGTCTTAGATCATGTTCCTGTCGACTAATAAACCTGTTTTACTGGCTGGCTGAGAGTCACGTCTGACTGTGGAGTTGGGGTGCAGGACCCACGGTCTCCTCCAGGACCCCACCTGGGCGGGCTCACTGAGGGAAGCGCACAGAGGGGCAGAAGGTGCTGAATGCTCTGAGGTCAGACCCAGGAAAGTGGAAGCTGTAAGCTGGGAAGCTCCTCGCCCTGGAGAGAGGCTGCTCACAGAGAGGAAGCTTCCCCCCAAAGTCCTGAGTGCCTTTGTAGGGAGCAGTTCCAGAGCATCGCCCCGGGGACTCTGTGACAGCCCTAAACACAGGAGACCTAGAAGCCAAACTTACTCTGACAGGAGGCCTAGGTTGTGGAGTTCCTTCTGAGGCCAGGCCCGGGCCCCTGGCTAGCTGCCTGTATGGGACACTGACTGTCTGGTTGGCGTCGGCCGGCCTGTCTGGGATGGTTTGGGGTCTCTCCCCGCTTTGCTTCCTGTGTTATCTGCTGCCCTTTGCTCTTTTCTGGGCCCAGGATTCAGGGCTAGATGGAGCACGGGCCCCGGCAGGCACTGTGCCCTAGAGTGACTCCTTGGAATGACGATTCGTCCCGGGCTGTTCCTTTATGTCTTGGAATTGGTGCCTTAGAAGGGAAGAAATCCAAGGGCTGCTCTGCACCCCAGAACCCAGCAGCAGCTGCTGAACTGCCCCCCAGACCGTGAGCCCCATGCCCTGTTTATGACGTCACAAGTGGGCAGCGGAGCCACCAGCTTGCTGGGTGGCTGGCCCAGGGCTGCGGAGCTCCGTTTCCATAGAATGTGAGCACCTCGCAGACTTTATGTATTTCTCTCCCCAGCGCCCGGGAGGCAGGGCAGAGCTGAGGGACAGAGAGGCTGGGACAGAGCAGGGAACAGAGCTGGGGATTCCCAAGGAACCAGCCTTTTCCCCAAACTTCTGGATGCGGAGAGGAACCTCCCAAGGGAAAGAGGTGAGACATTAAACCCGGCCTGGACCAGAGCCCGGGAATAACGCTGCCTTGGCCCCTGGGACAGCCAGTGTCCTCCAGCTCTTACTGCTAGGACCATGTGCAGCCGGGCTGGGGACCCTGGTTACTTCCAGGCTGGAATCTCACGCTCTTCTGCACATGGTCTCGCTTGTTACTCCGCATTTGGCACCTGTGACTTCCGTGGCAGGTCCTGCCTTGCGCACAGGGGACTGGGCCAGGTGACCTATCGAGTCCTTTCCTGGCCCCTGTTCAGTGTGAGAAAGGGGCTCAGCATCTGAAGTCCAAGGGGACATACCTCATGTCACTCATCCTCTCCGATGATCAGCTCTTTGGCGCAGGGATCGGGTCTGTAACTCACTCAGCCCTGGTTCAAATCTGCTCCCTTGGGCAGGAATCAACACACACGTCAGATTACTGAACTTACCCATGGCCAGGAAACCAGCTGTTTTCTCCCCAGCCGACCGCACTGGTCACTATTGACTCCTTGTACTCCTCCGTCTGCCTGTCTCTGTCCTCAGCCTGTGCGCTCTTTGGGGCAGCGACTGTCTTTGTTCTGATTGCCCACACACAGTGCGCCGGGGGTCTGGCTCACGACTGGAGGGGAATGTTAATTTCCCTCTCTCATGTCTTAGGTCTCACCCCAGCTCAGCCCTCTGTCTCCTTCCCAGGCTGGGTGTGATCGGCGAAGAGACGCTGCAGCCAAGAGCCAGCTGTGACTGAGTGCCAAGCGGGGCGCCCTGAGACATGGTGCCCGTCCTCAGAGGTCTCCTTTCCGCTCTCAGGAGGCTGCTGGTTTTCCTCGCTCTCGTTCTGTGCTACGACCTCATTCTCCGCATCTCCTTCATCTTCCTCATGCTTCTCTTGCTCCCAGGAGTCGTCTTCTCCCAGCAGGTCTTCCCAGCCCTGCTCATCTTCTGCCAGACCCTGATGCCATGTGTCGACGTTATGGCCAATCACGTGCTTCCAGCGCTGGGCATCTTCCTGGCCTCCCTGTCCCTCCCTGTGTTCCTCTTCTTCTGCTTCAAGCTCATTCTGCTGCCCTTCTACTCCAAGCTCTTCCAGCTTGTTTTCCTAGCACCCTGAATGGCTCCCGCTCAATAGAGCTGTCTAGCGCTTGCCTGTCGTGTGTAACCCTTTTCATTGGGCATGCCCCGTGCGGTGGGCGAGTGGGGAGGCAGGGAGACGGCTGGATCCCTTGTTTTATTTCCCCACCCCAAGAAGCGCTAAGGGGCTGCTCGTTATGAAGAGAGAATTTGGAATCATCTCCCAGGAGAAGGGGTGGAACCGCCCAGTTCTCGGGGTTTTAAAACCAGGCTGGACACAACACTGGAATGTATCCAAGAGTGGGGTTTGTCCTCTTAGCTGCAGCCTGAGCATCTGGAACTCCCATTCACCCGGCTATTTACCGCGGTGCCTGAGTCCTGTTCAGAGTCTCTGCAATCCCCCATCTTGGAAGTGTGACCGGCAGTAATGCCTTGCTTAATGCTGTCGTTTGGACCTGGGAAATGCCACTGGAAGTGAACTGATGTTAAGCGAATCCAATTTCCCCATAAGAATGAATGGAAATGGGTGGGGGGTTAGGTTCCAGGGAATGTTTTTCACCAGAAGAAAAGTCTATCTTTTATATATATACACACACACAGGATAAGTTTTAAACAAACAATTGAATACTGGTACACAGCGATGATGACTGTGAAGTTTGGTTGAGATGGTGGAGTGAGAGGGTGGAGGAAGGTGGGATATTTCCTGGGGAATGCCTTACTGCTAAATGGTGAACTAGCACTCAGCTGAGCCCTCATGGGTTAACACGTTGTTAATGTCACCTCACACTCTACAAGGCAGCACGAATGGAGGGAGGGGAGACAGCATGGCAGAGAGAGACACATACACACCCTGTATGTGATAGAGATGTGCATTGCCCCTTTAAATACACTGTCCCCACTCTAAGTACATTGCCTTTTTAAGTAGATCAACAAGTTGAGATAGCAGCTACTGCCAGCAAGCTCCCTCTGTCCTGAGCCCCGTCCTGTCCCCCTCTGTGGACACCCTGACATTAGCAGCACCCCCACTCCCTTGCACAGCAAGCAGGAGGCAGTGGGGGAAGGGATAACTGAACTGCAGGCAATTGATAAGCTGCTGGATGGCTGCTATACAGGGAATTTAGGGGAGCGGGGAGTTGATGGGAGCGCTGACAGCCCGGCCTGGTTCCAAGCCCCTACCAGCTGGCTCCAATGGGCTGCTCTTCCTGCAAGCAGTGGACAAAGCAGGCAGCTGCCGAGCAATGTTACAAGGGAGCATTGTGCAACGTTAAACGAGCATGTTCCCTAACTGATCAATGTAACAACCAAACAACGCTAACCGGGATGACATTCACTGAGGAGTTCCTGTACAGTCTTTCCCTCCTTGTAATTGGCTGGGTTAAAACACATGTCGATCAGATGGGCCCACCTGTCAGTCTGCATAACTGACCTGTCCTCATTGTTATTTTCTTCCAGATCCCCGATAAAGATATTGACCAGCACAGGGCTGAGAACAGATCCCCACCGGCCCCTGCTAGAAACACCCCCATCGAACGAGGGCCTAGGCTAGACCTTGGGAGAGCCAGGGTCAGTTCTCAGCTCTATCTCGGGCTCTCTTGGGTGACCTCATGTAAGTCTGTGGGCTTCAGTTTCCACCTCCCAACGAGGCTAGCACCTATGTCCCTCTTATGAACCAAGCTTGTGATCTCGTCCAGAAATGATAACGTCTGTTCGATGAGTCCTATTTTCCATAAAATGATGAACTCAAGTAATGGGCCTAAATTCAATTCTATTTTACTGACACAAGAAGTTTCACTCTCTAAGCTACTCCGATCAGGTTGGTGCCCTGTAGAGGGTAGCTCCAAGGATCAGTTAGGGGATGCAAGGAGGGCTGCTGGGAAGTATGTGTGTAGCAGTCTTCCCACCGCTGCACCCCCTCGCCACACTCACAGAAAAAAAATCACACTCCAGAAAATGATCGTAGTGTGGGGGAAAGAAAGCACAGAGCTGACACCAACGTAGTGAGGGATGCTAGTTACTCTACTATTTGGAAGATGCTCAGAACATCATGGCGGAGAATGACTCCATTAGTGGGCAGTGGCCTGATATGAGATGGTCACATAACAAACGGACTAGGGGTCACTAAATGAAATTAATGGGCAGCATTAAAACAAACGAAAGGAAGTATTTCTCCACACAATGCACAGTCAACCTGTGGAACTCCTTGCCAGAGGATGTTGTGAAGGCCAAAGCTATAACTAGGGTTCAAAAAAGAACTAGGTAAGTTCCTGGAGGATAGATCCATCAATATCTATTAGCCAGGCTGGGCAGGGATGCAAAAACATATTCTGCGTGTCCCTAGCCTCTGTTTGCCAAAGCCAAGAGTGGATAAAAGGGGATTATTACCAGCTCTGTTCATTCCTTCGGGGGCACCTGGCATTGGCCACTGTCGGAAGACAGGACACTGGGCTAGAAGGACTTTTGGTCTGACCCAGTGTGGCTGGTCTTACGTTGTGACGGGAGCAATGTTAAGAAAAATTGTATGCTGGGCTGTGTTATTGGATGACAACCAAATGATCACATGCCCCTGGGCGCACAGGACACAGGGGAGTGGACTCCTGGGCGGAAATGTCACCAACCTGCTTGTCTGGAACTTTAGGGGATTGAATTGGAAGGGTCCAGAGGAGAGAAGAAGCCGGGTGGTGGCGTTAGACTGTAATCAGGAAGGGAGACACGTCTCAGGTTCGATCTCCCCTCTGGGAATCTGGAGGAGACGGTCCTGAATGCCAGCCACGCTCCTGTTACCCTTACTCTGGTTAAACAAAACTGCCGTAGAGGTCTAAGCCGGGCTCCCCCGATCCTCAAGGGGCAGGTGACGAGAGGGAGGGGGTTGGGACAAGCTGTGCGCCCGGGAAGAGCCAGGCCTGAAGGGTAGTTAATAAAGCAAGCGGCCGGACGAGTAAGCGTGGCTCAGCAGTCCCCCAAGTCTGCTTCATCAGGGGATGCCGGTGGTAATTGCCCAAGTTCCATTAACAGTCCCTGGGAGAGTCGACAGCACTGTCTACCCCCAGCTCGCCCCAAGCCTAGCGCACGATCTACCTTCTCCACAGGGCTCTCGTCCCCCACCACTGAAGGGCACCTGTGTCTATAGTGAAAAGCACCAGGGATCACACAGAGCGAAGGGCATTACCCAGGTGTGAGGGGGCTGTTATCCCCTTACTAAGATTCAGTGGGGGTGTTTTAGCTGCTAGCTCCCAGTACCAAAAGGGGAAGGGTCCATGGAAAATCAGGACCCTAAGACTGACAGTCCCCAGGGGCAATGGGGAGAGGCCAGCACTCCAGGTCAGCCTGATTGACAGGGCGGGCAGGCTAATGAAGGAGTGAGGAGAGCAGGGTGGGTACCGTCCTCACTGTGAGCTGGGATTGTCTGGTTCACACAGAGTGGGGTCTGGTTAAGGAGAAAGCAGGGGCCAGAGCTGAGCTGGAGAACAGAGCTGGGCCAGATCCAGAGGACCCAGCAAGGCAGCCCAGAGAGACAGACCCTGTGCTGGGAGCAGAGCTACAGCCCCAAAGCCAGAGCACAGCCCAGAGAGAGCAGACCTGCCCTGGGAGCAGCTGCAGGAACCAGAGCCAGAGGGGCCAGAGAAGCAGCCCACAAAGCAGGTCAGTGCTTGGGGCAGAGACACAGGAGCTGCTGCAGAGCAGAGCTGTCCTGGGAGCAGAGCTGTAACAGCCAGAGCCAGAGGGGCCAGGGCAGCAGCCCAGGGGGCTGGAGGCAGAGCAGCAGCAGCAGTCGTGCTGAGGCAGAGTGGAGCTGAGACAGAGGGTGGAACTGGGACTGGAGCAGTCCAGAGCCTGCTGAGAGCGTGTGGCCACCACCAGAGCAAGTGAACAAGTCACAGCATCTCTGCAGCACAGCCGAGGAGAAGGCCTGGGACCTACAGGGAACAGACTGTGAACTGTCCTGACATTGCAGACACTGGTTGTGATGTTCCCTGATACCGCAGAGCAGGGTGACGTGTTTCCTTTAACTCTTCCCATTTTTTCCTTATTCATTTTAAAATGAATTGTTGATTAAATAATTTGCATTTGCTTTAAGTTGTATGCAATGATCAGTGGGTCAGGAAAGCATCCAGTACAGAGAGAGCACCCCAGAGTGGGGACACCTTAGCACCTCACCTAGGAGACCACAGCAAGTTTGGGGGTCGAGCCTCCCAGGTATCCTGGGCCCAGCCTTGTTGGGGTTACAAGGACTGTGCCAGACAGGAGAGTGGAAGGGGAGTCCTCAAGTGCAGGGAGGCCTCTGGGTAGAGGATGTGGGAGCGAGGACTCCGATCCTTCCGCTATCCCATTTCACTGGTGTGACGGTGCTGTTTCTGGCGGGACCCAACTGAGAGCGCCAAGTCAGCACAAATTGCTTCCAACAGGGCAGTTACAGCCCAGAGCTGGGGTTTCTAAGGCAAACCAAACTAGCCAAACAGAAAAGACTTTGGTTTTACCCCACTGGCTAGCCACAAGTCACACAAGCAATTCCCTTAGACACTCTAGTTTCCCAGGATCACCACCAGCAGCCACATGTCCTGGGGACAAATGGTTATGAAAACCAATACCCCAATAAAAGAAAAAAGTTCTCCCCATCCCAAAGGATCGTGCCCCAGTCCCAGGTCAATATACAAATCAGATCTTACCCACAAATCACGCTGTTGCCAATCCTTTAGAATCTAAAATCTAAAGGTTTATTTATAAAAGGAAAAAATTATAGGTGAGAATTAGAAATGTTTAAAAGAAATCAATTACATGCATAATGGCAAAGTTCTCAGGTCAGGCTTGTTGCAATGACAGAATAAACTTCAGGTTCAAATCAGAGTCTCTGGAATACAAACATCCACAGCAGGGATGGGTCATCAGTCCTTTGTTGAAAGCTTCTGTTTGTAGCAAAAGTTCCTCCAGAGTAAGAAGCAGGAAATGAAGACAAAATGGAGATCAGACCTCGGCCTTTTATCGTCTTTCCAGGTACAGGAATCCTCTTTGTCCTTTGTTGTGGAAACTTACAGCAAAATGGAGTTTGGAGTCACCTGGGCAACTCCTGCCCCCCTTGCTAAGACACAGGATGTGTCGGCCTTCCCTTAATGGGTCAGTTGTGTAGCTGATGGTTCTTAAAGGGCCATCAAGCAGGCTACGGAGAGCTAAAACCAAGTTGTCTGGAATGTTACCCAGCAGCATAACATAAGATTGAGATAAAGACAGTATAGAACCAAAATTCATAACTTCACATGCAAAAATGATACACACATACCGATAGCATAATCATAATCAGCAGATCATAACCTGGTCTTAGACACCTTATATGAACCCCTTTATGCAACGTTTGGGGCCACTACAGGATCTTGGTTGTATCAATGATCTATATGATCCCAGATTGTGTCAGTAACGTGACAGGCTGATGCTGTAAAAAGATACAGGCCTAAAAGGTACTGGACACTAGAGATATCAGAACACTCCGATACTTGCACATTCCACACACATAACAAGGAACAAGTTGACCCAGCCTAAAGACAGGGGCAAAAGGGTAATATGATGGATAGAGTTGTTTTGTTCGAACCAACGTGTGCCAGGGGAGAGGTGGCGCCTTACTGCATAGAGGGGCTGGATCTCACTGCTTCAGGAGTGATGTGTAACGTCTGTACCTGTGTATAAGAATTCACCCCTGAGGAGTTGTCTTTGTCCGGCCTAGGGGGCAGTGGCGTGTCCCACCACTGACTGAGCCGGTCCGTTGTCAGAGAGCATGTATGTACTAGCAGAACTGTAGACATCTGATTCGGTGAGCCAGAGACTGTGTTTCGTTTGACAAGAAACCTGGCCGGTGCCTTCGTAGTTTATTGGAGTCTGTGGTCATTGGGGTGTGAGGGAATAGAAATGCTCTCAATGGCTCCTCTGACTATTGTGGGAAGGTGTCCATACCTGAAGCTGTAACTTGACTCCAGGTGGGGGGAAGAGGTCACCTGACCTCCTACCCAGGAAGGAGACAAAGGAAGCAGGGGAGGAGCTGGGGAGTGATTTTCGGTCTGGGTCTGGTTGGGAAGAGGCAGAGAGCTACAGGAAGGCTGGCCTGGCTCTCTGGCCCCAAAATGGACCCAGCTGAGGGGTCACATTCGCTGTGTGGTCTGTGCTAGACCATGTACCTGTCATCTAATAAACCTCTGTTTTACTGGCTGGCTGAGAGTCACGTCTGACTGTGGAGTTGGGGTGCAGGACCCACTGGCTCCCCCAGGACTCCGCCTGGCTGGGCTCGCTGGGGGAAGCACACGGAGGGGCAGAAGGTGCTGAATGCTCCGAGGTCAGACCCAGGAAGGTGGAAGCTGTGAAGCTCCTAGCCTTGGAGACAGGCTGTTTACGGAGAAGAAGCTTCCTCCCTGCCCCGAAGTCCTGACTGGTTTCGTAGGGAGCAGGCCCAGGCCATCACCCCGGGGACTCCGTGACATGGGGGTTCTCTCAGGGTCTGCTGTGTCAGCGATCTGCACAAAGCCAGGGCAGTACACAGAGGGAACACCCACAAAGCCGCCTGTTATCAACATTGAACAGAGCAGAGCACCATACCATTAGTGTCTGTTCGGCACTGGTGAGGCCACACCTGGAATAATGCATCCAGTTTTGGTCCCCCCACTACAGAAGGGATGTGGACAAATTGGAGAGAGTCCAGTGGAGGGCAATGAAAATGATCAGGGGGCTGGAGCACATGACTTACGAGGAGAGGCTGAGGGAACTGGGATTATTTAGTCTGCAGAAGAGAAGAGTGAGGGGGATTTGATAGCTGCTTTCAACTACCTGAAAGGGGGTTCTAAAGAGGATGGATCTAGACTGTTCTCAGTGGTGGCAGATGACAGAACAGGAGGAATGGTCTCAAGTTGCAGTGGGGGAGGTTTAGGTTGGATATTAGGAAACACTTTTTCCCTAGGAGGGTGGTGAAGCACTGGAATGGGTTCTGTAGAGTGGTGGTGGAATCTCCTTCCTTAGAGGTTTTTAAGGCCCAGCTTGATAAAGCCCTGGCTGGGATGATTTAGTTGAGGTTGGTCCTGCTTTGAGCAGGGGGTTGGACTAGATACCTCCTGAGGTCCCTTCCAGCCCGGATATTCTATGATTCCCTCCTCTCACTCTGCCTCCCCGAGGGAAACACTCCCAACCCACAGTCCCTGCACAGCAGATCCTTCAGCCCCCCTATGCTTGGAGTCAGGAAGCTGGGGTCAGAGGCTACTTGTTAAATGTGAAGGCCCCAAAGTGGCCTCTAATTTTGGGGTGTCCAACGTTAGTCTCCTAAGAAATGATTCGCAGAAGTGCCTGGCACTTATCTCCCAGCTGAAATCAGACCCTGGAGATACCCAACATTACAGGCCACTCAGCCCTGGGACCTGGGATAGTTAAGGTTAGTCTTATGCCCATATATGGTCATTGCCATATATGGAAGATGCTAATTCAGACCTATTGTGATGCACAAGGAGTCTGACTTGTCAGTCTCTCTAATAACCGACCAGCTGTGCATCAGTTCCCCGGCTCGCTCAGAAGATCATTATCTAATGTAAAGGGCTGACAGATTCAACCCAGTGGCCCTACCTGCTCCCGAGAGCCCCAAAAGGGACAATGTCCAGATACACACGCTATGTCAGCTCATGCAGGCGAAGGAGGCCTCGAAGAAGACGCAGGCCTAGCAGGAGGAGGAGAGCCAGGCGGAGGAGACGGAGAAGCACACGTACGAGAAGAGGTAAATACGCGTTTCATGTTCCTGTTTGACATCATTGCAAATGAAGGGGGGAACGGCGTGGATCTTGCAGATGCTGAACAACACCCGCCCCGGAGCAGAGTTCCGTCCAGGGGTATTGGGGCTGGGCTCCACTCATCTTCTCCTCTCTTCTCTCCCCAGGCAGACGCTCTTACCACTACCGGAGGACTTTGGTTTTCTGAAGCGTGGCTGTGTCCACTCTTCCTGCTCCTGAGAACGAGCAGCCACCCCATCACCACGCCGAACCAATGGGAGAACTGGGCAACCTGGCAAGATCTAAGAGAACCTGCAGTAGGAGCCGCTGATCAATAAATCAGCTCAGTGCAGTTCTGGCTGTGACTTTTCCTTGTTGCCCATCTACAGACTTTCCCCCCTTGGGTTCTTTATTAAACCCGCTTAGTCTTTCCGAGTTACAATTCATCTTTATGGGTAACAGGATTAAGGGTTTGTTTTAATTCGATGGCTGGAGAAAATCCCTTACGAGGAGGGACTGAAAGAGCTCACTTGGTTTAGTTGATCAAAAAGGCGATTGAGGGGTGACCTGTTCACAGTGTCTGGGGAGAAAACACCAGGTACAAAGGCTCCCTAGCCTAGCAGAGAAATGCAGAACAAGAATGGCAGCTTTACCAGTGAGATTGATTAACCGTCAGAACACCCTCCCAAGGGACGTGGAGGAGTTGCCAATCTCGATGGCCTCACATCCAGACTGACTCCCTGCCCGGTTGATGCTTTAGCCAAACACAAGTAATTGGGCTCAGTACTGGGTGATGTTCTCCGGCCTGTGCCATCCAGGAGGTGAGACTTGATGGCCTAATAGTCCCTCCTGGCCTTAATATCCATGAATATTTGCACTGTAAAAATGGCAAACAAAGGAAATAGTATTTTTCAGTTCATCTCACACAAGCACTGTGGTGCAATCTCTCTATCACAAACGTGTAACTTACAAATGCAGATTTTTTTTATTACATCACTGCACTCAAAACCAAAACAATGTAAAACTTCATAGCCTACAAGTTCACTCAGACCTAATTCTCATTCAGCCAGTCGCTAAGACAAATAAGTTTGTTTAGATTTACAGGAGATAATGCTGCCTCCTTCCATGCTGATGATGCTCATTAAAAAAGAATGTGTTAATTACATTTGTGACTGAGCTGATTGGGGGAGAACTGCATGTCCCCTGCTCTGTTTTACCCACACTCTGCCATAGATTTCATGCTGTAGCAGTCTCAGATGCTGACCCAGCACATGTTGTTCATTTTAAGAACACTTCACTGCAGATTTGACAAAATGCAAAGAACCTACCAACATGAGCTTTCTGAAGAGAGCTACAGCACTCGACTCAAGGTTTAAGAATCTGAGAGGGACGAGGTAGGGAGCATCAGCAGGGATCCATGTACCATGGAACGGTGGTTGAAGCATGAAGGGACATGTGAATCTTAGCACATCTGGCATGTAAATATCTTGCAGTGCTGACTACAACAGTGCCATGAGAACACCTGTTCTCCCTTTCAGGTGACATTGTAAGCAAGAAGCAGGCAGCATTATCTCCTGCAAACTTGTCTGAAGAAGAAGTAGGACTGAGTGGACTTGCAGGCTCGAAACTTTTACATTGTTTTATTTTTGAATGCAGTATTTTTGTACCTAATTCTACATTTGTAAGTTCAACTTTCATGATAAAGAGATTTCACTGCAGTACTTGTATTAGGTGAATTGAAAAATATTATTTCTTTTTTTTTTACAGTGCAAATACTTGTAATCAAAAATAAATAAAAAGTGAGCACTGTACACCTTCTATTCTGTGTTGTAGTTGAAATCAGTACATTTGAAAATATAAAAACAGCCAAAAATATTTAAATAAATGATATTCTATTATTAACAGTGTGATTAGTCGTGATTAATTTTTTTAATTGCTTGACAGCTCTAATGTATGTCTTCCATGGGATGATATCTTGAGCTCGCTAGTGATTTTAGCCTCACAACTAGGGTGACCAGATGTCCTGTTTTTAAAGAGACTGTCCTGTTTTCTGGGGCTTCTTATACAGGCGCCTATTACCCCCCACCCCAACCCCTGGCCCACCTTACCCCCGTCTTGTTTTTTCACAGTTGCTCTCTTTTCACCCTATTCACAACTCCTAGTGGGGCAGGTAAAGAATCTAGTAACTATGATCTCGATCCTGCAAACACGGAGTCATTGCCACTGAGTTCAGGCCAATCTGGTCCCCAGGTATTATGATGGACCCCAGAGGGGATCCATCTCATAACCCAGAAGGGCCTCCTCAGCTTCAGAAGGGAAGGACCGGAGGAAAAAACATTGAGACCAACTAAGTCCAGGGGATGACAGTCAGCCCCCACTGATCCTTGAAAGGGTCAAGGGAGCTAGTGGGTGCTGGCCAGAGGGACTCTACCCAGAGACACAAGTGGACAAATGCACAAAACTGATCACGGATGGAAAGAACATCCCAATCCAACTCCCTCCTCCTTGACTGATGTATCAGCAGCTTGAGCCACTGAGTCTCAGGGGTATCATAGAATATCAGAGTGGAAGGGACCTCACGGTATCATCTAGTCCAACCCCCTGCTCAAAGCAGGGCCAACCCCAACAAATCCACTGAAGATCATGAGGTGCTCAGGTACCCGTCTCGGGTATTTCGACGGCCCCCATTCCCATAGTGGGTTCCTGGGAGGGAGGAGGGAGAATGAGGAGGGACTGGGAGGGATTCAACAGCAGCAGCCAGAGATGGAATGATTTAACTGGACATCACACACTGGCCCCCGGGGAACCCAAAATGTTCATTTCATTTCAATGGTCTGGGGGATCTTTGCACTAACAACGCAGAGCAACATGAAGGACAAATTCCTGCCAAGCTTCCCTGCTTTTTTTCAAGTATTTTTTTTCACCACCAGATTGTGTCACTTGGACATTTGAGCCCATGGAAGGTGACAAAATAATGACGACACCAAGAGCAGGAAATGCAGCTGCAGGTTTAATGAGGGCTCGGGCCTTGCTCCTTTGCTAGAAGGGCTCCTGGATCCTGGAAAGTCAGTCCATTGCCTTGGTGGGGACGCCTCAGGGACTGCTGCCAAGTTCCAGGGCTGGAGAGGAGGAGGAGGCGCGGGTTATCTCCTTCTCCGGTAGTAATACACCGTGCGAGTGGTGAACGCTAGGAAGAGAAGACAGAATGAAGGAGGACCGGGGCCTTCGGAAACAGACCTCTTTCCCGCTCCTGAGTTTGTAATTCTCACTGAAACCAGGCATGGGACAAACCAGGGAAATCGAACCAGGTCGCTTGGAACTATTTTCTCGTTAAGGGTTTGACAAGGAGCCCGCTGTGATCTCAAATATCTTCAGCCTCGCCCTCTCCCAACACACACAGCTACAAACGACCGCTTCAGTACGCTCTGGTCCCACTTACCTCGCCTCTGCCTCCTCCTCCTCCCACGCCTCGCGCGCCTTCTCTTCCCCCGACGTCCCCTTCTTCTGTTCCTCCTGGTCAGAGGCACACAGGGGCATCTCGCCATTGTCTTGTGCCTGGGGTGAGATTAGAACTGCGGGGAAAGGAGCATCCCTCGTAGGTGCCACCCAGCCGGTTCTTTTCTGGGGCTGACCCTGAGCTCAGGTTAGGCACTTCAGCTGGCCTGCATTTACAGGAGCAGCCATGACATGAACAATGGCTCCAGCATCCCGTGTCACTTCAACATGACCATATAAGGCAGAGACAACCTCTGGGATCCGGAGCCAGCAGAGACCCAGTCCAGGCTCAGATTTTACTTTCAGAAGGGGCTGGATGAGGGGAGGAAGGGGGACTTCACCCATCCCACCAGTTTTCAGACAAATATCCCAGAGTCTGGCATCTGTACACTGGGTATCTGTCTACCTCGGGTAGCGCCTCACAGGCTGTAATGTATTTCCCCTCACAAGACACGTGTGAGGCAGGCCCAGGCTACTTGTATCTGGTGACTTTTTAAAAATAAATAAAACAAAGGAGGTGGTCCACGAAAAGGATAATATGGAGACGCCTCTGCCCCTTTGAGGACTCTGGTCCAAAGGCGGATTATGGTTTTGGGGACCCTGGGCCAGAGCAAACGGGGGGGGGGCCCTCCCCACCCCTTCCACTTGCAGTCCCTCCCAATATTTCCAACCCGATTTGCCACACAAAGACCCCCGGACACGCATGAAGTTTCACAGTTTATAACCGGTGGCGTTGTTCATATCATGGAGAAATAGAAGAAGAAATTGCGGAAAACTGGGAAAGGGGAAATCTAGTTCCCATCTCACAAGAGGAGAAGTGTGACCCCGATGCCCGGGCCTCCTTCGGCCATGTTCTCTCCTTCTCCTCCATCGACCCACACGGCCTCCCCTTCGTCCTCGCCTGTTCCGGCTCCGGCTCCTGCTGCCTCTGTGTCTTGACATTCCTGGTAGGCAGAGGTGAATGGAAGCCGGTACGCACCAGTACAACGTACTGGCAAGAGCCATTGCACTGTACCGGGACCAGCTTCCCCGAGAGTCAATTTAAAGGGTCTGGGGCTCCCAGCAACAGCTGGAGCCCCAGGTCTTTTAAATTGCCACCAGAGCCCCACTGCTGGAGCCCTGGGGTGGCGGCGGCAGCCAGGACCCCTGGGGCTCTGGTGGGGATTTAAAGGGCCCCAGATCTCCAGCCCCTGCTACCGCCCCGGAGCCCTTTAAATCCCCACCAGAGACCCGCTGCCACTCCCCAGGGCTCCGGCAGCAGGGCTCAAGTGGGGATTTAAAGGGCCAGGGCGGTAGCGGCTGCCGCAGTCCCACACCTGAGCCCTGCTGGAATTTCCACTGTGTGTGGAATTGTGACATTGCAGAACGTGTCCTGGAATTCCGAGAGGACTGTACTGAAAGGGGCGAGTTTGGTAAGGTTGGGTCACTTTGTCCAGACTTTCTCATTTTCCCTTTTATATTTAATATAAATAAAGTCAAAGAAAGCTCTTCAGCCTCACTGAACCAGGCGTCTCAGTCACTCTCGTCCACAAATGTAGACAAAATTCATACATTTCAGTGTCATCACAGCAACATTTTCTCACATTCTACGGTTCTGTCAGAAACGTTTCTAGGGCCCTGCTAACTAGTCACTGTCATGTTCAGTATAAACATGTGCGCTGGACTGGCAGCTCTTGCCTTTGTGCAAAGCAGCTGATAAGCCGGGCAGCTGTTACCACTGGATCTGGAGACCTCCAGGGATGGAGAATTTCCTAGTTTCCTTTGGGAGTGTGTGCCAGTGGGACTGTGCTGTATTTCTAATTGGACTTTTGTCCAGCTTTAACTTTCAGCCATTTATTTGTGTTTTGCCTTTCTCCACTAGATTAAAGAGTCCTTTGTGACGCAGATGGCAATTTCCTGCCATGTTCTTGAAAGAGCTGATTGTATTAAGATTACATATTATTGTGGGCCATCAATCTAGGGGGCAGATGTGACAGATTGGAGACCTGGGACTATGCTGAAAAGGTGCCAGACAGGTATGGACTTTTGGGACAATCAGTGTTAAGTGGGTTTCCTGGTGTGACATTACTGACATATTCTGGGACTGTATAGATCATTGTGGCAAACAGGGTCCTGTAGTGGCACCAAATCTTATGTAAAGGGGATCATATGAGATGTCTAAGACCAGGTAATGATTATGCTGTCTGTATGTGTGTATCATTTTTGTATTTGAAGTTATTAATTTTGTCTCTATACTGTCTGTATCTCAAACTTATTTTCTGCTTCCGGGTAACATCCCTGACAAATTGGTATTAGTTCTCCCTAGGCTGCTTGATGGCCCATTAAGAACCATCAGCTATACAATGGACCCACTGAGATCTTGGAAAGCTCCAATCCACATGAGAAGTCTACCTGAGGACGTTCAAGGTAGCATGTGGATAATGGCTGCAACCTGCAAGTCCTAAGTCATGCATGGTCATGTGACTTGCCCATGTGACTCCAAACTCCATTGGGCTGGACTTTCCACAGAAAGAACAAAGAGGTGTTCTTGCACCTGGGAAAGACTAGAAAAGGCTGATGTTTGATCTCCATTTTGTCTTCAATCCTCCTTCATACATCTGGAGGGAGCTTTGCTACAAACAGAAGCTCTACACAAAGGACTGATGACCCATCCCAGCTGTGAATGTATTCCAGAGACTTTGATTTGAACCTGCAGTTTATTTCATCACTGCTACAAGCCTGAACCAAGAACTTTGCCATTACTGTATGTACTTGATTTCATTTAACCATTTCTAACGCTGTGACAAGTAGGGGGAAGGGTGGACATGACTCCTGAAGCTAAACTACTCTGACCTGGAAACCTGGAGCTGTAACCTGAGATGGAGGGGGAGGGGAGTTGACACCTTGGGGCTGGCAAGGGAACAAAGGGGAGGCAGACGTTGGAGTTTTTTAAAAAGGGGTTAGACGCTGGCTGGGGAAGAAGGTGGGGAGCCCGGATTCGAGGTCTCATCTCCCTGCCCCCAGAAGGGCCGGGCCAAGGGGGCCTGTTTGTACTGACAGCTCTAAGTGGGATTGTGTTCCTGGCATCTCAAATAAACCTTCTGATCTACTGGCTGGCTAAGAATCACTGTGAATCCAGGAAGTGGGGTGTGTGGGAACGGGACTCCCCCACCCCCCGTGACAACTGGTGGCAGAGGTGGGATCTACTGCACCCCGGGAACGACACTTCCTGCAGTAAGTGATTGGGGAGCAGTATAACGAAGGGGGCTTGACGGGAACCAGGTGCGCTGAAGATCCAGAGAGAAGCGGTTTCGGGGGGGGCGGAGGAGCTACGCTTAACCCCTGAGAGTGTGTGACCAGCGAGAAGGTCTGTTGAAGCAGCGGGGTCCCCTTGGGCACTGCGGTGAGCAGTCTTAGGGGTGAAGTGTGGCAGCTCGACCCTGGGAGAGTGGTGGTGAGAAGGGCTGGCACACAAGGGGGTTCCTCCTGGAAACCGTGGGAAGCGGGGAGCACAGGCCTGCGAGTGGCCAGCAGGAAGATGTATGCCAAGCGCCTTAAGAGCGACCTGGTGGAGCTGTGCCGGCAGCGGGGACTGCGCATTGCGAGGCTGACCAAAGACCAGCTGGTTGCGCAGCTGGAGGAGAAGGATCATGTGGATGCACCGAGCCCTGCCTCTGAGGGGAGCTGCCCGGCAGACGGAGCTCCAGCCCCGGTGCCTGACCCGACGGGGAGAGGGCAGACTGCTGTGGAGGACATCCCGATGCCCCTCTCACCTATGCCTAGGGGCGGGGTTGGGGGAAGCCCTGCAAATACTGAGGGCACCCAGACTCCTGCAGCCAGCAGGGGATCCTCCCGGCGGGGTTCCCCAGCCCTGGGGCGGAGGCACTTTGGATATGACCGAGAGATGAGACTGAGAGAGTTGGAAGACCGAGAGCAGGAGCGACAGGACCGAGAGAAGCAGCGACAGCATGAGATGGAGGAGAAGGAAAAACAGCGGCAGCATGAGATGGAGGAGAAGGAAAAACAGCGGCAGCATGAGATGGAGCTGGCCAGGCTGAGGAGCAGTGAGTCCCCGGCTGCGGTGGGTGACGGGGGATCCAAGCCTGTGAGGAGGAGCTTTGATAAGGGCATCATGGCCCCGCGTAAGGAAGGGGAGGCTATAGATGAATTCCTGACGGCCTTTGAGACGGCCTGTGAGGTGCGCAGGGTTGACCCCGCAGACAGGCTCTGGTGTCTCATACCCTGACTAGACCCCAAAGCCGTGGCGGTGTACGGCCAAATGGAAGCAGCAGAGAAAGGGAACTACGAACTGTTCAAAAAGGCCCCGCTACACGAGTTTGGGCTGACTCCTGAGATGTACCGGGAAAGGTTCCGGAGGCAGGATAAAACCCCTGAGGGCACATATCTAGAACTGGCCATTCGCATGGAGGGGTATGCCTGCAGATGGGCAGATGCGGCCCGGACGAAGGAGGACTTGGTTAAAATGATTGTGCTGGAGCAACTGTATAAGCGGTGCCCATCCAACCTAAGGCTGTGGTTGGAGGAACAGAAGCCAGAGAACCCGCGACACCCCGGACGGCTGGCCGACGAGTTTGTGAAGAGCCGGCCAAGAGGTGGCCGGGAGGAGTCCCAAAGGAACAGACCCACCACGATGCAGCGAGAGAGTCACCGCAGGACCTCCCAAAGAGCGAATATGGAGAACCCCCTCAAAAGGGGACTGTCCAGCATCAGGACCGACCGCCCCTCTCGAGGGGACCCATGGGACATGAGCTGCTATAATTGTGGCCGGAGAGGCCACATGAGCTGCTATAATTGTGGCCGGAGAGGCCACATACAGGCCCAGTGCCCCAAGCTCAAGGACAGCCTAAGCAGACCAAACCCCCACAGGGTTAACTGGGTACGGACCCAGCCTGACGAGGTTCAGACAGCCCAGGTAAGGGGGGCTGGCAGCTTACCACCTGCTCAGGAAGGAGGAGTGCCCCAGACCAGCTCCTCTGCGGGGCAGGGCACTCAGGACTCTAGGTTCTCAGTTTACAGGGTGGGCGCAGGGCTGTCCCTGCGGAGCGAGTGCCTTGTTCCCCTGGAGGTGGACAGGAGGAAGGTCTATGGATACTGGGATACGGGTGCTGAGGTGACACTGGCCCGGCCCGAAGTGGTGGCCCAAGATCAGATGGTCTCCAACACCTACCTGACCCTGACGGGGGTGGGTGGGATCCCATTCATGGTGCCCGTGGCAAGGGTACATCTGAAGTGGGGGAACAAGGAGGGCCCCAAGGCCATGGGGGTGCACCCTCATTTGCCCACGGAGGTGTTGATGCGGGGGGGCCTAGAAAACTGGCCAAGCCAACCCCTGGGCGCCCTGGTCGTGACCCATAGCCAGAGCCGGCGAGGGGCACTGCACCCTGACTGGGGGGAGGGTACCGTACCAGGGGTGCAGGACCCTGCCCCAGCCGGGAGGGGGTGTCCAGGGACCAGGTTCAACGAGGCTGCGGCCTCAGGCTCAGCAAGCACGAGAGAGCCGGCCCCCTTCCCTTCCCCAGCTGCTGAATTCCAGGCTGAGTTGCAGAGAGATCCCTCCTTGCAGAAGTTCAGGGACCTGGCCGGCCTTACCGAGGTACGGACCATGGGGAGAGCCTGCCAGGAGAGGTTCCTGTGGGAGAAGGGGTTCCTGTACGGAGAATGGGCTCCCCCCAGGGAAGTGGAGTCATGGGGGATCAAGAGACAGCTGGTGGTCCCCCAGAAGTATCACCGCAAGTTACTGTACCTGGCCCATGACATCCCTCTCACAGGGCACCAGGGAATCCGGCGCACCGGGCAGAGGCTGCTACAGAACTTTTACGGGCCTGGGGTCTTTTCCGCAGTCTGACAGTACTGCCGATCCCGTGACCCCTGTCAGCGAGTGGGGAAGGCCCAGAACAAGGGGAAAGCGGCTTTGAGGCCTTTGCCCATCATAGAGGAGCCTTTCCAGAAGGTGGCTATGGACATAGTGGGGCCTCTCAGCAAGACGACCCGGTCGGGGAAGAAATACATTCTGGTGGTGGTGGATTTCGCCACCTGCTACCCGGAGGCAGTGCCCCTATCCTCCATCGAAGCAGACACAGGGGCAGACGCGCTACTGACCATTTTCAGCCGAGTGGGGTTCCCCAAGGAAGTCTTGACAGACCAAGGATCCAACTTCATGTCGGCCCTGCTCCGGGGCTTGTGGGAGAAATGTGGGGTCCAGCACTGCTGGACCACAACGTATCACCCCCAGTCCAACGGGCTGGTGGAGAGGTTCAATGGGACGCTAAAGATGATGCTGAAAACCTTTATGAACCAGCACCCGCAGGACTGGGACAAGTACTTACCTCACCTGCTGTTCGCATACCGGGAGGTGCCCCAGGAGTCTACCGGATTTTCACCTTTCGAACTGCTACATGGACGGAGGGTAAAGGGGCCCCTGGACCTGATGAGAGACGAATGGGAGGGGGAGGCCGCTCCCGAGGGAGAATCGGTGGTGGAGTGTGTCCTGACTTCCGAGAGAGACTTGCAGAACTCATGGGCCTGGCCAGGGAAAATCTAGCCAGAGCCCAGAGGAAGCAGAAGGTCTGGTATGACCGCACGGCGCGGGCCCGCGCCTACGCCACCGGGGACCAGGTGATGGTTCTCATCCCCGTGAGGAAAAACAAGCTACAGGCCACCTGGGAAGGCCCTTTTAAAGTTGTCAAGCAACTGAATGAGGTAAATTATGTGGTGGAGCTGTCTAACCGGGCGCACCATCGCCGGGTGTACCATGTGAATATGATGAAGCCATATTATGACAGAGGGAATATGGTGTTGGCTGTGTGTGGACATTGGGAGGAGCAGGGAGCTGACCCTCTCGTAGATCTATTCCCTGGGACAGGAGTGGGCTCCCCCATGGACATAATCCCTCTCTCGGATCAGCTAACCCCCGCCCAGCAAGCTGAGATCAGAGGGGTGCTACAACTGTACCAGCAGCTGTTTTCCAACCAGCCTGGACGCACTAATCTGACTGTCCACCGGGTGCAGACGGGATCGCACCCCCCTATAAGATGCTCCCCCTTCCGAGTCACAGGGAACACTGCCAAGGACCTGGAGAAGGAGGTCAATGACATGCTGGCCCTGGGGGTGATCCAGCCATCTTCCAGGCCTTGGGCCTCACCAGTGGTGCTGGTCCCCAAAAAGGACGGGTCAATCTGGTTTTGTGTGGACTATTGAAAGCTCAATGCCATCACTGTGTCTGATGCCTACCCCATGCCCAGGCCTGATGAGCTCCTAGACAACTTGGGGGGAGCTCGGTTCCTTACCACTATGGATCTTACAAAGGGTTACTGGCAGGTGCCCCTGGATGCAGATGCCAGGCTGAAATCTGCCTTTATCACCCCTCTGGGGCTCTATGAGTTCCTGACCCTGCCTTTTGGTCTCAAAGGGGCGCCAGCCACCTTCCAGCGCCTGGTAGACCAGCTCCTGAAGGGGATGGAGAGTTTTGCCGTGGCGTATATTGATGACATCTGTGTCTTTAGCCAGACCTGGGAGGACCATGTGGCCCAGGTTAGACAAGTGCTGGACCGACTCCAGAAGGCTGGGCTGACCATAAAGGCGGAGAAGTGCAAGGTGGGGATGGCTGAAGTGTCCTACCTGGGACACTGGGTGGGGAGTGGCCGCCTAAAGCCCGAACTAGCCAAGGTGGAGGCAATCAGAGACTGGCCCACGCCCCAGACCAAAAAGCAGGTCCAAGCCTTCATCGGGATGGCGGGGTACTATCGAAGGTTTGTGCCCCACTTTAGTGCCATAGCTGCCCCCATCACTGAGCTACGCAAGAAGGGGAAACCAGACAAGGTGGTCTGGATCGAGCAGTGCCAGAGGGCTCTCTGTGTGCTGAAGGAGGCTCTCGTCAGCGGCCCGGTTCTGGCAAACCCGGACTTTGACAAGCCGTTTGTGGTATTCACCGACGCCTCAGACGTGGGGCTGGGGGCGGTGTTAATGCAGGAGGATGAAAAGGGGGAGAGACACCCCATCGTGTACCTGAGCAAGAAGTTGCTCCCCCGGGAGCAGAACTACGCGGCCATCGAGAAGGAATGCCTGGCCATGGCTTGGGCCCTCAAGAAACTACAACCGTATCTATTTGGGAGACACTTCACCGTGTCCACCGACCACTCCCCCCTGACCTGGCTGCACCAGATGAAAGGGGCCAACGCCAAGCTCCTGAGGTGGAGTCTGCTCCTGCAGGATTATGACATGGACGTGGTCCATGTGAAGGGAAGTGCCAACATGATAGCGGATGCGTTGTCCCAGAGAGGGGGCCCCGAACTTCCCCAGGTCGCTGGTCCGAGTGACCCCATTCAGTTCAGACTGGAAGCGGGGGGGTGGGGGTGATGTGACAAGTAGGGGGAAGGGTGGACATGACTCCTGAGGCTAAACTACTCTGACCTGGAAACCTGGAGCTGTAACCTGAGATGGAGGGGGAGGGGAGTTGACACCTTGGGGCTGGCAAGGGAACAAAGGGGAGGCAGACGTTGGAGGGTTTGAAAAGGGGTTAGACGCTGGCTGGGGAAGAGGAGGGAGCCCGGATTCGGGGTCTCATCTCCCTGCCCCCCAGAAGGGCCAGGCCAAGGGGGCCTGTTTGTACTGACAGCTCTAAGTGGGATTGTGTGCCTGGCATCTCAAATAAACCTTCTGATCTACTGGCTGGCTAAGAATCACTGTGAATCCCAGGAAGTGGGGGGTGTGGGAACGGGACTCCCCCACCCCCCATGACAAACGCTCACCTGGATCTTTTCCCTTTTATGAATAAACCTTTAGATTTATTGAAGAAAACTGGAAAAGGGGAAATCTAGTTCCCATCTCACAAGAGGAGAAGCGTGACCCCGATGCCCGGGCCTCCTTTGGCCATGTTCTCTCCTTCTCCTCCATCGACCCACACGGCCTCCCCTTCGTCCTCGCCTGTTCCGGCTCCGGCTCCGGCTCCGGCTCCTGCTGCCTCTGTGTCTTGACATTCCTGATAGGCAGAGGTGAATGGAAGCCGGTACGCACCAGTACAACGTACTGGCAAGAGCCATTGCACTGTACCGGGACCAGCTTCCCCGAGAGTCAGTTTAAAGGGCCTGGGGCTCCCAGCAACAGGGGTCAGAGAAAAGCCACAAGAATGATCAAAGAATTGGAAAACATGCTGACAGGTTGACCAAAGTCTCTAAGAACCTACATAGGGAATAAATATTTGATAATGGGCACTTCAGTCTAGCGGAGAACGATCTCCAGGGTCTGGAAGTTGAAACTAGATGAATTCCCATGGGAATAAGATGTAAATTTTAATCATGTGAGTAATTAACCACCAGAACAATTCACACTTATTGACAGCAGAGGGAGTGTCAGTCTAGCAGAAGCAGGTCTAAGCGACCTCAGGGCGGGAGGTTGAAGCTAGACCCACTCAGACTGAGAATAAGGGGTAAATGTTAGCAGTGAAGGTAACCAGCCACTGGAACCATCGACCCAGGGGAGGGGATTCTCCATCACAGGCAAATTTTCAATCCAGACTGGTTGGTTTTCTAAAGGATTTGCTTGAGTTCAAGCAGATATTCATTCAGGGACGTTCTGGCCTGTGTTCTCCAGGAGGTCAGACTGGGTGAGCACAGTGGGTCCTTTTGGCTTTGGAGTCTGTGACTTTATGGCCCATTATCCATAACTGCCCACTGCGGGTTGCTTTTCATATGGGATTTCAAGAGGACTAGTCCAGCTGGGATCAGCTAGATTCATAGATTGCAAGGCCAGAAGGGACCACTGTGACCATGTCGTCTGACCCCCTGTATGGCACAGGCCGTAGACCTGCCCCCAGATGATCCTTGTGAACGAGAGCAGAGCTTTTACAAAACAGCCAATCTGGATTGAAAGATTGCTGGGGATAGAGACTGCCCCGTGCCCCTGGGGACAATTCGTTCACATTGACTTTGGTTCTGCCATCTGCGGCGGTCGGTCGGTAGAAAGGAAGGTCCAGCGACCAGGGCAGTGGGATGGACGTCAAGGAACCTGTTCTCCTGCCAACTCATTCCACATGCCCCGTGCCTGCCTGAGAGAGTGTAGGAGCCCCTGTTTTACCACCGTGTCATTTGTGACATCAAAACCAGACAACAGGGTCACCAGCTCACTGGGACACAATGACCAAGCTGCCACACTCACACCCAGCTGGCTGACGAAGCCCCAGGCGAGACGCTGCTTCTGTCCAGCCAGATGAAGGACTGAGGTTGAGAGCCAGTGCAGGGAAGTGACATGATAAAAAGCTGAGATATGAATGTTTGGGCCAAACAGGAGGTGAGGTCCATTTTCATGACTCTATGTTCTAGCTCAGGTGTCCTGGGCAGAAGTGCTGACATGTTTCTTTCTGTCTGCACGTGATCAGCTCCCCCTTTTCAATCTTTCATCTCCGTGGGCTGCTCCTCTGCTCAGATGGTCAACTCCCTGGGGCAGGGGTTGAGTTTGCACAAGACCCAGCACAAGGGAGCATGAGAGGGCGGATGGGAATGGAGTCAGGACACTAGCGGGGGACTCAGGAGAACTAGAGTCTGTTCCTGGCCTTGCCACAGACTCCCGGTGTGATCTTGGAGAAGTCACTTGTGGCTTGTTTACGTGGGGACATCTGGGACAGTGAATCCAAGTTGACTCAAGGTGTGATTTTGGTGTGAATTAGTTAAACCGTATTAAATCCCTGTGTGAACACCCTCTTTCAGAATTAAAGTGGCCTTCACTTTGAGAGTGAATTAAACTAGACCAAATTAATGCTGCCTTAATTTTGAATAACAGTGTCCACACAAGGATTTAATGTGGTTTAACTAATCCACTTCATATTCCCTCCTTGAATTAATTTGGATGGCTCTTCCTGGAGGTCTCCATGTTCCCTGTCTGAACAATGGGGGATAGTAGCACTTCCCTAGTGCACCGTGGTGATGTGAGGAGAAATGCATCAAAGACCGTGCGATTCAGAGCGGGGGCCTGGTATGTACCTGGCTACATTGCGCACTGGAGCGCTGGTCCTGATCCCGGCCCTGGGGCGCTGCAGCAATCTAATCATTGCATCGTAATGACACGTGAGCCATGAGCAGGATATGAGCTCTTTCCTCCTGAGAACGGGTTTGTTCCCCCTGTCGCTGTGTAGGCCTCACCCCAACTCAGTCATCAAAGGGAGAGCGGGATACCTGAGGAGAGGTGCCGGCAGAAAGGGAAGCGCCAGGCGGGGCCCTGTGACATGCCTCCCACCATCAGAGACCACCTCCGGGGACTCAAGCGGGTGCTGTGCTTCCTTGCCTTCGTGATCTATATTGCTGCCCTGGGAGATGCCTTTTATTACTTCCTCATTTTCCTGATGGTCCCTGGAGTTGCCTTATCCGAACACATGTTACCAGCCTTGCTGCTCTTCCTCCAGACCCTTACACCGGTCGCAGACGTCTTCTTCCACGATGTGCTTCGGGCGCTGGCCATCTTCCTCGTCTCCCTGTCTCTCCCCGTCTCCCTCTTCCTGGCCTTGAAGCTCATACTGCTGCCTTTTTACCTCACGTTAGCGCGGCTTGTTTTCTGAGCGGCTGCAGCTCAGCAGAGCGGTCAGGTGTTTGCATGTCTCCCTTGCCGCCATTCCTTGTGCGTGTCCTGAGCAGAGGGCCAGGGAAGCCATAAACCTTCCAGAGGGATCTGAACAACCTCCTGGTCCCTAAAGAGCAACACCTCAGCCATGCCAGGGTCATGAGCCATCATCCCTCAGGCAGGTACGTGGCTGCTGACACCCTCGCTGAGTCTCCTGTCCTACCCTCGCTCTGTGAAGCAAGCCAGGTACGTTCCTCTTAAGGAAGAGGGGCTCGCAGGGTTCACAGTACAGCGCTGAAAACAGCTGTGCAGGCCTGGCCCAAGCTCCAGCCGGAGCCCAAACATCTGCCCCACTCTTTACAGCACTGCTAGCCTGGGGCCGGCAGCCGGGCCGCCGCTTGCTGTGCAGAAGTAACCTCCGAGGAGGGGAGGGATGTTAATTGACTGACCTGTTCTGTGACTTCTGTGTTTGCCCAGACCATGAGTTCCTAGCCTGGCAAGAGACGACAGCTGGATTGTCTAGAGCAGGGGAAGAGTCAATTACTTTGTGTCAAGGTCCAGATTTCTTAGTCAAATTATAGCCTAGGTCCAAACTCCAGAGAAAATAATAAAAAAAACATCAAACCACCACAACAACCACAAGGAAATAAAAAGATATTGGGGTCTGTTCTAAAGCATAGGTGGTCCAGCTTTGGCCTGCGACCTGCCTACTGACTACCCCAGGTCTGTGGGAACGGGAAATGATCCTAGGATTCACTTTCTCTCTCTTTGTAGGAATCCGGTCTTTACACACACAGTGAAGCGTTTCAAATTTCCTTGTACTGAATAACACTTGAGAGATGAACCGTTACAGCACGGCCGTCCCAATGGACCCTCGCTAGATGAACATCACTAACTACAGGCGGTTATTTCCCTTTAAAATAAAGAATATAACCCGGGGCCTTAACCCTGACGTATTTACTCCTTACAAAGTCACTACAGGGATTGGGACGTCTGACAACCAGATCTGCTTTCATGCAGGCTCATCGTGGGCATTATCCTCTGGGGTCTGGGTCATGGCTCTCTCTCTCCAGGACCCTCAGTGTCCTCTTCCTGACCCAGTGTTCCCTGTTTCCAGGCTAGCAAAGTCCCTTCTCCCTAGCAGTCCTAGGCAGTCTTCTCTCTGGCTCCCCATGGTGCCACTCTCTGGGGTACCCACCTTCTCCTCCAGGTTCCACTCCAGGGACCCGCAGCTCAGCAGTTCAGGGCTTGCCTTGCCCTGCTCCTCCCGCCTGGACGGCTTCCTACTCCCCACCCCCCGGATCCCTCCCACCCCTGTCCCTCGTTGGGTGTACCAGCGCCAAACCTCTTCCCAGGGCGTGACGGCTGCCTGCCTTGACTGCTCACAACTCCTGGCCTTTCTACAGGACCCTCTTGTTCCTGCTCAGCTGACCCTGCTTCCCATTAATTCCCTGTTCCCTGCCTCTCCCTCCCAGCCCCGAAAGGCACCTCATTACGCTCCCTCAGACTGCCTTCTGAATGTGTCTCTAAGGCTTGCTGGTGCTTAGTCCAGCTGGACCTTTGAACAGGCAGGCGGTGGATCCGGAACTCCTTTGCATTATTAAATATGATTTGTAGCACCTGGGTGCCCCTGTCAGGAACCCGGGTGCAAACACAGACCAGACACGTGGTCCCTGGCCTGATTGTGATTTGGAGCGGGAAGAGGGTGGGTCTTTGCTGCTTCTTCTTCGTTTCAATCCGTTCCCCTTTCATTGTCTCCAGGCCTATCCTGAGGCTGGGGTTTGGTGCCTGAGGGTTTATTAGCTTTGCCTTCCCTGTATTATATCTGACTGCCGGGTTCCTTTCTAGATGTCACTGATTTCTTTAGAAAAGGGGATTTTCAGAGGCACGGATGGGGTGAGGGGCTCAGCCTCCATTGACTTTCCACAGGTGTTGAGGGCACCGCCTCACCCAGCGTCCGTGCCTTTGAAAATCTCCCCCGATTTGGTGGCACCTCAGGTAGATGTCTTGGACTAGGGGCTTAGACAGGGAAGAAATCCAAGGGCTGCTGTGTGTCCCCACACCCCGATTGTGACATCACAAGCAGGCAGCGCTGGGTGGCAGGCACAGGGCTGCCGAGCTCAGAGCCCGGCGGCAGAGGGGCCATGTGAGAGGTGATGTTTTCGCCCAGCGTGAGGAAGATCTGAGGGCTAGAGCACATGCAGGGGATGCGAGAGGCCAGGCTGCTAATGTCTGGCCCAAACTGGAGGCAAGTTCTGGTTTCGCTGACCTGTTTCTGATGTCCTGGCTCTTGGGCTTTGTCAGGGATTAACAGAGCAGGCAGATGCCATCTGGCCTTGCGTGGCTGGAGCCCGGGACTCCACCACCCTACAGAGGGACACAGGGAGTAAAAAAGCCGGTATCACCGGAGAACCCTCCCAAAAGGCATCCGTGAGTTTGCAGGAATTGCCGGACGGGCCGATCTCTTCTAGGACCTCTGGTGATGACCAGTTCCTTATGCTTCAGGGGAAGGCCAAACACGTCCACAATGCCCTTGGCTTGTTGCAGGCGTGGGGAAAAATCTCTTCCTAGCCCTGCTCAGCCCCAGGGTGACAGGACCTAGCATATGAGCCATGCCAGGGTGACAAGGTGTGAGCTCGGCTGTGCAGAGGCTTCCCATCACAGTCCCTCTCTAAGGGCTTGTCCACAGTGACAACACGACAGTGGCCCAGCCCCAAGAGACGGGAGAATTCTTCTGCCCACCTAGCAGGGCCTGCGCAGGGACTAAGGTCAGGGTAACTGCGCCGTCATGGGCTGGATTTTTCACATCCAGGAGCGACCTAGTCATGCTGACTTAATTTTCTAGTGTAGGCCAGGCCTAGATGGTGCTGTGATGACTGCCCAGGAATATGGGGCCAGATCGTTAGCAGGAAATGAAGGGATTGATTCTGACCTCCCTTGGAAGGGTGTAAGTCAGGAGTAACTGCTGTCAGGGAGTTCAGAATCAGACCCTGAGGAAGGGCAGATTTGGGCTGAACACACGAACCATGAGACGGACCTGGCGAAGGGGCGGGCG
The DNA here is from genome assembly GCA_007922305.1 of Dermatemys mawii. Lineage (NCBI taxonomy): Eukaryota > Metazoa > Chordata > Testudines > Dermatemydidae > Dermatemys > Dermatemys mawii. The sequence continues at coordinate 197,774 of ML677424.1, read as the reverse complement.
CCCTGTTGTTTGGGATTTTAAAATAGAAAAACACTGGACGCTGTCCCCCGGGGAGAACTCTGCATTGGCCTAGCTGGATTGGCTGGGGCCTGGCTGGGTATTTCCATCTCTTACCTCAGCGCTGCTCTGAGGCAGAGGTTTGTTGATCCTGAGACAGCTGAAGTGCAAACGTATTTGTCGCTGTGTTTGCTTGTCTTCCACAGCTCACCCTCCGTACTGTTACCCCCCGGGACCAGGGTGATTAGCCAAACGTCGGGTCCTATGGGTTGTGTTGGTCCTTTGCATTATTAAATATGATTTGTAGCACCTGGGCGCCCCTGTCAGGAGAAGTGACGATGGAGGCAGGTCAATCGGATGCAATCCTGTGTCTTTACAAAGACTATTCAGAGTCCTGGTTCCCTGAACACAGAGAGCAGAGACAGTTTCTTCGCTCACAACTCCAAGCCCCTTTCAGGCAGTACTTGGCCCAAAAGCTTTTTCTCAGGGCTTCGCTACCAGTGCTTCTGCCCCTGTGTCTGGGGCTCCCTGGCTGCCTCTTGCTCTGCCCCCCTGGTCTTTCTGCCTCTTTCACACACCCACCCCTCCAAACACAATAGCCAGCCAAAGAAATCCATCTCCCCCCGGTGCCCTGCTCCTTAAATTGCCGGCTGTCGAAAGCAGAGACCAGGTCTCCCTCTGTGTCTGCGTAACAGCTGGGGCCTGGAGGTGAATATTCAATCAGCCTCGCAAATTCAGGGCTGAGAAAGGAGGCCGGCTCCCTTTCCGCTGCAGGTGACTCCCTGACACTTTCCTCCTGCTTCCTCGCAGGGAGAGAGCGACATCGGAGGCGAAGCTACCGCTGCGAGGCAGGCTCAGCTGAGCCCTCGCCAAGAGGCCCTGGAGGATGAACGCGATCATACGAAGCGCCCTGCGGGCCCTGCGGCGGGTGGTCTCCCTGCTCGCCACGGTGATATTTTGTGACATCCTGCTCCGCGTTGTGTTCATGCTGGTCTTCTTCTTCTTCCTCCCCGTCTTCATCGTGTACGACCACGTGCTGCCGGCCTCGCTCGTCTTCGCGAAGTTGCTCAGGCCCGTGGCCGACAGCTTCTTCAACAGACTCGCCCCGGCGCTGGCCACCTTCCTCCTCTCCCTCTTCCCACCTGTGGTCATCTACTTCGCCTGGAGACACCTCCTGCTGCCCTTCGCCATCCAGCTCCTCCTGCTCATTTGGTGAGCACCTCCCAGAGCCCCAGCTCAATACAGCCACCGTCTGCATCGCCTGGGGCCGCCCTCTTCATTCCGCGCCCCCAGCAGAGCGCCAGGACTGAGGCAGGCGGGGGGGTGCTTTGATCAAGAGGACCCCCCCCTGACCTGAGTAATGTGGGGGTTATGGGGGTCGTTGTTAGGAGATAACGAGGCAGTAGGGTGCTGCGATGTTATGGGCGGTACCTCGAGGGTGCCCCCCGGGGTGAGGGTGGGCACCTCTCTCATACCAGACACCCTGCCCAGACACAGCGCCGGGGTGGGGCGCAGGGTGGGGCCTGTGTCTGAGGGAGGCAGCTCCCCACAGCTGCAGCCCCGATGGCCAACAAATGAACCCTGCCCCCTGCCCCCCACCTGACAGTCCAGGCCCAGCCTGCACTCCCCACATGGCAAATGGGGACTGGTCTGTGTGAGGGGCTGGGCCCTTGCCCCCCCGCCAGGTCTGAGAGGCCCGGCTGGGCGCCCTGGGCTCTGAAAAGGGACACAAAGTTCAGACGGGCCCTCAGACTCTCCCGGGGGGCAGGGGCTTCTCGGCAGCCGTCCTGGGAGGTGGCCCTGCCCCACAGGGCAAGGGAGCCCCGTGCTCTAGCTCTGCTCCCCACAGCGTGACGCCCTGACCAGGCCCGGATCCTCTTCCCAGCACCAATGTTGGGCCACTACAGCGGCCCTCGCCAGGCCGGCCAGGCCGCACAGGGGAGCCGGGCTGGGGCGACGATGCCCGGAGGAGCCCATTAACCCCTTCCTGACCGGGGGTGGGGTGGGGGCTGCCCCAGATGCACAGAGGAGCCCATTAACCCCTTCCTGACTGGGGGCTGGGAGGCCAGGAAATCTGCCATAGTCCCTAGCAGAGTCCCCTTTGTTTCTCCCGCGTGGCCCATCCCTAGTGGGGCCCACTGCCAGTGGGGTCCATCCCCTACACCAGCCAGTGGCTGCACAGGGCAGCGGCTCCACCTAGTTCCATTCGTTCTGTTGCTGGGTCAGTGTGTTGCTCTGTGGCCGGTAGATTCTCCAGGAGCAGGTAAGAGTCGGTGCTGCCAGGACAGACACCCCGTAGCCAGGGCCGCCTCTAACGTCTTTGCTGCCCCAAGCAGCTCCGCACGCGCGACGCTGAAGACAGAACAGAGGCTTTCAGCAGCGCGGCTGCGGTTGCTCCTCCGAAGAGGAACGATCACGGAGCTGCCGCGGTTGTGCCGCCGAAGAGGGAAGAGTAGGTTTCGGAGCTGCCGCCTGAATGCCGCCCTGTCAGCAGATGAAATGCCACCCCCCGGAGTTTGCCTCCCCAGGCAGCCGCTTGCTTCGCTGGTGCCTGGGGCCGGCCCTGCCCGTAGCCCAGAGTGTGCCCGGCACGGCATTCGGGCCACGCCAAGGGCGAGCGGTGGTTCCTGGGCTGTGCAATGGCCTGGCTAACGGGTCTGCGTGTGCTAAGCTCTGGTCGTCCCAGCGGGATCCACGCGCCACTGAGCGACCCCATCTCCTCTGGGCCCAGGTGACTCCACGTGACCGTGGCCAGCCCTCACCGTACCAGTCCAGAGACGTCCCCTTTCAACGGGAATCGCTGTCTGCAAGGCTCTCCCAGCACTCCCTGGTCTCTCAGGCTCGGGCCCCCGCGATGGGGCTCCCTGATACCCCTCAATCCCAGCCCCTCCACCCCCCAGAGACCCCTGAAAGACAGGGGCTGGGGTGCAGAACTGACCAGCCCTCCCTCCCTGCTGGCGGCACCTACAGCCGACACGGCAGCACTGGTTACGGGTTTGGGGCGAGCCCGTGCGAGGGGCCGTGGATTACAGCCACAGCCCGTGTCTCTGTACACATGCAGAAAGCTGCTCAGGTTGGAGGCCCCCGATGTGCCCCAAATCGTTCCTGAGGCTGTGCGGAGGACAGTGGTACGCTCTCTGCGAAGCCCCTGCCTTCGGGGTGCTCCATACAACAGCGCCGAGGTTTAACTGGGTGTGATTGGGATGGGGCGCACCACCCCACGCTGGAAAGGATGGAGTTAAAGAGCTGCTCTGGGCTCGGGGCATCCTGCCCTGCCACATCTGCAACGCGCAGGGAGGAGGGCAGCTGAGCCAGTGGCCACCAGGGCAGGGGAAGGGACTTCGGGGAAGGGGGCAGCAGGAGGGCCTGCGGCCTGGGGCCCCGCTCTGTGGACAAGCGCCCGAAGGACAGGCCCTGCAACTCTCCGCAGGTCTGAGACTGAGCCCAGCTATTGAACGACTCGAGTTTATCTTTGAGGGAGAGGGAAGGGGTAGGAAGTGATCCTGGGGGGCACCAGTACAGCAGCGATTTGGGGTGCAGGGTTTAGCTGCTTACCTCTGGGCTCGGATCGGAACCAGACGCAGACGGTGGGCCCAGGTTCCCTCCCGACCCCCCAGGCAGGGCCGACAACAGATGTTTACCCCGGGGTGGGGAATCCACTCGGGGAAAGGCCCTGTAGACAGACAGCTCTGGACTACAAGGCCCCAACCCAAGGGGGACCCCGGAGCCCTTTGTCGCTGGACTCCTTATAGATCAGAAACCAGGGGCTGGGCTGGAGGGCTGAGTCATGGAAGGACAGATCAGTGCAGGGCGCTGAGGTTTGGGGCTTCTGCCTCGTGGGGTGCCGGGACTTGGGACTCTGGACTTTAGCCCAGCATAACCGGGGGTTCAGGGCTTCTGCCTCACAGGACAGCGGGGCTTTAGCCACCATAGAATCATAGAATGTCAGGGTTGGAAGGGACCTCAGGAGGTATCTAGTCCAACCCCTGCTCAAAGCAGGACCAATCCCCAATTTTAATCATTCACAGATTTTTGCACCATATCCCTAAATGGCCCCCTCAAGGATTGAACTCACAATCCTGGGTTGGGCCTCTGGGCTTTCTGCCCTGGGCTCTAGCCAGTATAATGCTGGCCCTGCTTTGAAGACCCCCTGAAACTGGCTTGCGGACCGCTCCCCTCCCCGTGGGGCAGGGACCACTGGTTGAGAACTGCTTTGGGGCTCTCCAAACACTGCCCCTGCCCTGTCCCAGCTCATCCCAGGCCCCATGCAGGCTCTCTGGGGCTGGCCCTGCTTGTCTGCCAGGCTCCTAGTCCAGCCCGCCGGCTGCTTGTGTCTCTCACACACAAGGAGGCACCCACCGCCGTGCAGAGCTGGCCTGCTGGACAAGGGGCAATGGTTACCTCTCTTCTGCAGCTGGAGAACTGAAGCCAAATCTCCTGAGTCCCAGTCGAGTGCTTTACACACAAGCCCTGCCTCCCTCTGCTCCCGGAGCCAGGGGCTTCCCCATAAACACTGGCCCCACCTGTGCATCTTGGCCCAGCGGTGGGGGTGGCTGAAGTGAAATGTAACTGTTGAGTTTCATTTCTTCCCCCCTCAGCCTGCGGTGGCTGGTGGGCCCTGCCTGGGGCTGTGATGTCAGAAGCAGCACTTCTGCCCGCGGTGTCACAATGAGGGAGCTGCCATATCTGACTCTCCCTGGGAGGTGGGGGAGAGGGGCAGGATGAGGGACTGAGGAGCAGAGCGGATGCACATTCACAAATGCAGAGTTTCGGAAGCGCGGGAGGCAAGTTCTGGTTGGCTGGGGCTGGCACCGGGTAAAAGCGAGGCAGGCCGGGGCTCAGCGACAGCTGAGGCTCTCTGCCCAGTCCCGAGGGAACAGGTGCCCTCGACGCACAAACCAACAGCACAGGTGGCACTAGACTGAGTGGAGCATTGGGGCTGAGCTGCCCCCGTGCCTGGGGGAGGTGGGGCACCCTGGCAGGGACCCCACCATCGCCTGTGAACGAGCATCACTTCCCGAGTGGAACTGGGGGGACTTTGATTTTGTAAATAAATCTCTGACTTGGGGGCTGGGGGCAGTGTTGAGTGGGTCAGACTCAGTGTGAAGTGGCAGGGGAAGACATGGGGGTCCCTGCCTGGCACCTGCTCACTGGTCACCCAGGTTCCTACAGTCCCGCATGCTGTCCAGAGCGCCCCAGATCCCAGCCTGGTCTGATCTCCTGGTATACCCGGCCCATGGCCCACCCGGTCCACAGATTCATAGATTCCAAGGCCAGAAGGGACAACTCTGATTATTCTGCCTAGCCCAGGCCAGAGACCTGCCCCCGAATAGTGCCCGGAGCAGAGCTTTGAGAAAAACATCCCGTCTTGACTGAAAAATCACCGGTGATGGCGAATCCATCCCTGCCCCTGGGGAAGCTGTTCCAAGGGTTCCTTCCCCTCCCCATTCAAAATGCACACCTTATTTCCTGGCTGAATGCATCTAGCTTCAACTTCCAGCCCTTGGATCTTGCCCTATCTTTATGGGCTGCATTGAAAAGCCCCCTTGTCAAATATCTGTTCTCCTCTGGGGGGCCTGTAGACTGTGATCAAGTCACCCCTTAACAAAGAGAAGGTCGAGCTAAATCAGTTGTTCCTTGAGCCTGTCCCTATAAAACAGATTTTCTGGTCCATTCTTTAACCAGTCTCCTGGCTCTTCTCTGACCCCTCCCCAATTTTTCGACATCCGGCCTGAATTGTGGGCACCAGAACTGGGCACCGGATCCTAGCCGGGGTCGCCCCAGTGCCAGACACAGAGGGAAGATCACCTCCCTGCTCCTCTCCGAGATCCCCCTGTTTGTGCAACCCAGGATGGCATTAGCCCTTTTGGCCGCCGCCTCACCCTGGGATCGCGTGTTCAACGGATTGTCACCATATCGATGGTCAAAGGGGCGGAACGTAATGCAAGCCATGCACACAGAGGCGGAAGGAGCTGGGTATTGCTGTTCTCTCTTGCCACAGAGGTCAGGACGAGAGGTGATGGGGTCAAACTCCAGCAGGGCAGATTGAGATTACATCTCAGGAAAAACTTCCTGATGTTGAGAGCAGCAGGACGATGGAACAGACGCCTCGGGGGGTTGTGGAAGCTCCTTCGCTGGAGGTTTTCGAGAGGAGGCTGGAGCTGTCTGTCTGGGATGGGTCAGACATAACAAGTCCTGCATCTTGGCAGGAGGTTAGACTGGATGCCCTTGTGGTCCCTTCTCACCTGTTGGTTCTATGACCCCGAAGTTGTTTTCAGAGTCGCTGCCTTCCAAGACAGAGTGCCCCATCTTAGATGTACAACCTACAGCTGTGGTCACCAAACTGTGGGGCGTGCCCCCAACATTCAGGGAGAGGACGTGGCAGGGCGCAGGCCAAGCCCACGGGGGGCGGGGAGCGAGTGCCACTCAGCCTCACTCTGCCCCTGGCCCAGGTACAGACCCAGCTGCAGATCCACTCTGCCCCCTTCTCCGCCCCCAGCCTAGCTCTGCCCTTGTTCCTCTCCGCCCCCAGGCCAGCTCCACCTCTAGCCCCAATTCTGCCCCCAGCTGCGCTGTCTGTCAGCCCATGCTTCTCTGCTGGGCCAAAGGGCAGTAATGGGGGAGGGGCGAGGGGGGGATGGACAGATCCCATTACTGGGAAGGGGGCCGTGACAGAGGAAGTCTGGGCATCGCTGCCCCACTGTCTTTGTTCCTAGATGTACACAGTACATTTGTCTGTATTAAAGCACAGGTTGGTTGCTTGTGCCCAGCTTCCCAAGTGATCCGGCCTGCTCTGCTGTGCCTTCGGAGAACTTCCTCAGGGTTGGTTTGCTGTTTTCTCCCAGGTCATTGTCATTGATAAAAACATTCAATTCTGTAGGGCCAAGAACTGGCCCTGGTGGGACGCCACTAGAAGCACCCCCGCTCGATGACAATATTCTGGTTACAGTTATATTTTTGACATAGATCAGTTAGCCAGGATTTAATGTGGACCATGTTCATTTAGTATCGTTCTAGTTTTTTAATTAAAATATGGTGCGATACCAAGGCAAATGCCTTATAGGAGTGTAAGTATATTACATCAACACTATTACCTGTATGACCCAAGTTTATAATCTCATCAAAAGAAACATACCAGGTTGGTTTGACAGGATCTGTTTTCCATAAACCCTTGTTGATTAGCATTAACTATAGTAACCTCCTTTTAATTCTTAATTAATCAAGTCCCATATCAGCTGCTTTATTATCTTGCTCAGGATCAATGTCAGACTGACAGGCCTATATTATGTGGGTCATCCTCATTACCAATTTTAAATAATGGCAAAAACATGAGATTTCTTTCAATATTCTGGAACTTCTTGTATCCCAAGTCTTATTGAAGACCAATATTAGTGATCCAGGAGCTCCTCAGCCAGCAATTTTAAAACTTGGATGTCAGTTATCCAGACCCGCTGATTTTAAGTTTTCTATCTTTAGTAGCTACCATTTTACCATCCTGCTCAGTTACTATTGGAAAGGAAAGTGTTGCTTCATCATCAGCTGACATGACTACATCTTTTTTTCCCAAATACAGAACAGAAATATTTATTGACCACCTTTGCCTTTTCTGCAGCATTGACAATTCTACGATTTCCATCTTATAGTGGAACAATCCTAATGTTAGGGTTCTTTTTGGTCTTAATATATACTTAAAACTACTCCTTCCTGTCCTTAACTCTGCTGGTTATAGATTTCTCCTTGTATCCATTTGACTCACTTATCAGTTGTAGCTTCTGATAATTATATTCATTTCTATCAACTTCCCTTTTATTCACTTTGTTATATTACAGCTGCCTTTTCTTCCCCTCTAAAGCAGGCTGATTGTTTGCTTCTTTCTTGATTGTCCCTTTATTAGTTTCTTAAACAATTCTCAGTTACCATTCACACGTTTCTCTTTAAACTCTTCCTCCCAGCGGATTGGGTTCCTGATTGTTTTCAGCTTTATACAATTGACCCTTTGAAAGCACCAAGTACATAGATCACAGCTCTGGTCTTTATTCCATTTGCACATTGCAAATATTCAGAATCCTGTTTCTTGCCGTGTTGGCTCCAACTGGCCCATGAACTCTGGCATCGACCTGGCCTGCAACAGCAGGTAACACCCCATGCGTCAGAGTAAGGCACAATGCTCCTATAATGCAGCTGGCCAATTGTGCAGGGCAATGCCCTCCAACTCCTTCCAGCTGGAGCTCTGATTTGTCTCGCTTGAGGGTGGAGATCCCGGTGTTATTAACGGCTGTTTGTTCTGTTTCCCTGCAGGGAGAGCGGAGCTGGTCTCAGCTGAGCAGTGAGTGGCAGGGACCCACTCCATGGAAGCCATTTATGGTGCCGAAGACATCTTGGATGTCCTCATTTTTGCAGCCTTATTCCTCTTGCTGTGCCGGGCGGCAACTGCCCTCTTTTACTTCCTGCTACCAGCCGTGGTCATCTCCTCCTTGTGCCTGATTCCGTTTCTCGCCCTCTTCTCCTACCTCCTCATCCCCGTTGCCTTCATCTACTTCTACTTCCTCATGTGCCTGTCCCTGTCCATCATCTTCCTCGACCTCGTGTGACCAACGATTCCGACAGCCCCAGCGCAGGTAAGTGGTCCCAGGTGTGTTCTCACGTTGCCTTTGCTAGCAGTCACCCAGCACCGTGCTGGAAGATCTCCCCACCTCCCTGCTCCCGGCAGTCTTGAGCCTCTAGGTTTGCAAAAGGGTTAATGGCATCAGGAAAAGAAGCTGACGCTTAAAGAAAGCAGCCAGCTCCCCTTCGCCCTAGGTTTACAGCCCTTGGTGAAACGGTCGCCTCTAGCCTCGCCGCGAATCACTGCCTGGCAATTGGGGGAGAAGCCAGAGCTCTGAAGTGCTCAGGTAATGGTGTCTTGCGTCAGAGTATCTGCCCAGCCCAGGAGACGTTCATTATCGTCAATGGTTGAGATAATGGCATAGAGCAGTGGTCTTCAAACTGGGTGCGCGCATTCCCGGGGGGTGCACAAGACCTGGCGCTGCCGCCAAGCCCGCCAGGAGACCGCCGAACTCCCGGGTGGGCTATTTTAGTCCCCCGAAATACCGCTGCGGAAAGCAGAAGCTTCCGCTTTCTGCAGCGGCATTTCAGCGGACATATCCCCCTCCCGGGGGCCGCCAGACTTTTCCCTCTGTGGAATGGGGCCGCGGGGGAAAAATCTGAAGACCCCTGGCATAGAGAGTCCACTTATAATGTTAGCAGACGATACCAAGCTGGGAGGGGTTGCAAGTGCTTTGGAGGAGAGGATTAAAATTCAAACTGATCTGGACAAACTGGAGAAATGGTCTGAAGTAAATAGGATGAAATTCAATAAGGACAAATGCAAAGGGCTCCTCTTAGGAAGGAACAATCGGTTGCACACATACAAACTGGGAAATGACTGTCTAGGACGGAGTCCTGCAGAAAGAGATCTGGGGTCAGAGTGGACCACAAACTAAATATGAGTCAACAGTGTAATACTGTTGTAAAAAAAGTGAACATCATTCTGGGATGCATTAGAAGGGGTGTTGTAAGCAAGACACGAGAAGTAATTCTTCTGATCTGATACTCCACTCTGATACTGTCTTAACTGGAGTATTGTCTAGTTCCAGGCACCACATTTCAGAAAGGATGTGGACAAATTGGAGAAAGTCCAGAGCAGAGCAACAAAAGTGATGAAAGGTCTAGAAAACATGACCTATTGGGAAGATTGAAAACATTGGGTTTGTTGAGTCTGGGAAAGAGAAAACAGAGAGAGGACATGAGAACAGTTTTCAAATACAATATGTAAAAGGCTGTTAAAAGGTTTGGTGACCAAACAATGCTGAAGGAGCCATGCAGTCAGATAATAGGTTTGCTAGCATCTCTTGGAAGGGTATTAACCACACAGAGGGGGAGTGATTGTCTAAGGTGGCCCAAGGGGCTGGAATTGGGACTGGTGGGATCCAGGAGAGCAGAGGGAAATGTGGGATGGACAGCAGGGACCCCACCTTGGCGTTTAGCACACGGACTAAGGGGAGAAGTGGAAACCGCACCCCATGGAGGATTTAAAAATAAATTGGCCCACGTGTGGGAGACTATAATGTCTGGGGAAGGTTCGGCTCTGGCTGGAAAGGATGGTGCTCTGGATCTTGCCCAGGCCTGACATCTATGGCTCTTTGGGGATCTCCAGGGACAGCCCCCCACAGTCTGGGAGCAGCACAGAGGGCAGTTGGGCCTGGAAGGGCTCCTGGTGAAAGAGGATTGATTAGGCGGCCCTGGGGGTGAGGCTATGGTCTGTTATTTCTCTCGATGTAGTGCCTGCCGGCTCGCCGTTTATTGTGTGGTCAGTCTGAGGGCTGTGCACTGAACCCAGTGGTCAGCTCGGCTGGCTGAGAGCTTCCTAAGGGGGTGCCAGCCTGGCATCCTTCGGCTGGGGGCATTGGGAGTGAGCAGACAGGAAATGAGAAAAATTAAACCTGCCTCGATTTCAGAAGGGAAGGGCTGGGTCCTGAAAGCTGCTGAGTGCCCACTATTCCTGCTGGAGTCAACAGGAGAAGAGGCAGCTCAGCATCGCTCAGGATTAGGCCCTGGAAGATAATTCACAGGCATGAAATTCCAAAGAAACTCCAGCTGCCAAACTCCACTGGCAGGATATTAATTGACACCTCACTCAGGCCCAGAAACATTAGAGTAGAATCAGAATAACAGGACTGGAAGGGCCCTCGAGAGCTCATCTAGTCCCGTCCCCTGCACTCAGGGCAGGACTGAGCATTATCTAGACCATCCCTGACAGGTCTTTGTTCAACCTGCTCTTAAACATCCCCAGTGATGGAGATTCCACAACCTCCCTGGGCAATTTATTCCAGGGTTTAACCACTCTGACAGGTGGGAAGCTTTTCCTAATCTCCAACGTAAACCTCTGTTGCTGCAGTTTAAGCCCATTGCTTCTTGTCTTATCTTCAGAGGTTAAAAATAACAATTTTTCTCCTTCCACCTTGTAACAGCCTTTTACATATTGTACTTGAAAACTGTTCTCATGTCCCCTCTCAGTCTTCTCTTTTCCAGACTCAACAAACCCAGTTTTGTCCATCTTCCTTCCTTAAAGATTTTCTAGACCTTTAATCATTTTTGTTGCTCTTCTCTGGACTCTGGTTTGGGGCAGCTGGTCAATTTTTCTAAATTGGGAGGACATCCCAGGACTAGACTCGCAGCTGCTGTAACCTGGTGGGATTTTGGGGAGTGACACCAGTTTAGGACGGCTAAGGAGTTGGCCCATAATTTGTGGGAATGACGGAGTGGGAATACTGTGTGCGTGCCTCAGTTTCCCCTATGCATTTCTTGAGTGTCTATGTGGAGGGATAAGGGTGTGTAATTGCTGCAGACGGAGAGACAGTGTAAGCAAGTGGCCGACACGGAGTCCCCGGGGTGATGCTCTGGAACTGTTCCCTAAGAAGCCAGTCAGAACTTTGGGGGGAAGCTTCCTCTCTGTGAACAGCCTGTCTCCAAGGCTAGGAGCTTCACAGCTTCCGCCTTCCTGGGTCTGACCTCGGAGCATTCAGCACCCTCTGCCCCTCCGTGCGCTTCCCACAGTGAACCCGCCCAGGCGGGGTCCTGGGGAAGCCCTTGGATCCTGCACCCCAACTCCACAGTCAGACGTGACTCTCAGCCAGCCAGTAACACAGAGGTTTATTAGATGACAGGTACATGGTCTAGCACAGACCACACAGCGAACGCGACCCCTCCGCTGGGTCCATTTTGGGGGCCAGAGAGCCAGGTCAGCCTGCCTGTAGCTCTCTGCCTCTTCCCAGCCAGAACCAGACTGAAAACTCACTCCCCAGCTCCTCCCCTGCTTCCTTTGTCTGCTCCCCGGGCAGGAGGTCAGGTGGCCTCTTCCCCCCACCTGGAGTCAAGTTACAGCTTCAGGCATGGACACCTTCCCACAATAGTCAGAGGAGCCATTGAGAACATTCCAATTCCCGTCACAGTGGGGAAGGTTTGATGCTGAGTCTTGTGAGGCCTTGAATCAACAGCCCTTCACGGCTGCATTTGACGAAGTGGGTTTTCACCCACGAAAGCTTATGCTCCAGTACGTCTGTACGTCTACCACAGGACTCTTTGTTGCCCTTCATATGAACTGGACGGGTTTACTGAACGGCCACGAGTGGAAACTTAGACTCAAGGGTCAGATTTTCACAAGAGTTCAACGTGTGGGCTGGGTCATGTCTGAAATACTGGCCCTTATTTAGGTGTCAAAATGGGCATGGACAGAGCTCTCCTGAAAGCGCCTGTCAGGAGGGTCTGGAGAAGTTATTAGACAGGCAGGATTGGCCATGCCCAAGCAGGCAGCTAGTTAAGTCAGTCTGGTATCCTGGGCTCCTGACCTGGCAGCGATCAATATATTCCACAGACCCTGAACTTAGCTGACTCTTACCTCAACTTGCAGAGGAACCTATTACTAGCCAGGAGTTAGCTGTCCACCACCGAGAAATGGCCCATTTCCCCCTTCTCCAGTGCAGGGCTCATCCCCGCTTTCCCTCTGTTTCCTCTTAGGGAGAGCGGGACGCCTTGGGGGAGACTGCAGAGCGAAGCCTGTTTGGATCGAGTGCCGGGGAGAGGCCCTGGGTCATGGGGGAAGCCCTGCTCTTCGCCCCGCCCTGTCTCGTCTGGCTCCTGGATCTGATTGCTTGCCTGATCCTAGTCTTCTTCCTGATGGAAGTGGGGGTCCTTTTTGTGCACTCCACTGTAGAGGCTGGGAAAATCTTCTTTGCTCACCTTCTCCCAGTCACTTTCCTGTTCCTCATCTACCTGGTTCCAGCCATGTTCCTCCTCTTCTGCCTGCAGGGCCTGGGCGCCTCCTTCCTCCGCCTCCTGGATGCTCTTTAGAGCCTGGTTTGAACAGCTCCGGCCCAGTACATCCTCCAGCCAGCAAGGGAGCTCCTGTGTCTCATTGGGGGCCGAGCCGAGACAGAGGGGGTGGGGGAGGGGGGTCTTTTGTTATTACCATGCCTGGAGAGCTTTCTCAGGGTCTCTCTTCTGGTGGGTTTAGATGCTGGTGGTGTATAGTAAGGCACAAGGCCCGGGGTGGGGTCATTCACATGGTTGCTAGGCCTAGGTGTCTCGGCCGATGGGAGTTCAATACGTACATGTAGACGCACCCTGAGGCACCCCTGGAGACCACAACCAAGGCCGGCTCCAGGCACCAGTGTCCCAAGCAAGCACTTGTGGTGGCGAACATTGGGGGGCAGTGCGCCACCCGTAACTGGGGCAGTGAACGTTGGGGGGCAGCGTACCGTCCGTAAATGGGGTGGTGAATGTTGGAGGACGGCGTACCGTCCGTAAATGGGGCGGTGAATGTCGGAGGACGGCGTACCGTCCGTAAATGGGGCGGTGAACGTCGGAG